>BTPG01000001.1:280610117-280683483 GCA_036245525.1 Semisulcospira habei
GTGAAGAAATGGCAACCATAAGCGGACCATGCCAGCGCTATGTCCGGCGAGGATAATTATTGGCTGTACAGCGTAAGACGGCAAATTCAGAAGAGTTAGCGTCTATGAAAGCGAACCATCAAGCGCACGAGACTGAGGCCGAATCGGGCCCGTAGAGCAACGCACCACAGCGCCAGTTGAAGTGCGAAGAAAACGAAAAAATCCAAGGGTAGTGCGACCGCTGGTCAGGAAGTTCTGGGACTCCAGGTCAAGAGACCAGTAGGAAAAGCAAAATCCCAACTATGAAGGGAGCCAAAGGCTGAAGGCAACCTGCTTGCAGGAAGCTAAGCGCGAAACTGGTGACGCTGTGCATGTGCCCATGAGGTAAGGGAGGCTACTCAGTGAAGGGAAGCTACTCAGGGATGTTGGTACAGCTCACTTGGTTGGTTCCCTGGTGGCGTTGCTGTACACAACGATCCCTGGGCTGAAATTGATAGGCTAAGTGCTACTTCCATACAGTAATGCCATCGGTAATGTTTTTCGAGGAAACAAAAAACGTAAAAAAGCTACCGTAGAAAATTAATACATGACCAGAAGACCGTAGAAAAACACAAAATCTCGTAAGAATTAAGTAGGCAGGTCTGCGTCCGCTGTCAGTTTTTTTTTAGGGATCCAAGGCACCCCCTGCGATATATCCGGGTTCTCTATGTCACAATTCACGATATGTCGGGTCAGAGCTGTATTCCACTTGTTAAAAAAAAACTCCACCACAATCATGCACATCACTTTAAACTTCTTTGTGATGCTTGGGCAATCAGCATTTTCCATTGATTTTCCACAATCCAATGTGGCCAAGTATTTTAGTTGATTTGAACAAAATTTATACCAGCAAATACCTTGTTTAATGGCCTTTCAATTAAACGTTGTTTGGTTGCAGTGTTAATTTGCACAACAAAAAGTATTTATTTTGAATTTTTTGCCGATGCACCCTCAATGCCAAGTTCAACTTGGAGTGGAACTTTCTTCCAAACACTTCATATCTAAGTGGATGTGTTTTGTCATCTTTCTACTTTCTTTAGTCTTGCGCCATGTGTGCATGGAATGGTCAGTCCCGATATTACCCTCATTAGCTTTGTAGATTAGTTTTGTATAAATTTTGTATGTGCAACACAGGTGGAACAGTTTTTTTTTTTTAATAAGCCGAAGTTTTAAAAGTTGACTTTTGTACATTTACAGCCAACGCTTAAAACATTTTCATAGTGCACGAATTTGCAAATTATTTTCTTTCCAAATACATAGGTCTTATGACTATCCAATACTTGTATGCCAAACACAACAAAAATGGATTTTTCTCTAAAATGTATTTTTTTAAAAAATACTTACCGATGACATTACTACTAGGAAGCATCGCTTTGCATACCAATTTTAGCCCCCAAAACTCGTGTCCCTCACAACAGGGGAGGCAACTCTGGGGTGTCGTTACCATGATACCCCGAGTAGCCTCCCGTGTCTCTCTATCCGGTGGCGCACTCACCCTTTCCCGCCAGCCTCTGAACCTTAGCTCAACTACGGCAAACGGGGCAGGAGGGAGGGACCTCTGAGTAATGTCATCGGCAAGTATTTTTTTTAGAAAAAATACATTTTAGAGAAAAATCCATTTATTTTCTCAAAATCATTAACGATGACATTACTACTAGAAAGAATGGCGAATAGGAGGAGGGTGCGCAATCTCGGTACACCTTTCCCATGCCCGAGCAATCCGCCCGTTAACTATCGAGGCCCGTCCCTACGTGCCACTCCGGACACTTTAGGCATTACCCATGGCGCCTGTGGCGCCGGGAGGGAGTGCTGCGCTGCCGAGATGTCCCCCAATAGGGCCAGGTAGTCGCGCTTGCCGGATAGGTCTCGGAGGTAGAGGCGGGCGATGGTAGAATTGCCACCCCACGGCCCCAAGGTACTTCACTGCGCCGTTGCGGCCAAGGCAATGCTCGCAGCCACTGCTATGACCTCGTGTGCTCAGGTGCACATCGTACTGGCCTGCTCTGGGAAGAGCTCTTTGTACGCAGACCGGTTAGTTAGTTATTTGGGTTTAACGCTGAGCAGGCGACTAAGGCCATCTCACGGCGGGATGGGTAAAAATCTGGTCAACCAGACTAAAAGCAAGGTCTTAAGACATGTAAATATAGCTTAAAAATGTCAGGCTAAAATTTTGCACAATTCTTTAAAAGAAACGTATACAGGCTCTCAAAAATGGCAAATAAAAAATATTCACATAGTCTATGAATGCTCAGATCTTGTTAAAAATATTGCATTCTCTCAAGAAATTGAAGATTTTGTCTGCGGGAACATCCCGGAACAAAACCTTCAAGGAGTCTGCTGTGAAGTTCCGCAGCGGAAAGGTAGACTGTCGGACACTGTAGGAAGAGCTTCATGAAGCTTGTTCCCTTCCTCTTTGTCCCACTCGGACTGCCACTCGCGGGCTATGTACGCACTAATCACAGGTTTAAAATCACTATAAACAGTCTGTGTGTCAGGGACAGGGTCACTGCGGGCACCGATGGCAGGAGAATCTGCGATTCTGTTGCCTTCGATGCCCACATGGCCCGGGACCCAAATAAAAATGTCATAATATTCCTTCATCAAGTCTGCGTAGAGCTCTCTAATCTGCACCAGCAGTGGATGGTCTGTTTCCGCGCCCTGAAGGGCCTGCAGGGCAGAAAGAGAGTCAGACAGAATCAGGAAGTTCCTTTCCCCGACTGATAGGCATGCTTGAAAGCCAGCAGAATTGCCTGCAGTTCTGCACTAAATACAGAGGAATAGTCAGGGAGACGGAGCTTAAATGGGCGTCTAGGATGGCGAGAGGACACTGCAGCCGCAGCCACTCTCCCATCCTCAGACTTGGACCCATCCGTATAAAGACGACAATAGCCAGGAAAAATTGAAAGGAGTTCATTGAGGCTCTGTTGGTATGTGGCTGGTGGAGTACAATCCTTCTTGTGGGTGGTCAAGTCCAGCAAGATGTCAGGAACTGGTAGTAGCCAGGGTGGAGTGACGCGTTGCAGAGATTCCGAAACTTTGTCCAGGTCCACTCCGGCCGCCTGCAGATGAGGTCGGACACGGAAGGAAAGTGGACGGACAGCTCCCGGATGGGCATCGTAAATCTCTGCAAATGACGGGTTAAAAACACAATCATAGGCAGGATTTTCTGGATGGGCCTTCAGCTTCAGAACGTAGCTGAGGATGAGGCGTATGCGGCGGAGCCTGAGAGAAGGCTCCCCTGCCTCGGCATACAGACTAGGAACTGGAGATGTCCTGAAGGCACCCAGACATATGCCCAGACCTTTATGGTGAATTGTGTTCAGACGCTGTAGAACAGACTTGGAAACCGAGCCATATACCACAGAGCCGTAATCCAGTTTGGACCGAACAAGGGCCCGGTACAGTTGAAGTAAGACAATGCGGTCTGCACCCCAGTCAGTACGACCAATGACATGAAGAATGTCGAGAGCCTTCTGACAAGAGGTTCTGAGGAAATTAATATGGTTGTGGAAGGTAAGTCTTTTGTCAAAGATAACCCCCAGAAACTTTGCCTCCCCAGCCACCTTAATTGGCACTCCGGCAATGGTCAGGCTAGGTTCTGGAAAAAATTTCGTCTGGTTAGTAAAATGCACACAGACTGTCTTGGAAGGCGAGAACTTAAATCCATTGAGAGACACCCACTGCTGGATGCGATCAACGCACAGCTGCAAGCGCCTCTCAAGGGACGCAAGTCATCGACCACATGCGCACAAAGCAAAGTCGTCAACAAACAAAGAGCATTCAGAATCATCCTTGATGCCCTTTACAATGTTATTAATTTTAATACTAAATAAAACAGGAGATAGAATGCTGCCCTGCGGGACACCCATCTCCTGCTCAAAGGAGTCAGAGAGGGTGGAGCCCACACGGACATAGAACGACCGGTTAGACAAAAAATTGTGAATAAAAATGGGCAGGTGCCCTTTAAAACCCATGTCCAACAGGTCAGACATTATGCCATACTTCCAGGTAGTGTCATATCCCTTCTCAAGATCGAAGAAAATTGCATAGACATCAAGTCCTAATCCTGGACAAAGATGGCACCCCTCTGCTAGCCCACTCAGTCAGGGACTGAGGGGACTACCCACCCACGTGGAGGCCGGTGCCGAGTGGGCGGTGAAGAGCAAGAATGAATCAATGCAAGACATCAATGACAAGATTGCAAACCACATTCGTTTTTTTTCGAAGTACTTTTCCAACCAGTAGCATCATTCCGAAACAACATATCCTGGAATGTCACTGCGTTGAATTTATGACAAAGTGGGGATTTGGTTTGGCGCTTCATGGTGAGCAGGGAGGTGAAGAGAGTCACGCTACCATTAACATTCTAAAGAGCAGGACATATGGCTTGCAGACAGAGGAGGAAAAACAAACTCAGACTGTTCATGACCGAGCACATGACACTCGTGTCACCCGTCCTCCACTCCGTCTTCCCAGTAGTCAAACAGAAAAAAATTCTCGCATAGACGGCGCCGGAGTTGTGTATCTGTGAACATAAACTCGGTATTCGGTTCTTATGTCCAGTGCGTCAGAAAATGTGTTAACCCTCAAGGTATGTTTAAAAACACTGTTGAATATTGTGACCTGTTATGGACTGATCGGATTTCGGGATGGCAATAGCAGTCTGTGGAGTACCGAGACGGCTGCGGGCGAGAAATGCCAGAACAAGCGACCTGTCAGTGACCTCATTAACCACTCTCCTGCTTCCATCCCCCACCATGGAACCAAAATCCGGTAAGTGATACTTACTGTAGGCATGCTGACCCTTATGCATGCAAGTGTGTTTCGTTGGGAAAAGTTACGGCTTCGTGTTATGGCTGTGGGAACTTTGTCAATTTCACAACAAACATCGTACATCAACAAATTCTCGTTCCCTTTATTTTTATCATAACCTGCTACACAAGTGTAAGTCGTAATGTTGTCATGTTTGGTATCAGTGTATAGGTGAGAATTTCAACTTTTGAACGATGTTGCTTCCACAACAGTCACTTTAGGCAGAGATGTGTTATGAATACAAACCAGTAGGTAGTTGTTATAGCAGCAGACCGCCGGTCAAGCCGTGTACCGCACAGTAGCAAGTGTGATATAAATAGAATGAACGCGCGAACGTGGAATTTGACCTCGCGGCGCCTTATCTCTCTGGCAGCTGGAAGCGAACTAAGTGCTAGGCGCCAGCACTGGCTTGTAAAGCCGTGTGTAGTTTGCGCTGATTGAGAACCATCTCCGGCCTCAGTCTCTGGCCCCTTAAGTCTTTGTTCATGGCCTGTCCGTCGGCGGCTCAATTTCCTATCCCGCTCTGAGAGGTGCACCGTTTGGTGCGGCCCTGTCCAGGCGCTGGTCTGGCCTACGGCAAGAGGGCGGTGTCGTCTCAGAGGGGTGGTCCCCCGCTTCTGCTGCCTGGGCTCTTTGTTTCCCTGGTGGGCGTGTGAGCGGCCCAACATTTCCCTGCGAGGGGACCAAGCTCTCAATGCCTGTATCTCCGTGGGGGATGAACACGGTCATGGCATATCCCTGGCCGACAGGGCGGGTTAGAGCTCTTGGTGCTAGACGGGATGGCAAGTCTCATCGGCTGCTTTAAGGCTCCTATACAGCTTTAGGCGGAGCAGCTGTCTGAGGCACCAGGTCCCTTTTTGCGCCGATAAGCTCATGATGTCTGAGGTGGCCCTCCTCTGCGAAACGTCACAGCTGCGGTCAATGCGGGGTTGCGCACGTCTCTCAGTCCGGTAAACGCCCAAAGCTGCAACCATCTTTTCTCCTCTCGCGTCGTGCATTAGATGTCAGTCCGAATGGAGGTGCAGCCCGAGCAGGGTAGGCCGACATTGTGCACACCGCTAGGCCACTGGAGCACCACACCTGGTGCGGGTCCTCATTGAGTACTGTAACATAAGACAAAGGCCGGCTGAGTGCACGGAGCCCCGGTCGCATACATAGTCTCAGGTCAATGCCGCCGCCTAGTAAATCGCTGGCTGAGGCAGTAACCGAAGCTTTACCTAGTCATGTCCCGAGACAGTAATCCACAGAGGCCAACCACCAAGTAAATCCTCAGCACCCAACACCACACAGGTAGTGGCACAGGTCCAACATAATTCCAACGTAAGTCGAGTTCACAAAAGGTAATCCCACCATACACAGTCAGAGCACGCAAGGTGCACACGACCAGTTAGGTGTAGCTAAGCGAAGAGACTGGTGGGAAAGGGTGAGTGCACCACCGGATAGGGAGGCAACTCGGGGTATCCTGGTAACGACACCCCAGAGTTGCCTCCCCTGTTGTGAGGGACACAAGAAGTTTTTGGAGCTAAAATTGGTATGCTAAGCGAATCTTCCTAGTAGTAATGTCATCGGTAATGATTTTGAGAAAATAAACAACTCATTTAGCTTTGCATGTGTGCAGATAGAAGCTATGGCAGACAGCGCAGCGTAACCGAGACCGTGAACACTTGTGGCTTGCTTGCAAACTATTACAAACCAGACTGCTTTAGGTGATATTATAGGTAGATAAAACATCTTTTAATCTTTCTTTTTTTTAAATCTGCTTTGATAAAAAAAAAATTTAATCTGCTTTGATAAAAGTACAATGCTTTCAAATCAAAGCAAAACTCCATGGTTTACTGTAGAATTCTTAAACTGGCTAAGGTGTGCTTCAGGAAATCTCTTGATCTAAACAATTTAACAAACATCGAATTTCTGCAAGAGTTTTGAATGATAAATACTTTAAATGGCAGTGTTTGGCACATATATTTATAGGCGGCAGGCCAGGCCAAGGAATGGATTGCGTGTGTGGAGGGTGGTGGGTCACGTGTTTGTGTGTGTGTGCGCTGGTTTTTTTCTTTTTTTTTTTTTTTAATTTTCCGAGATGACAGTTTCAAAATGCACTTAAAATCTAATTCTAATTAGTACTAAAGACACTAATCCCACTGATTTAAATACAACAGTTACTATTCCTGTTGAGAGTAAATTAAGACAAACTCTGGCAGATCAACAAAGGGAAAAATAACCCTAAAATAGCACTGCATAAATTATGAAATATGTGATTTTTTTAATTTGCACCTTCACGAGTTGTGCATTAGCCTATGTAACAGATCATCAAATACTGAGCATTTGATACTTTTTTTTCTCTTGTGTGTTATAGTCAGAACCCGAGATATTGGTATTAGAAATTAAAATTTGTTTGCACTTGCACCACCGAGTCTTAATCAGTAAATTTGCTGTATGTGAAGGCTTCTAAGTAAAGAATTATTTTATTCCCATCTATGAGTATGAACAAAATACAGTTTACTCCTTAAACTACAGACAAAAGGATAATACAGTACTGGGCCTATCAGATAATTAACTTCTGAGTTATGAGCTAGTGAAAATGGCTTTTTTGTGTTGTCGCAAAATGGAACAAAAATCATATTTTTAAATAAGAAAGAAAATCATAATTTTTAAACCAACTGACATGACTAAGTGCCAAAAGGTGAGCAAGCAGTAAGTGACCTCTTTTGTGGGAAACTAAAATCTGTTTAAAAAGACATGTGTTGACTTTAACAAGTGGAATGTGTGTGTGAATGATTGAAGATATACTGGCAATAATTTCTGCACCTAACGTACAGTGGAGTCCAGTTAACACGAACTCGCTTAACACGAATTTCCGGTTAACACGAACCGCTTTTGCATTCCCGGCTGACGGCCTTCTTATTATGTATTAAAATTTCACTGATAACACGAAATGCTTAACACGAAATTTCGCTTAACACGAAGCTGTTTTCGGTTCCCGACCAGAGCAATTTCACTATTATTCACCTGTTTAACACGAACACACATTCCAGTCTCAAACACCGAAAACCGATTCATGAAAGGGGCACTGCAAGTGTCGCTCTCGTGCTGTAGTACACACGACACATGAACGAACTCTAGCCTGTGATTGGCTGAATAGCCTTCAGTCGTTGTAATCCGTCTTCTCATTGGCTAGTGTTTCTGAACTGAATTCATGCATCATTCGTGTACCAACACTCCCTCAATTCAGTTAACTACCGATCACGGCTACCCCCAAGGTAAAACAGAAGTCGACTACGCTTGAAGTGACAAAACAAGATTAATGAGATCCACGATTGTCTCTCTACACGGGCTGTCAATAACGCAAGACCGACTTCGATCATGGCCCGTTTTTAAATGACTTTGACTGTGTTGCTTTTACCGATACCAGATGCCCGTGTTGCTTTTACTTTACTATGGATTTTACCTGATGAATTTTACATTAACTACGTGAGCTGTACACATATCCTTGTGTTTTCCTAGCGAGCTGAACGTAATGTAAGCATATATAGTACAATAATGTGCACTTTTAACCTCGTACTCATTCATGCACGCATCTCTTACACACTTTTTCCTTGCCGGGAGGGCCGTGATCAATTTTGAGGCCATATTGGTTAACACGAAATACAGTTAACACGAAGTGATTTTCCGTGTCCCCAGAAATTCGTGTTAAGCGGACTCCACTGTAAAGCAGTTTGGTGAGTATACTGTAAAACGCCAGAATTCACACAATTTTTTTGTCCCCCAAACAGATAAATTCATCATCATCATCAGTCCCTTGCCCGAACTGGGCGTTGGGGGGACTGAAAGGCAGCAGCAACAGACAGTGCTCTCCACTGAGTTCTATTTTGGGCGGTGGCAAGCAAGTCTGACATCTCGAGTTCGGTCCATTCTTTTATGTTTGCGACCCAACTCTTTCTCTGACGACCTCGCCGACGACTTCCTTCGAGAGTGCCTTGGAGGATAGTCTTGGACAAGGTGTCCAAGACCTTGTCCAGATAAATTATTCCCCCAAATAAGCAAAATCTGACCTGCTGTCCTGAGCCTTTTTCCAGACGATCCATCATCTCCTCAAACTTGATGGGTGTAATTTCCATCTTCTTGGTCTGTTCATTCAGCCAGGTCTCATCCTCAGAATCCAGGTCATAGTCAGGAATCTCCTGCTCCATGCCCAGTGCTGAAGAAAACAAATCTTTACATAAACAAGCATGTTAATACCAGACTGGACAAGATGCAGGAAAAGTCAACAAGAAAAAAACAGTGCAGACACAAAGTCATTTATAAATCTTTAACAAGGGGGATCTTTCTCCGGGTACTCCGGTTCTTCCACCCCCCACCCACCCCGCACACTTTGGTACCGGTCTCAGACCACTTTACAAATTTCAAATACAAGCGATCAAAAATCTCTGTAACTTCAGTAGCTGAACTGGCCCTTCGTCTGTCTTGTACTGTGTGTGTCTTAAATGGCGTAAATCCGTGTCTGTTATGTGAGTGTGTGTTGGGTTTCAGTTCGCGGCGCTTTGAGTCGATTTGCCCAAAAATTGAGAAAAAGGGCCTATATAGTAACGGTATTATTATTATTATTATGAAAGACATAATGCGGCCTATAAACGAGGCTAGGTATGGGACTATCCAGTCCTATCCGCTCCAGTCTTACCATTAGGTATCTCTGTACCACGTTTGGGTCTGAAGTTATGAACAGTATCTGAGAAGCAAAAAAAGATCTTTTGTCAATATACGACCATTTTGGACCCATTTCCTGATCTCTTGTGAAGTTGTGACCCTTAACCTTTCCCATGGATCATACAAATTTGTATGCATAGTAAGGTCTTACCACAAGGTATCTTTGTACGAAGTTTGGGTTTGAAATTGTGAATAGTATTCGGAAAAAATCTAATTTTGTCAAAATGTCTTCTTTTTTTTAAACCCTATTTCCTATTCAGAGGGGCCTGACCTTGACCTTTGAAAGAGTTATTAGTTAGTTATTTGGGTTTAACGCTGAGCAGGCAACTAAGGCCATCTCACGGCGGGAAGGGTAAAAATCTGGTCAGCGAGACTAAAAGAAAGGTCTTAAGACATGATGTAAATATACCTTAAAAATATATCAGGCTAAAATGTCGCACAGGTCTTTAAAGAAAACGTCGAAAAACTCTCAAAAAGGTCAAAATAATAGAAATATCATAGTCTATAAACGCTCAAATCTTATTAAAAATATGGCACTCCCTCAGAAAACTGAAGATCTTGTCTGGGGGCACATCCCGGAACAAAACCTTCAAGGAGTCTGCCGTGAAATGTTTATACCTTGTGTCGATTAGATCAGCACAAGACAACAAAAAGTGTTGAACAGGGTACTGCTCGTCGCAGGCATAACACCATGGACGCTCCTCCTGTTTAAGTAAATAAGAGTGCGTAACATACGTGTGGCCGATGTGGAGCCGAGCCAGGACAGTCTCCTCACGGCGGCTGCCGCAGCGATAAGGTAGACTGTCAGACAACTTAGGAAGGGCTTCATGCAGTTTGTTAGTTTCCTCAGGAAGACTGAAAAGATCAAGCTTTGTGAAGGAGACGAGAGCACTGCAGAGAAAACACCAGGCAAAGCTGCCTGCGCAGGTAGAGGCTCTGAATCCTGCTAGCGACCTTCCACCTTGGGAAAGTAAGCCAGAAAACATCACCATCTCTTCCACGGTACCCTACATCACCACCAGAGATGAGCACAGCACTGTGAGCAAGAAAGCCCTGACACTGGCCATGCTCGAAAAAAAGTATCCCCAGGAAGCATGGATACGGGCATACACCGATGGATCAGCCACAGATGCAGTTCAGGATGGAGGGGCTGGGGTGTACATTCAGTACCCAAACGGAAAATGGCAGGCAGAGGCAGTACCAACAGGCCTTCACTGCACAAATTACAGAGCTGAGGTGGAAGCCCTAGTCCGCGCAGCTAACACCCTTAGTGGCACTGCAGACCCTGATGCCCAGATTGTCTTCCTTAATGATGCCATGTCTGTCCTTGAGGCAGCAACAGCAAGCAAACTGCCACGTCTACAAGAGGCACTGCAAAACATCAAGTGCACCAGACTGGTGCTGCAGTGGATCCCTTCACACTGTGGCATCTACGGCAATGAAGAAGCTGACAGAATGGCAAAAGTGGGCGCAGAGAAAGAACAAGATGAAAATGGAGTCAGCTTCACAGAGATGAAGACCATCATTAAGTCTGTGTACAGACCACCACAACGGCCCCTAGACAGTTACCATCAGCTGTCCAGACAAGAGCAGGTAACCATCTTTCGTCTGAGGACCGGGCACAACCGACTCAATTTCCACCTGCACAGACGCTTCCACCTCGTGCCATCTCCCCTGTGCCCTTGTGGAGAAGCAGAGCAGACCGCAGAGCACATCCTCCAGGACTGTGGGAACCACCAGCCGCTGAGGGAGGAGATATGGCCGAAGCCCGCCACTCTACAAGAGAAACTGTACGGGCCTGTGGAGGCGCTACAGAAGACCACAGATTTCATTTTGAGAGCCAAACTCCAAGTGTGACGGCGTTCGAGAAGAAGAAGAAGAAGTTAGTTTCCTCTTTGTCCCACTCGGACTGCCACTCACGGGCTATGTACGCACTAGCCACATGTCTAAAATCACTATAAACAGTCTGTGTGTCAGGGACAGGGTCATTGCGGGCATCGTTGGCAGCAGAATCTGTGATCCTGTTGCCTTCGATGCCCACATGCCCTGGCACCCAAATAAAAATGATGTCATAATATTCCTTCATCAAGTCCGCGTAGAGCCCTCTGATCTGCACCAGCAGTGGGTGGTCATTTCCCGTGCCCTGAAGGGCCTGCAGGGCAGAAAGAGAGTCAGACAGATTGATTGATTGTACATTGCTTAACGTCCCGACAGCAACAAGGCTTTCTCAGGACGTGCCTGCACTGCTTGTGAAAAAAAAACAACCAACTAAACAGAACATTGAATGTATGTCGCCAGCCGGTCAAACACATTAAATAAACCTAACACATGGGGCCTAAATAAAGCTAAGACCATTTAGCAACACACATCCAATATCAAGAGCTACAGGCAGTGCAGACAGTAGGGAGAGTTTAAAAAAGGCAAATACAGGTGAATGGACCTCGGGTAGACAGAAACACATGCCCCAGAATAGAGAGAAAACCCCACCCTGTGGGGCTGACCAGGGTGACCCTGGGAACTAAAAAATACCTAACCCCACCCAAGTCCCCCAGGGCAGACCCGGGTGGGGTGAGTCAGACAGAATCAGGAAGTTCCTTTTTCTAGATAGATAAGCATGCCTGAGTGCCAGCAGAACCGCCTGCAGTTCCGCACTAAATACAGATGAGTGGTCTGGGAGGCGGTGCTTAAATGGGCATCTAGGATGGCGAGAGGACACTGCAGCCGCAGCCACTCTCCCATCCTCAGATTTTGTCCCATCGGTATAGATACGACAATAGCCAGGAAAAATTGAAAGCAGTTCATTGAGGCTCTGTTGGTATATGGCTGGTGGAGTAGTCTTTCTTGTGGGCAGTCAAGTCCAGCAAGATGTCAGGAACTGGTAAGAGCCAAGGTGGAGTGATGTGTTGCAGGCAGAGTTGCTAACCCCCAATTTTTTTTTCAGTAGTCAAAATTTAGAATTTCAGTAGTTTCATGACAATTTCAGTAGTCAATGCGCGTCGCTGCGATGCATAACTAATGTAACTATACACAAACACAAGTATTGCTGATAATGTCGTTAAAATCTCTGACCACATTCAGGGCTCCCAATACAAATTCTTAAAAATCCCTGAAAAAATCCAGTCGTCGGATTTGCGCACACGCGAGTGTTACTTTCAGAGTATAGTGTTACTTTTATGTTACTTTCAGAGTAAAGTGTTACTTTTATAGTATTAGTATAGTAGTAGTTATTAAGAGGATACTAAAATCTATAATGAATCGATCAATAAAGACGTGCTGCAGTATGATTTGGATCACTTGCAAGAGTGGTCCGACACATGGGATTTGCATTTTAATGTAGAGAAATGCAAGGTCTTGCATGCTGTAAGGAACAATCCTGAACATGATTACTTGATGAAAGTTAACAGTGACATTAAAAAGGTGGTATCTTGTGAGGAGGAAAGGGACTTAGGTGTTGTTTTTGATAAAGTTCTTTTGATCCCCATATTCAGAACTGTATCAATAAGGCCAACAAAACGGTTGGAGTAGTTAAGAGAGCCTTTAATTATTTGGATAAGGACTCTTTCAGTAAACTGTATAAAGCACTATTCAGACCACATTTAGAATATGCAAACACTGTACGGTACCAAGGGTCAAAGAGACATTTGCACTCGAAAGGGTACAGAGACAAGCAACAAAGCTGGTTAAAGAATGTAAAAATATGACTTAGATTCAAATATTTTGGACTACACTCCTTACATGGACGTAGAATTCGTGGAGACTTAATCCAAGCTGTTGAAATTTATAATGGCATCGACGACCTAAATAATTTATTGAAACAACTTTTTGGGGCAGCTAGATGAATTACCAAAATTTAAAGAAATTTTCTATTGCTATGATGATTTGTAGGGAAAAATGCATGCATAACAGACCCATAAAGTAATTAAAGAAAGAAAGGACATTTGCAAAGGTCTCGCGGCCTATTTTGTCCTCGCACTACTAGATTTACAAACACAACAGTGTGACACTTCAGCACCGGCTGCTGTTAAAAATGGCGCACCGCACACGCCCAAGCGGCCAATGTTGCCACAGTTCCAGTTCCATTTATTATCACACTCTTTGTCTATATTATATCCTTTGCTCTGCTAGAATTCTTCTTAACGATGTCTGTACACGATATGTTTGCGATGTGATCGACATGGCGATAGCCGTGAGGTGCGCGTGGATCGGTAACTTCTGGCCGCGTTCCGCTAACTTCCGTCGTCTGCTCTCAGACTCAGGCTTCACAATGATTGTATGCAAACCAAGGGGAATCACAGCGCTGGACAGACAACAGTTAGATCCCCTGCCCCCACCTATCAGGCACCCAATCGCCAGCCCACAGAGAAATACGCAGGTATAGAATAAGACGATTATTTCCATCCTCAAACGAACGATTCCCCTTGGTTTGCATACATTTCTGCCAGCGCTAGCCTCACCTATCTGGTTTGTGAGTATCTATAACTCGAGGCAAATTTGTATCGTTACATTGTTGTGTAATGTTCTGTGCATCTACTGTGGGAAATCAGGGTATTTACCCGACCACACATAGTAGCGCACCTTCATGTTTGTGTATGTATGTTTCTCCTGCCTACTTCCTAAGTTCCGGAGAAAGACATGGGTTATATAAGAGACCTGATCCATTCGTTTGAGGATGGAAATGATAGTCTTATTCTATACCTGCGTATTTCTCTGTGGGCTGGCGATTGGGTGCCTGATAGGTGGGGGCAGGGGATCTAACTGTTGTCTGTCCAGCGCTGTGATTCCCCTTGGTTTGCATACATTTCTGCCAGCGCTAGCCTCACCTATCTGGTTTGTGAGTATCTATAACTCGAGGCAAATTTGTATCGTTACATTGTTGTGTAATGTTCTGTGCATCTACTGTGGGAAATCAGGGTATTTACCCGACCACACATAGTAGCGCACCTTCATGTTTGTGTATGTATGTTTCTCCTGCCTACTTCCTAAGTTCCGGAGAAAGACATGGGTTATATAAGAGACCTGATCCATTCGTTTGAGGATGGAAATGATCGTCTTATTATATACCTGCGTATTTCTCTGTGGGCTGGCGATTGGGTGCCTGATAGGTGGGGGCAGGGGATCTAACTGTTGTCTGTCCAGCGCTGTGATTCCCCTTGGTTTGCATACATTTCTGCCAGCGCTAGCCTCACCTATCTGGTTTGTGAGTATCTATAACTCGAGGCAAATTTGTATCGTTACATTGTTGTGTAATGTTCTGTGCATCTACTGTGGGAAATCAGGGTATTTACCCGACCACACATAGTAGCGCACCTTCATGTTTGTGTATGTATGTTTCTCCTGCCTACTTCCTAAGTTCCGGAGAAAGACATGGGTTATATAAGAGACCTGATCCATTCGTTTGAGGATGGAAATGATCGTCTTATTCTATACCTGCGTATTTCTCTGTGGGCTGGCGATTGGGTGCCTGATAGGTGGGGGCAGGGGATCTAACTGTTGTCTGTCCAGCGCTGTGATTCCCCTTGGTTTGCATACATTTCTGCCAGCGCTAGCCTCACCTATCTGGTTTGTGAGTTCACAATGATTGGTTCAAAGCCTAACACGCACCGGAAGCTGTGATCAGTAGTTGGGTGACCGTGACCTTGACTCGCCCGGCAGTCTACACGGTAGCCACAGGCGCTCAACGAACCTTAAAACTTGTTTTTTTACTATTGTTGATTTTTGCTTTTCCGTAGTATTTTTAATACTTCAGTAGTTCCGTAGTAACACATCGACTTCCGTAGTAAACTACGGAAATTCCGTAGTGGTTGGCAACTCTGTGCAGGGATTCCAAAACTCTGTCCAGGTCCAATCCGGCCGCCTGCAGATGAGGTCGGACACGGAAAGAAAGTGGACGGACAGCTCCCGGATGGGTATCGTAAATCTCTGCAAACGATGGTTTAAAAACACAATCATAGGCAGGATTGTCTGGATGGGCCTTCAGTTTCAGAACGTAGCTGAGCACGAGGCGGATGCGGCGGAGCTTGAGAGAAGGCTCCCCTGCCTCGGCATACAGACTAGGAACTGGAGATGTCCTGAATGCCCCAAGACATATCCGCAGACCCTGATGGTGAATTGTGTTCAGACGCTGATTCGTGAGCTGCTCTTTGCTGATGACGCTGCCCTCGTTGCACACACAGAGAGAGCCTTGCAGCGCATTACGTCCTGCTTCGCAGATGCCGCCCTGCTCTTTGGACTTGAGGTCAGTCTGAAAAAGACAGAGGTCCTTCATCAGCCGGCACCCAAGGAAGAGCATCGCCCTCCCCACATCACCATCGGCGAGTCCGAACTGAAGTCTGTACACCAGTTTACCTACCTTGGCTGCATCATCACGTCAGACGCCAAGCTGGACAAGGAGCTGGACAACAGACTAGCAAAAGCGAACAGTGCTTTCGGGCGACTATTCAAGCGGGTGTGGCACAATCAACAGCTGAAAAAAGGCACCAAGATCAGAGTGTACAGAGCTGTCGTCCTCACCACCCTGCTGTACGGTTCTGAGTCCTGGGCCCTCTACCACAGCCAACTACGACTCCTCAAACGCTTTCACCAGCGCTGCCTGCGTACCATCCTCAGCATTCACTGGAGTGACTATGTCACCAACGTCGAGGTCCTTGAACAGGCGGAAACTGTGAGCATCGAGGCTTTGCTGCTGCGGACACAGCTTCGCTGGGCGGGGCACGTCTCCAGGATGGAGGATCATCGCCTACCCAAGATCACTCTGTTTGGCGAGCTCGCCATTGGACACCGAGACAGAGGGGCGCCAAAGAAGAGATACAAAGACAGTCTCAAGAAGTCACTTAGTGCCTGCCAAATCGACCACCGCCAGTGGTCTTCGCTTGCTGCGGACCGTGACACCTGGCGCTCCACCATTTACAAGGCAGCCGTCTCCTTTGAGGACTCTCGCAGAGCTAACCTTAAGGACAAGCGGCTCAGAAGAAAAAACAGAGTTGTCGTAACTCAGAACCCTGACCAGACCTTCCCCTGCAGCCACTGCGGTCGAACCTGCCTGTCCCGGATTGGCCTCCGCAGCCATGAAAATGCCTGCAGACGACGTGGGCAAGCCCTATAGAATCTTCGTTCGCGAAGTCAAGCCAAGAGAGAGACTACAGAGAACCAAGTAGACCATATCTGCATTGAGGGGAGCAGATGTCGTCTCAGACCATCATCTGCTTATCTTTAAGAATAAAGCTCAAGTTAAAGAAAAGCAGCACATGGACAAGAAGAAGACAGCGCTATAATGTAGGCCTCCTGAGAGAGACTGAAGTGAGAGAAGAGTTCAAACTGGTGCTGTCCAACCAGTTTCAAGCGCTACAGGAGCTAGTAAATGAAGTGGAGGCGGTCACCACAGAGCAGCAGTGGAAGGCAGTTAGAGGGGCACTGAACTCAACCTGCAAAGACACTATGGGGTTCAAAAACACCATCACAAGGACTGGCTGTCAGCACAGACCTTGAAGAAGATAGAAGTGAGGAAGCAGAAGAAAGCAGTTGTCAACAGTCGAATGAGAGCAGCCAAAGCAAGGTCACATGAGGAATACTCGGAAGCCAACCACGAGGTGAAGAGGAGTATCAGGGCAGACAAGAGAACCTACACAGACGGCCTAGCAGGCAGCGACAACATGAAACAGCTCTACATTACCAGAAGATTGTCTGGCAAGTATGGCCATACAGAAAGACCAGTAAAAGACAAAGAAGGCAAGCCTATTGCAGACAGAGCAGACCAACTCGACAGATGGGCCAAGTATTTTAAAGAGTTACTGAACAGACCCACCCCACCCGACCCCCCAGACATCCAGCCAGCAGAGACTGACATACCTATCAGCTGTGACAGACCCAGCCGGGAAGAGATCAGAAGAGCAGTGGCATTTTTGAAGAATGGCAAAGCAGCAGGGCCAGATGACATCCGGCATCCCAGCGGAGGCTCTGAAAGCAGGCCTAGAAACAACAGTAGAGATGCTGTACCCACTGTTTGGAAAGATCTGAGAAGAGGTGGTGATGCCAGCTGACTGGAAGGAGGTACTTAATCAAGCTTCCCAAGAAACTACAGCAACTACAGGGGAATCAGGAAAGGTTATCAACAGGATCATCCTGGGGAGAATGAAGAGCTCCGTTGATCTCCAGCTGAGATACCAGCAAGCAGGATTCAGGAAAAACCAATCATGTACAGACCACATTGCAACTCTCGGTCTCTGCATCATCGTGGAGCAGTCTCTGGAGTGGAGCTCCCTGCTGTATGTCAACTTTGTGGATTATAAGAAAGCATTTGACAGAGTGGACCAAGAGACTTTGTAGAAACTCCTACGACACTACGGTGTACCCATAAAAGTAAACTCGTCTGCCTGATCAAGAGCAGCTACGATGGCATGACATGTCGCATGATCCATGAAGGGCAGTTCACCAGAGAGCTCCAGGTCAGAACCGGCGTCAGGCAGGGGTGTTTGCTGTCTCCGTTCCTCTTCCTACTGGCCATAGACTGGGTCATGAAGAGGACCACTGAGCAGAGAAGAAGCGGAATACAGTGGACACAGCTTGACGACCTCCATTTTGCAGACGACTTGGCTTTACTGTCCCACACTCATCAACAAATGCAAGACAAGACCACAAAGCTTGCTCACATCTCATCCCAAGTGGACCTCACCATCCACAAACAGAAAACAAAGACAATGAGGCTGAACGCAACCAGGGAAGAACCAGTCTTGCTTGCTGGCACCCCGTTTGAGGAGGTGGAGTCCTTCACCTATCTCGAGAGCGTCATCGACAAAAAAGGTGGCACTGATGCAGATGTCAGAGCACGAATCGGTAAAGCCAGAGCAGCCTTTCTCCAGCTGAAAAAGTGTGGAGTTCCAGAGAGCTGTCACAACACACCAAATTGTTTGCTTTTTTTCCGCCATTTACAACTTCGTTCAGGATCGAAAGTGCACGATGCGGTATCCCATAATAGTATGAATGGTGACGTCACAGCAAGTAATGCGTTTAACATGTAGTCAGAGATGTTTACCCCCCAAAAAAAATGGAGTAATGGGCTATGCCAGACAGAGTAATCTTGGGTAAAAAGAGTAATGCTTTCTGTCAGCACATTTGATCATTCTCAAACGCAATCTCACTCAACAAGTTCTTACAAAGCCTTGCAGTTTTTATTTGCACTCGAAATGAGATACAAGTGAAAAGAAAAAAAAAAAAATCACTGTGTTAATTCAGGCATGCCTACCCTCAATTTGAAGTTTCAGTATTAGCTATTTGAAATTTCAGTAATACTATTAAAATTTCAGTAATACTATTACTATTGTTACCTATTATTTCTGCACAGTTTTTTATATTGTGCCTTTTATATTAGCACGTGCGCAAAAATAAAAATGACACACACACACACATCACTGACCAGGACACATATAGTTTGCACATCTCTGTAATGGGTTAAATAATGGTTGGGCGCCCCCCCCCCCCCCCCCCCACTTAATTTTTTTATTTTTTTTTTTAAACTTGCACATTGCAAAATTTTCTGATCATTGCACTTGGGTCCAACCAAGGGAAAGCAGACACTGACAGGTTGGTTTAAATAAAGGGACGTAATCGAGCAAATTGTCCTAGTGTGATTACTCCCCTTGTTATTGTTTTAATTTGAATAACTCCTACATTTACTTTATTTCTAGATTTAAAAGGCAACTAATATTAATGATAAATTAGGAAATCATATAAATTATTATTTTATGTACTAATGTTGGATCTGGTCATGGACCCGGTTATGTTTTGAAGTAGGATTTTGTTTGATCACTTTCTAAGAAAAAAAGTGGATTGGAATATGATTTCAAAAATCGTAGTTTTTGTTTTAAATAATCGTAATAGTGTGAAAAAAATCGTAGTGGTGTAATCTATGCCAAAAATCGTAAGAAATTACTCCAAAATCGTAAGGGTAAACATCTCTGTGTAGTGCGCACGTTGTAATAACATGCTGACACCACAGTTTGCCCGTCCAGTTACACTCCCACGGACCCCGGAATCGGGGTGATTCTGAACGCAGCCGCGACCAAACGATTGATTGATTGTACATTGCTTAACGTCCAGACAGCAACAAGGCTTTCTCAGGACATGCCAGCACTGCTTGTGAAAAAAAATAAATAAACAGAACATTGAATGTATGTCGCCAGCCGGTCAAATACATTAAATAAACCCAACACATGATTGATTGATTGATTATACATTGCTTAACGTCCTGACAGCAACAAGACTTTCTCAGGACGTGCCTGCACTGCTTGTGAAAAAAAAACCTAAACATAACATTGAATGTATGTCGCCAGCCGGTCCAATACATTAAATAAACCTAACAGTACATGGGGCCTAAATAAAGCTAAGACCATTTAGCAACACACATCCAATATCAAGAGCTACAGGCAGTGCAGACAGTAGGGAGAGTTTTAAAAAGGCAAATACAGGTGAATGGACAAAGGGTAGACAGAAACACATGCCCCAGAAAAGAGGAAAACCCACCCTGTAGGGCTGACCAGGGTGACCCTGGGAACTAAAATGTACCTAACCCCACCCAAGTCCCCCAGAGCAGACCCGGGTGGGGCGCGACCAAACAAGCGGCTAAACGAACCAACTCGTCACAAATACCTACCTCTGTTAGGTTACGCACGATGGAGCAAGGATGATGCATCTCGGACGCAGATACACTGAATTTTAGTGCGTCTGACTACCCCTTAGTTACATTTTCAGTACGTGATTTTGATTGATTGATTGATTGTACATTGCTTAACGTCCCGACAGCAACAAGGCTTTCTCAGGACGTGGCTGCACTGCTTGTGAAAAAAACAACTAAACAGAACATTGAATGTATGTCGCCAGCCGGTCAAATACGTTAAATAAACCTAACACATGGGGCCTAAATAAAGCTAAGACCATTTAGCAACACACATCCAATATTAAGAGCTACAGGCAGTGCAGACAGTAGTGAGATTTTTTAAAAAGGCAAATACAGGTGAATGGACCTCGGGTAGACAGAAACACATGCCCCAGAATAGAGAGAAAAACTCACCCTGTGGGGCTGACCAGGGTGACCCTGGGAACTAAAAAGTACCTAACCCCACCCAAGTCCCCCAGGGCAGACCCGGGTGGGGTACGTGATTTTGAGTTTTAATGCGTCACATATGCACTAAAACGGAAGCCCTGGAGAGGTCACTCAAAATACTCAAATTGGTATGTTTAGAAAGGTCTTACCACAAAGTATCCTTGGGTCAAGTTTGAGGAATGTGGCTTGAATAGTCTGAGAAAATACAAACGTTAAAGTTTATCACGGACAGACATACTCACTTTTGCTTCGCACATGAGCCAAAAACTGCATCATCTGTATGTTTTTTTAAAAAATAAATTAACTCATTTCACTCTCTCCTCTTTAAATTTGTTAGGACAGTGTGTGTGTGTCTTTCCTATAATACTGATTTTTTTAATGTTGAGCCATCATGCAAAATCCTGTCTCCCTCTCACAGAAAAACTCATATATGACTAAGTGCCAAAAGGTGCTCTCACAAAGAGGACAACTGGGTTGAAAATCAAAGTGTGACATAAAGTACCAGAAAATGTATTAAGTGATGTACACTGTATTGGCAATGTGTTTGTAAAAGAAAAAGATAATATCTCAAATGGTTTTTGAGAAAATGGCTGTTAAGATTTGTAAGTCTGGATATGTCGGACATCAGGTATTGCGACATAGTGCCTTTAAATTAGTGGGATAAAAAAACACAAATCAGTTTCTAAACAGTTAAAATAATAAGTAGTGGTCACAATTGACCTATCCAAACAATTACTGCTTTTTGGCTTAGAATGTTCTAATCCCCGAACATGATTTGTGTTGCAATACCTGACATCCGACCATATTCAATTTTTAAAACATTTTTAAAACATCCTACAACCAAGAAAAACACACTTTGTCATGTTATATACCACTCACAGGAATACATGCACACATTAGAGCACAATGGGAGTCTATCTTTGCTGCCCAAATATATTTATTGGCAGTCAGGGCCAGAATTTGTAACTTATGTCGAACATCAGGATTGCAGCAGATATCCCCAGAATAGTTATCAGAAGCCACAAACACAAAGCCTTTCCCCCAGTTTCAAGCTACAATATTTAACAAACAAAACAGATATAAAGAACAAACTGCATACACTAAGATACAGCTTTCTGATGTAATATACATGATGAAACATGACGTGCTAAACAGTCTGCGCCCGAAAAAATAAAACAAATATTCAAATAAGTTTTATCTGTGTACAGGCTGATGCACTATTTTAACTCTGACCCTCAGATTTAGAAGGTCCTAATGGCTATGCAACTGGTTGTCCAACATGGCTCATTTTAACAGTGCCTTTGCCCCCAAAAGTTCTACAATCCATATGTGTTGAACGTCAGGATTGCAGCAACAAATGTTGGCACAAGCCTGACGTCCGATACATTTTTTATCATTGCATTATTATGTTATGAAATTCACCTGTTTCTTGATCTCATTATCTTACGTTTGCGTCACAACAACTGCACGTCTCCATAAACGACAAAAATACATCGGTGACCCGTGTTCATTCAAATAACTCATTTACCAACTTGCATCGATTGGAGGTCAGATTTGCGACACGTGTTCGCGATCGAACGTCAGGTTGCTACAGCCATAAAATTTGTTATCACAAGAAATCATCTTCATTCTCCAACCTACTGCCTAAAATCGGTGCTGGAGTCTCGGGCGATTCAAACTCTTGAAAATGGTCCCTTACAATAAACATTTGGCTCTTTATTTTGTCTATGATTACACTCGAACGTCAGAAGTGATCGAACGTCAGATTTATGAAAACAGTTGCGACAAAATGTCACGAGTTGTAGCTCTCCATTGACAAACCGGACATTCAAAACAACCACGCTGGAATGTGGCCCATAATGCATCTATCATAACCGGACGATCGTAGACCAAAAAACCCAAAACAACTTTGTTAAACTTGTCAAATAGTTGAACGTCAGATCTTGCGACAAAAACTGGCCGCTCACAATTTTTTTGCCAGCTTAGAAAACTGTGACGGAAAAGTAAATTTAAAGCATATAAAATATTCAACGAAAGCGAAACAACGCAATGACGCCATTTCCGGTTTGGGTCAGCGTGCCTTTCGCTAGCACAAGTTTGCGGAAATTAAGATGCTGCTGTTGCGACAAATCTGACGTCCGACAGTGGCTACTTTCAAGAGCAATAAACAAAAGCATGGCTTGCCTTCAAATCTGGGAAATACACGGATTATAAGGTCAATCTTCCCTGAACATATGGGCATGGTTGGCACCAGGTTTGTTATTGTTGCTTTTACACGCGAGATCAAAACAGACCGACGCTTTCCCGGGCCGATTTTTATTGGTGAATTCTGGCGTTTTACAGTATACTCACCAAACGGCTTTACCTTAGGTGCAGAAATTATTGCCAGTATATCTTCAATCATTCACACACACATTGCACTTGTTAAAGTCAACACGTGTCTTTTTAAACAGATTTTAGTTTCCCGCAAAAGAGATCACTCACTTTTTGCTCACCTTTTGGCACTTAGTCATATATACATTTGATAATGTATTGTAACAGATTGATTGATTGTACATTGCTTATCGTCCCGACAGCAACAAGGCTTTCTCAAGATGTGCCTGCACTGCTTGTGAAAAAAAAAAAATAATAAAATGAACAGAACATTGAATGTATGTCGCCAGCCGGTCAAATACATTAAATAAACCTAACACATGGGGCCTAAATAAAGCTAAGACCATTTAGCAACAAACATCCAATATCAAGAGCTACAGGCAGTGCAGACAGTAGGGAGAGTTTTAAAAGGCAAATACAGGTGAATAGACAAAGGGTAGACAGAAACACATGCCCCAAAATAGAGAGAAAAACCCACCCTGTGGGGCTGACCAGGGTGACCCTGGGAACTAAAAAATACCTAACCCCACCCAAGTCCCCCAGGGCAGACCCGGGCGGGGGTATTGTAACAGAGAATATAACTTTTTCTGCTGAATGCAAATTGACAACCAAAGTCTGACTTCTCTAAACTCTGTGTGTGTGTGTGCGAGCGAGAGAGAGAGAGAGGGAGAGAGAGAGAGAGAGAGAGAGAGAAAGAGAGAGAGAGAGAGAGAGAGAACTAGCGTATTTAAAAGATGGTTTCAACCCATTTAATAATAATACATAGTTCTTGTATAGCGCTGTTCTCCAGGAAAACACTGGACTCACGGCGCATGCACAACAGCACACCCTCTCTCACAGACACACGCTTGATTATACACTACTTTAAACCACCCCATCTCTTCTCAACGCCTTATATTCACTTCCTCTAGGATCAGAATAAAAGGCAGTCAACAGTTAGCTAAAGATGAGCTAAGTGTTAAATGCCCGACAGAAAAGAAAAGTCTTTAAGTGAGCTTTGACTCTGTGACAAAGTGGGCAGATTCCGCATTTCAGTTGGCAGAGAGTTCCACACACTTGGGGCTAAAAAGGTGAAAGAACGCTCCCGGACAGTTTTCATGTTAAGCTTCGGGATTTTTAAACGTTTTACACTAGAGGAACGGAGGGTGCGTGATGGCTGATAAACAGACAGCTTGGCAGAAAGGTACGGCGGGAGAGATCTATCAAAATGCCAAATAGGCGAAAATTGCTATTTTGTACTGGCAGCGGAATTTTAAGTGCAGCCAGTGCAGCTGCTTCAGTAGAGGCGCAACGTAGTCTCTCTTTCGTTTCTTCAAGATGAGACGCGCCGCATTGTTTTGAATCATCTGCAAGCGTGAAATCTGGTCTGCCAGTAAACCTGGCGTCGAGACCTCCAAGCAGACATCAAGAGACCGGGAACCACGTGGAGTAAAATCGAAAGAGAAGCACAGGACAGGAGTCGCTGGAGGTCTCTCGTCGGTGTATTTCTCCAATTTTAGAGCTTTTGCCTAATACCTGTGTACCAGAAGATGGATTGACCATTACTAAAAAAAACTGACAAACTTATTTCTGTTCAAATTTCTGGACTTGCTTTTTGAGTTTGCCTCCATGCACACTGCGCATGTCATCCATGTGCTGTCATGCTTTAGCCATGGATTCTGAACACAGCCGCGACCAAGTGTGAGCAGCTAAACGAACCAACTCGTCACTAAAAAAGTAAAAAATAGAATGACTGTCACTTACCTCTGTTAGGTTACGCACGGTGGTGCAAGGATGATGCGTCTCAGACGCAGATGCACTGAATTTTAGTGCGTCTGACTACCCCTCAGTTACATTTTCAGTACGTGATTTTCAGTTTTAATGCATCATAGATGCACAGACGCACTAAAACTGAAGCCCTGACACTGTTCCACACAAAGGAATATTTTACCAAATAGTCCTTGGTAGGGAACAGAGTTTTGTCACTTGACAACAACAGCAAAGAAAACAATCATTCATTTAGTCTTTTTGTATGCATACTGACCTTGGATGTGGATGTACTGTTTGGAGGGTTTGTAGTCGGCAGGATAGAGTTTCTTGTACCGATCCTCAACATCCTGCACTTCCGGAATGGGAATGGCTCGAGCCTCGGCTGTGCCGTAAAACTGCTGGGCTGTGAGGGCATTTTGCAAATGCGTCTCCTGACATTTCAAAAGAACTTATCAATATACATGTACTGAGCAAGTGAACTGTTTTGCTTTCAATAATTTTCAACATGCTGATGGTAGACAAAAGAGGAAAAAAAGGAGCGTCCCTAAAATATTAGTTTTAGTACTTTCACAACACCCTGGGCATGCATTCACCAGTACTGCAAACAACTGGTACCAGTGACTGCATGCACAAGCAGGGGGTGTAGAATGGATCTAGCGGCACACTATTAACCCATATCGCAGGTTTTCCGGTATTCAGTGTCAGAGTAAATCGATACTTTTTGATTCCGTATACATGCATGTTAGAAGATTGTGTATACATAAAAGGTAATTTATATGAATATTATGCTTTGATGAAACAAATAAAACAGTGTAAACGGTTTGTGTTTATTTTATGACAATGTTGCGTACGTTTTGCAATCACGATCGTGAGAAAGTAGACAGACGGACTTTCCCTTCCACAAAAGACGCCAAACGAGTGTGACAGCAAACACACCAACACAAACACACAATACTTCAAAAATAACCATGTTGAAAGTGCTTCGTATATACTATTGTTCAGTAACATGAATGTTCCAAAATATATAGGTTTTGTTCTTTTATTGGCGTTTCCAATTGACCTCACAAACGAGAGACCCGTCAGTCTCTATCGATCGAAATCCGGTCCCAAAACGAAACTGAACTTTTATATGGTTATTCAAGGAATGATAACTCCCCTGGATGCATTAAATAGTAAATAATTGTTTAGATTTAAGAGTTTTAATAAGATTTTCGACCTATCCATTACTGATTCAATTTTCTTTCAAACTTTTTTGTTTCCCTGCATGTGTCAGACTACGAATTCTACGATCGACAATAAAGTTTGCAGCAAAATTTATTTAGTAGATAACTGCCCATGACGTCAAATCCTGTTGCAAACGGTTGTTTATCGCAGAGTTGGAAGCTGTTGAGCCAAATGTTGGGGGAAGTTTAAAATATTTTCTATATTGTGATGTACTTTACTGTTGTCAGTCTCGATCGATCGAATCACCCTACTCGCCATTGTCATGCAGAGTAACTCAGTGTAAGAGTTTTTTCCGGGATTTTAAAAGAAAATGTATACTTTTCAATCAATGAAGTGGCAGTTGTGTGTTGCGTGATGATTTCGAAAACCAAAACAGTGGCTTGAAAATATGAAAAGCCAAAAGGGTGGCAACAGTTTGGGAAAGAGTGGTCAGTGGATGCACTTTGTGTCGCTCGGTAGAAAATAGACGGACGGAAATTGTAGATCGTGTGCACATCTTTGAAAGTAGATGACAGCTATGTGTCGCTCGGCTGAAAGTAGTCTGACTGTGAACAGCGAACATTGAAAGTAGACTGCCGTACACAAGCAGTTTGAATTTAAATTAGAGAGTATAAACGGCGATCAGCATGCATAGTTAATTGGCTGAACATTATTACGAAAAGGATCAAGTCAAATCATGGGTATTGGTGATGAAATTATGAATATTTATTGTTTTGATTTGTTAAGGTGAAATATGTATTGTCAATGCAGCAGACACTCCGTAATGCCCACAAGATGTTCCAGATGGAAAACCCAAGCGTGAAGATTAGATTCAACTTTCACCAGACTCCGGCCACGGAATGCGAGAAAAATCTCTGCAAACCTGGCAGAAAGCTGCCATTGTGTATATTGTCTCAATGTCCATCACAAGATAGCAGTTTCAAACAGAGCTGTCACAATATGCAAACTGGATCACACCTGCAGATGAGGTTGCACTTTACAAACTTACAATGTGTGAGAAGGAGGAGTCATCAGCATTTAACAAACCAGAGTGCATTGTTGGTGAGTGCTCAGTTTGCTTGACAGGATGGCCAAACTTTGGTCCCACTATTCTCTTCTGCTGCAGAGAGACCCTATGGTCACCTATACCTGCTGGAAAAGAAAAACGGCAGATGGGAAGACAAGCAGGGAGCCTGTGGTAAAGAAAGCCTTGGTGTCAGAAATCATTCAAGAAATGGAAGAGGACATCATGTGCCCAGCACAGAATACCACTTTTTACCGTCACCTGTTTGTGGCGTTCTGGCAGTACCACCAGTACAGGAATCTGAAACAGTCCCTGCGAACAAATGAACTGTTGCTCGTGATGGACTTCGCAGAGAATCGCAAGTCACAGTTTTTCCAATGAGATCAAATCTGAACATTTTGATGAGACAAATAACACTGCATCCTGTAGTTGCCTATTACAGGCACAATGGAAAATTAGTTCGTCATGCATTGAATTTCATTTCAGATGACATTTCTCATGATCACCATGCAGTCCACCATTTCACAAAAGAATCGCTGCACTTCTTTGAGAAGAAAAGAATCATCAGCAACGGCAAGGTATTTATATTTTCTGATGGATGTGCTGGACAATATAAGAGAAGAGGAAACTTCGCAGACTTACCATTGTACCAACATCAAGTTTAACGTCTCTATTTTGGCAGTGAGCACGGAAAGGGTGAGGCCGACGGGGAAACGGGCACCATCAGCAAAGCATTGAAAAGTGCTGTGCTTTGTCAAGAGACGATGATTCAAAACTCTGCGGATTTGTTCAGCTGGTGCAATGACAATCTCACCAAAGCTGACGAACTATCTCAGAGAAACTTCATTCTCGTCAAACCTGAAGAAATTAAGAGGAACCGCCCAGAGACCGCAATCAGAGGTGTACCAGGCAGCCGGATGTTCCATCAGGTGACTGGTGTAGAGAAACTTAAGATCAAGTCCAGGAGGCTTGCCTGTTTTTGCTGTTCATGCCTGCAAGACAACTTCAGTGACTGTATGAACATACACATAGGAATCTTCACACAACACACTCTTCAGTATGCCACATGTCCTGCAGTTGTGGAGGAACCAGAAGAACCAGAGGCAGAGCCAGCACCTGGGGTGGGTTGCATATGCTTGCTTAGCGCGCAAATTTCTTGCTTAGCGCTAAGTTCACAAGCTTAGCTGAAAATGTGCGTTGCATGAGCGTGCTTATCTGCTGGAGCGAGCTTAGTGGCGTGCTTAATTCTAAGGACGGTCCCCCCCGTGCGTAGCGGCGTGCTTAGCTGAGGAAGAGTTCTTAGCTGCCGTGTTAACGCGAGAACGGAAATGTGAATTCACTCTCTTAAACCTTGTGGCAGAAACAGCCTTCCATCTAGGATAGAGAAGGAGGAACACGAAATGTACGTGGGAACGCACGGACCCCCCACCCAGCCTCGTCTTACGGACATCTGGGAATTATCGGTGAGAAGTCTGCATAACCGATTCAACTGACCCTGCACACCGATGGGTATAACCCAACACCAGCCGTTGTCAGAGAAACATAGATCCTCATACAATGGGAGCCTACTACACGGTACTCCTTAACTAATGTACGTCTACATTAGACTGACAAGCAGGGTTGCCTGCACGAAAAATTTGCCATTCTTTCTCTTTTGACTATTGGCCGATTTCTACAATCTATGATGACGTAGGGGAGAAGCCCACCATAAGCTATAAATAACCTATCCTCGCTCGCTAAGAACTCGTTCGGAGCTACGCACGTCACTAAGTCGCTCCATGCAACAGAAAACACTCGTGCACTAAGCAAGAGCTTTACTAAGCAAGAAAGACCTTAAGTCAGCGAGATTAACACACTATATTTAAGCACGCTACATGCAACCCACTCCTGTATCCAGAGCAGTGTTCTTTTTGACTCAACAGCAAGAGCTACTGCGTGCCAGGGCATTGGGATTCTCATTTTTTAAAGAAAAAGCACTGGAGTGTATTACAAAGGCTGCAACTGAGTACCCACTACATTTTCCTGCGACACAACCTCTTTTCAAAGATGAAATGGAGGATCACCATCATGCCTCCAGGTTTTGACCGCTTCCCGAAGAAAACAAGAGCAGACGGTAACTGCCTGCCCAGTGCACTTGCATGCGCCACGTTTGGCAGTGAGGACCTACTTACTGAAATCAGAGTCAGAATGGCATGTGAACTTGCACTGAATAAACAGACATAATGTCCCCTGAATTCGTTTCTAAAGACACAACTTTGGATGGATGCGAGATTCTACATTTTTACCACATTACTGGTGACCACATTGGAACAAATATATTTGCAGCCTACAACGCAGAGGCAATGGCCAGTGTGACTAACTCGAAGGACCTAGGTCCATGGACAATCCATGCAGCCGCCACTGTTCTGATGCGTGACATAATTTCAGTATATCCCCAGACAGCAGGTGATGGGCAAACCATGCTTAACAGAACATTTAAGCCAGAGAGGCCCTCTGAACACTTTCCCATTTTTGGGATGTGGACTTTCAGTCAGGAAGCCAACTTTGTCCCTAATTATTTTGTTCCTCTGGTTAGGGATTCTGATCCTTTGAATGAAGGTTTTTGTGATGAAACCTCAATGACTGTTGATGAGTCAGAGTGCACGAATATGAGTGTTGATGAGTGCATGAATGATGAGGTGTTTGAAAGGCAGTTCCATTCCACAAATTGGGGACTTTATCAAGGTTACGTTAGTAAAAAGAGAGAGAAGGTTTATTACGGTCTTGGTGTTCCTCCTGTAGAAGGTATGCTTGTAAAAGAACAACTCCCGGAGGCCCTTGGGGCTTAACTGCTGTCCAGTCAGATAAGGAGGAGGGTTAGGCGTGGGCAGCGACTCCACCTGTAAAAGAACTTGCTCGAAACGACAACAGGAAAAGCGACACCGGCTGGGCGAAGCTAGTCGCTCAGCACCGACGGCGAGAGGACTGACTGTAAAGACATGAGTTTGTTGTGAAGTATTTGAGACAGAGTGAGTGTGGCACATATTTAGTTTTTCCTCTCCAGGCTGACATTTCTCTTCTTTCCTTATATGCACCATATAATTTGCAAATACCAAACAGTGATGTAAAATGATTTTATCTATTTTGCAAAGCCATTTTGTACCAACTGCACATCATTAAGCACATGCATACTGTTTTATGAAAATTAAGGGTCACATGCTTCGGAAGCCTGAAATATAAAACTAAGGCATGAGCTGACTCAGATTGTTACTGTTTTGCTATGCTAAGGGTTAGTACTTACTGGCAGTCAGTGATTTTTGTCTTAAAATTACATTTGATTTTTTGCCTTTTACTACTTTTAGTTTTATCCTCTAAAGTCTAAAGTGGGATATGTGACATGTTAATACCAGAAAACCTGTCTTATCATACTGAGGCTAAAACCCAAAGCTTCAAATTTGTAAATTGCCACATGCACGCTACATTATACTATAGTACTTACAGATAAGGATATAGACCAATGGCTTTAGTTCAAGGGTGGTGCCAGAATAGCTAGGCACTAAGCTATTCTGGCAGTACCCTTGAAGAACTATTTTAGTCAAACATTTCACGCACTGGCGTATTCCAAATGATAAGGGTTCAATGACAGATGCTGATAAACCAAGCAACAAAGAAACCATGTAATCGGTTAAGTCTCCTTAAAAAGGTGGGCTAGTTTTACAGGTTTCCTGTCATGCTTGGCATATACTTTTTTCCTGAACAGTGAAAATCATGGGAACAGTGCAAGAGAACAGATTCAAATGAACTACCACTGTGCCAGCTAGCACAATACTAAGTACTCTACATGGATTTCAGGCACTATTAACAGTCTTGGTACAACTACAAGCGTGAACACTTTACTATCCCAAATAAAATGGCTTGCTTTATAGAAAGAATCAGTTGACAGCAAAGGGATAGTATGCTAACTTTGGTTAACTTATTAACCCCGTCTGGACACTATATAGTAAAATTGTAATTTGTATCAGAGTAACTTTTTGTGTTCGCATTGTGTCGTGCGTCTGCTGAGTAATCCCAAGATTAATGAAATCCTGCTCTAAGCTGGACATGTTTGGACTGTCTGAATTTAGCAGTGGGGGAAGGTGCAGTGCAAGAGAGAATGGTGAAAAAAATTAAGACTGAAAGTATCAGTATTGAAAAAAGAAACAATGTTTGCTGTGAGACCGAAAACAGCTCTGCAAACAATAAGAGCTACACTTAACGTAATTCGGGTTCTGCAACCAATACATTCTAATAGTCCAAAAAGGGGAAACCCCTCAGGTTGCGGCGCCAATTTTTTTTTAATGAATCTCTGAAAAACATTAACGTAGCAAAATGTCATGAATTAAACATTGTGCAAGAATTTTATTTCTTTTAGTAAACTGTTTTTCGACAGCAACAATTTCCACACAATGAGAGTACCGATCGCAGACACTTCCGTGTACGACAGTGAAGCAGTAACGAGCAAACCATTACGGTCATAATGACCCAGATTTTACGTCACGTGACACGTTCTTTATATCTTTATTTCACTGTATGCTATTGAATCAGGTAAGTCATAGACTAGAGGCTGAAGTTACTGGAAACGTTTGCACGGTCAACCAACTGCAGAAACTGATGCAGAAGCCAGCGAACGATAACCATGGAAGAGCGCGGAAAAACCAAAATGGCGGCTATACAAAGAGGTTTTAGTCGAACTGACGTACCGTTTCCTCCTCTTTCTCCATTCCAGTAGGCATCTGGAGCACCGCTCGGTTAATCTTGTCATAGTCGCGAAGGTCTGGAATCTCCTCTGCCCGATAAATCGGCATAGGCTTGGAAACATCCAGTGCCCGAGCGCGAAAAGACACTTTACTCATGGTGATCGCCTAAATATGCTAATGAGATAGTCCAAATGTTCTCCCCTTTAAAATAGGGGCAAGAAGTCCTACAATCAGGACTTTATTGCCGTTGTAGGACACTATGAAGTCAACACATGATGATAGAGTCCATCAGAATCAACCACAGGTCTCCTCCATTCTACCTCACGTCTTCCAATGTTCTACCACTGCAAACAATTTTCTGATCCATCATGGCGGATCCACAAAGCCATCAAGGTATCCCAGAGTGCAATGCTACTCGGGCATGTGTGCGCATGCTCTAGTTTGTCCCATTCAAGTCTCCTTTTCACACGCGCGCAAACTCGCGCGGTCGCCGATCCTCGTACTAAAAGTGAAATCCACACATAGGTCAGAGAAACAGAGCGTATTTTATGTGCACGATGCCCAGACAAAATATCGAATGAACAGATCTTATTTTGATCCTTTCACGCGTTTTTACCAAAGCTGAAAACAGAAATACTAGCGTGCGTATTCTTGTGGGCGTGGCGAAAAAGACCGCTCCCACGCTCGCTGTCCGGACCACGTGGTTTGGACAGTGGTCCTGCGCGCACGCACGCTTTGTCGGCGAATGGTGTTACCTCTTCTTGGGTTCGAACCCAGTTTTTTTCGTGAGCTTTCAGATCTTGCTAATTTGAATGTGTCATCTTTTGTATATGCAACCTCCAATTGTCTATAGCAGTTGGATGCCAAAACGTTAACCTACCTATCCACGTATTTACCCTCAATACCGTACGCACAAGAAAGGTTGTCGACATATTATTCACGATTGGTTGTAATGCTTTCACCTCCATAGCCATATGGTTCACATTTCAAACAGTCTTCCTATTCAGGTCTGCGAAGAAGCGATTGGCAGCGTACTAACCACCATAACTGGGGATTATGTTCTCGGATTATCCTGGCACCTTTCCTAACATTATCCATACTTTCACCGTCAATCCATTTTGTGCAGTTGGCGGCGGATGTGAGAGGAAGCTCTATTAACCATGTCCATGAAGTCACCGGTAAAGTACTGCAGTGTGACTGCATGTACTAAGAGGTTAACCCCATCACTGCCAGCGCACGAAGATTCTGTTTTGACAAAAGTCATAACTGTGTCAGATATCCCCAGCCGTCAAAGAACTTTGACACAAAGTGGTCTCAGCAAGAGGCATACATCCTCATGAGCCCCATAACTGCAGAGGCTCATGAGGATCTATACGTCTTGTAGTTTGGTGGTGTTTATCTCAGCAGCGAAGGGGTTAAATTAATGTCACTATTACTCTGGCAGTGTGGTCATTAATTTCTTCCCAACTATTTCCAAAGTAGTCATGGCCGACAGGCATTTAGACACACTGTGAAACACTAAGCAGTACCAGTGGATACATTTAAGTTTTTACAAGCTGATGTGTGTGGCCCATAGGCCGTCTGCAGACACAGACCAAATTTATCCACACAGTCAAGGCTTTCAGCGGTGATGGGGCTGTGCCCTGCACAATGGTACATACAGTAAAAACAAATGTTGAGCATGTCAGTAACGCTAGGTACCTTGTTTGCTTTCCCATTACTCTGCAAAACTGATAAATGCAAATTATGAAACATTGTGCCAACTTTCAACATTATTTTGCTTGTATGAATAGCAAACATTTCATGTCATTTCTCTTTGTGTAAAGGTATAAAGTCAGTGATGTAAAATGAATAAGACTCAGATTAAGTGATTATGTTGTTTCTATTTCTATTAGCAATCGACAAATCCATAAGCAAAAGGCCCTTGGAATTACTTACTTACTTACGCCTGTCACCCCTACCCGGGTATAGGCCGTCGACGAGAGACCTCCAGCAACTCCTGTCCTGTGCTTCTCCTTCGATTCTACTCCAGGTGGTTCCCAGTCTCTTGATGTCTGCTTGGAGGTCTCGACGCCAGGAGTTTCTCGGCCTACCTCTTTTCCTCTTTCCCTGGGGGTTCCATGACAATGCCTGCCTAGTGATACTGGAAGCTGGCTTTCTCAGACTGTGACCGATCCATCCCCATCTTCTTCGCCCAATTTCATTCTCTGCTGTTATCTGCTCTGTTCTCTCCCAGAGTCTGACGTTGCTGATCTTCTCTGGCCAGTGGATTTTCAAAATTCTTCTAAGGCAACTGTTCATGAAGGTCTGTACTCTGTTGACTGTGGTTTTTGTCAATCTCCAAGTCTCTGCTCCATATAAGAGAACTGCTTTTACATTGGAGTTGAAAATCCGGACTTTGGTGTGTTGTGACAGTTCCCTGGAGCTCCACACTTTTTTCAACTGGAGAAAGGCTGCTCTGGCTTTACCGATTCGTGCTCTGACATCTGCATCAGTGCCGCCTTTTTTGTCTATGATGCTCCCAAGATAGGTGAAGGACTCCACCTCCTCCAACGGGGTGCCAGCAAGCAAGACTGGTTCTTCCCTGGTTGCGTTCAGCCTCATTGTCTTTGTTTTCTGTTTGTGAATGGCGAGGCCCACTTGGGACGAGATGTCAGCAAGCCTCGTGGTCTTGTCCTGGATTTGTTGATGAGTGTGGGACAGTAATGCCAAGTCGTCTGCAAAATCGAGGTCGTCAAGCTGTGTCCACAGTGTCCACTGTATTCCACTTCGTCTGTGCTCTGTGGTCATCTTCATGACCCAGTCTATGGCCAGTAGGAAGAGGAACGGAGACAGCAGACACCCCTGCCTGACACCGGTTCTGACCTGGAGCTCCCTGGTGAACTGCCCTTCGTGGATCACGCGATATGTCATGCCATCGTAGCTGCTCTTGATCAGGCGGACGAGCTTTGTGGGTACACCGTATTGTTGTAGGAGTTTCCACAGAGTCTCTCGGTCCACACTGTCAAATGCTTTCTCATAATCCACAAAGTTGACGTACAGCGGGGAGCTCCACTCCAGAGACTGTTCCACTATGATGCGGAGAGTGGCGATCTGGTCTGTACATGATCGGTTCTTCCTGAATCCTGCTTGCTGGTCTCTCAGCTGGGGGTCAACGGAGCTCTTCATTCTTTCCAGGATGATCCTGTTGAAGACCTTTCCTGGTACTGACAGCAAGGTGATTCCTCTGTAGTTGGAACACTTGCTGAGGTCGCCTTTCTTGGGAAGCTTGATTAGGTACCCCTCCTTCCAGTCAGCCGGCATCACCTCCTCTTCCCAGATCTTTCCAAACAGTGGGTACAGCATCTCCACTGTTGTCTCTAGGTCTGCTTTCAGAGACTCCGCTGGGATGCCATCTGGGCCTGCTGCTTTGCCGTTCTTCAAGAATGCCACTGCTCTTCTGATCTCTTCCCGGCTGGGTCTGTCACAGCTGATGGGTAGGTCGGTCTCTGCCGGCTGGATGTCTGGGGGGTCGGGTGGGCTAGGTCTGTTCAGTAACTCTTCAAAATACTCGGCCCATCTGTCGAGTTGGTCTGCTCTGTCCGCCATAGGCTTGCCTTCTTTGTCTTTTACTGGTCTTTCTGTATGGCCATACTTGCCTGACAATCTTCTGGTAATGTCGTAGAGCTGTTTCATGTTGCCGCTGCCTGCTGCCTTTTCTGCCTCTGCTGCCAGGCTGTCTGTGTAGGCCCTCTTGTCTGCCCTGATACTACTCTTCACCTCGCGGTTGGCTTCCGAGTATTCCCCCTGTGCCCTTACTTTGGCTGCTCTCGTGCGACCGTTGTTGACAACTGCTTTCTTCTGCTTCCTCACTTCTATCTTTTTCAAGGTCTGTGCCGACAGCCAGTCCTTGTGATGGTGTTTCCTGAACCCTACAGTGTCTTTGCAGGTTGAGTTCAGCGCCTCTCTAACTGCCTTCCACTGCTGCTCTGTGGTGACCGCCTCCTCTTCATTTACTAGCTCCTGTAGCGCTTGAAACCGGTTGGACAGCACCAGTTTGAACTCTTCTCTAACTCCAGTTTCTCTCAGGAGGCCTACATTATAGCGCTGTCTTCTTGTTGTCACTGTGCGGCTTTTCTTTAGCTTGAGCTTCATTCTTAAGGTAAGCAGATGGTGGTCGGAGGCGACATCTGCTCCCCTCCTCACTCGAACATCTTGAAGGGATCTTCTAAATTTCTTCCTAATGCAGATATGGTCTATTTGGTTCACTGTTGTATGGTCAGGTGAGACCCAAGTTGCTTTGTGTATTCTTCTGTGTGGGAAGATGCTGCCTCCAATGACAAGTCGGTTTAGAGCACAAAAGTCTACAAACCTCTCCCCGTTCTCACTCATCTCCGAGCCTAGTCCCTGTCTCCCCATCACCTCTTCGTATCCGGTGTTGTCCTCCCCTATTTTGGCATTAAAATCGCCCATGACGATGGTGATGTCTCGCTCTGCACATTTGTCCAATGCACTCTGGAGTCGGTCGTAGAACTCTTGTTTCTCTTCCTCGTCACTGTCATTAGTGGGCGCATAACACTGGATGACGTTTAGCTTGATCTTTTTCTTGGTTCTAAAGGCTGCTGTGATAATTCTTGGCCCAAGAGGTTCCCAGCCCATCAGCGCTCTCTGTGCCACTGGTGACAGCATGAATGCTACACCTTCTGTATGGAGGGCATTCTCCTCTTCATGACCTGAATACAGAATCATCTCCCCACTTAACAGCCTTTTCTGGCCAGACTGCGTCCATCTGGCTTCACTGATACCTAGCAGGGAAAGGTTGTACTTTTGCATTTCCGCTGCTATCTGGGCGGCCTTGCCGCTCTGCATGGTCTTGACGTTCCATGTGCCCATGGTTGTATCCCTGGATAGAGAGAGGCGGCTCAGTCCTGTGGCTTCCGAAGACTTCCGGCTTTCACCACAGGACGTCATAAGTCTTCTGGTAGAAGAACCTTCCTCCTCCAGGAATGGAATTACTGTTAGTCTTTTCGTCGGCGTTTTTGTAGCTATTTCTTTTTTTGCAGGGTGGGGAAGCTACCCCCACGCCCAACCCCCTTACTAGGAGGACCAGGGGTTTTCTGTCGGGGTCACCTTCCCTTAGACCATGTTGGTTCACGGCACCTTATTTCATTCGGTGCACCCCTCTCACGAGGGACCCCCTATCCACCACCCAGGGGACGCGCCTCAACGCCATATGGTCCCAGCGCGAGGGCCCTTGGAATGACTGGCAGTAACTGGCTCATGCTCCGCTGTGTGTGGGTCATTTACAGCTGTCATCAGCCTAAGGACCTTTCGCTCACCAGGAACATGCAAACTTTACTTACTTACTTACTTACGCCTGTCACCCCTACCCGGGTATAGGCCGTCGACGAGAGACCTCCAGCAACTCCTGTCCTGTGCTTCTCCTTCGATTCTACTCCAGGTGGTTCCCAGTCTCTTGATGTCTGCTTGGAGGTCTCGACGCCAGGAGTTTCTTGGCCTACCTCTTTTCCTCTTTCCCTGGGGGTTCCATGACAATGCCTGCCTAGTGATACTGGAAGCTGTCTTTCTCAGACTGTGACCGATCCATCCCCATCTTCTTCGCCCAATTTCATTCTCTGCTGTTATCTGCTCTGTTCTCTCCCAGAGTCTGACGTTGCTGGTCTTCTCTTGCCAGTGGATTTTCAAAATTCTTCTAAGGCAACTGTTCATGAAGGTCTGTACTCTGTTGACTGCGGTTTTTGTCAATCTCCATGTCTCTGCTCCATATAGGAGAACTGCTTTTACATTGGAGTTGAAAATCCGGACTTTGGTGTGTTGTGACAGCTCTCTGGAACTCCACACTTTTTTCAACTGGAGAAAGGCTGCTCTGGCTTTACCGATTCGTGCTCTGACATCTGCATCAGTGCCGCCTTTTTTGTCTATGATGCTCCCGAGATAGGTGAAGGACTCCACCTCCTCCAACGGGGTGCCAGCAAGCAAGACTGGTTCTTCCCTGGTTGCGTTCAGCCTCATTGTCTTTGTTTTCTGTTTGTGAATGGTGAGGCCCACTTGGGACGAGATGTCAGCAAGCCTCGTGGTCTTGTCCTGCATTTGTTGATGAGTGTGGGACAGTAATGCCAAGTCGTCTGCAAAATCGAGGTCGTCAAGCTGTGTCCACATTCATTCATTCATTCAGTCCTCTCTGCGCCGTCTGGTGCTTGAGGCGACGGCAAGGGAGCGCCACTTTTGTCTGTCAGCTGCTATTTTGGGTGCTGTTTGCAGAGTAAGGCCTCTGTTCTTGAGCTCTCGCTCCACGGTTCGGCGCCACGTCTCCTTTGGTCGCCCACGGTTTCTCTTCCCCTGTGGTGTCCATCTCAGTGCCACCCTTGGTAATGAGTCAGGTGACATTCTGCAAACGTGGCCTAGCCATCTCCATCTCCGTGTGGCGATGGTTTCAGCGATGCTGTCTGCGCCTGCTCTCTTCCGTAGTTCCTCGTTTGTAATCATGTTTGGCCAGAAGACCTTCATGATCCGTCGCAGGCACTTGTTCTGGAAGACATCCAGCTTGCGTTCCGTAGCGGTAGTGGATTTCCAGCATTCTGACCCATATAGAAGGACACTCAGCACGTTGCTCTTAAAAATACGGAGCTTGGTGTGGATGCTCAGGCTTGTGGTCCTCCAGATGGGTTTCAGCATTGCGAAGGCTTGGTTGGCTTTGCTGATTCTTGTGGTGATCTCCCTTGTGCAGTCTCCATCTGTGGTAACCTTGCTGCCCAGGTACGTGAACTCGTCCACCTCTTGCAGAGGTTGGTCATTGATGGTGATTGGGTCGCCCACTATGGTGTTCTTCCTCATGACTTGAGTCTTCCTAATGTTGACCCCGAGACCTATGGAGCTTGCTGACTGTGTCAACTGTTGTGTCTTCTGTTGCATGTCCTGGTTTCTGCTTGCCAGCAGCCCGATATCATCGGCGTAGTCGAGGTCATCCAGCAGCTGTGTCCACAGTGTCCACTGTATTCCACTTCGTCTGTGCTCTGTGGTCATCTTCATGACCCAGTCTATGGCCAGTAGGAAGAGGAACGGAGACAGCAGACACCCCTGCCTGACACCAGTTCTGACCTGGAGCTCTCTGGTGAACTGCCCTTCGTGGATCACGCGACATGTCATGCCATCATAGGTGCTCTTGATCAGGCGGACGAGCTTTGTGGGTACACCGTAGTGTCGTAGGAGTTTCCACAGAGTCTCTCGGTCCACACTGTCAAATGCTTTCTCATAATCCACAAAGTTGACGTACAGCGGGGAGCTCCACTCCAGAGACTGTTCCACGATGATGCGGAGAGTGGCGATCTGGTCTGTACATGATCGGTTCTTCCTGAATCCTGCTTGCTGGTCTCTCAGCTGGGGGTCAACGGAGCTCTTCATTCTCTCTAGGATGATCCTGTTGAAGACCTTTCCTGGTACTGACAGCAAGGTGATTCCTCTGTAGTTGGAACACTTGCTGAGGTCGCATTTCTTGGGAAGCTTGATTAGGTACCCCTCCTTCCAGTCAGCTGGCATCACCTCCTCTTCCCAGATCTTTCCAAACAGTGGGTACAGCATCTCAACTGTTGTCTCTAGGTCTGCTTTCAGAGACTCCGCTGGGATGCCATCTGGGCCTGCTGCTTTGCCATTCTTCAAAAATGCCACTGCTTTTCTGATCTCTTCCCGGCTGGGTCTGTCACAGCTGATGGGTAGGTCGGTCTCTGCCGGCTGGATGTCGGGGGGGTCGGGTGGGCTAGGTCTGTTCAGTAACTCTTCAAAATACTCGGCCCATCTGTCGAGTTGGTCTGCTCTGTCTGCTCTGTTAATCTTTTCGTCGGTGTTTTTGTAGCTATTTCCTTTTTTGCAGGGTGGGGAAGCTACCCCCACGCCCAACCCCCTTACTAGGAGGACCAGGGGTTTTCTGTCGGGGTCACCTTCCCTTAGACCATGTTGGTTCACGGCACCTTATTTCATTCGGTGCACCCCTCTCACGAGGGACCCCCTATCCACCACCCAGGGGACGCGCCTCAACGCCATATGGTCCCAGCGCGAGGATGCAAACAGCAAGCATCAGCGCGAACTCTACCACAACTTCATTGATTTCAGGAAAGCATTTGATCGCGTCTGGCACGACGGACTCTGGCAAGTCATGAGATCGTTCAACATAGAGGAGGGACTGATCCAAATGATAGAAGCGCTTTACAAGAACGCCTGCAGCGCGGTTCTACTTAACAATCAGTCAGGCGAGTTCTTCAGGACGACGATCGGTGTCCGTCAAGGATGCCTGCTCTCTCCTGTCCTTTTCAACATATTCCTGGAGAAGATCATGCAGGAAACCCTCCACGACCACCATACTTCAATCTCTATTGGTGGCAGATCCCTGTGCAATCTTCGATTCGCAGACGACATTGACCTCATGGCAGGCAGCAATAGTGAGCTCCAAAACCTGACAGACAAACTTTCAAGTAGCGCAGGGTCTTATGGCATGGAGATCAGTACGGATAAAAGCAAAGTGATGATCAACACCACAAGCGACAGCAGCAGCAACATCCACATGAACGGCCAGAAGCTAGAAGAGGTCAATAGCTTCAAGTACTTGGGAGCCACCCTGTCCAAAGACGGTAGTTGCATAGCAGAGATCCGTATCAGGATAGGTACAGCAACATCCGCAGTGGCCAGGCTAGACAGGATATGGCGAAGTAACTCCATCAGCTTCACCATCAAGTACAGGCTTTACAAGTCCCTCGTAGTGTCTATTCTACTCTACGGCTGTGAGACTTGGACACTGCTTGCAGACTCAGAAAAGAAAATCCAGGCCTTTGAGAACAAGTGCCTGAGGAAGTTGCTCCGCATCTCGTACCGCGAGCACAAGACCAACGAATATGTACGGAGCATCGTCACTTCCCTGGTGGGCCCACATGAACCCCTTCTGGCAACCGTGAAACGGCGCAAGCTTGCTTGGTTTGGCCACGTGACCCGACACAACACCTTGTCCAAGACTATCCTCCAAGGCACTCTCGAAGGAAGTCGTCGGCGAGGTCGTCAGAGAAAGAGTTGGGTCGCAAACATAAAAGAATGGACCGAACTCGAGATGCCAGACTTGCTTGCCACCGCCCAAAATAGAACTCAGTGGAGAGCACTGTCTGTTGCTGCTGCCTTTCAGTCCCCCCAACGCCCAGTTCGGTTGATTGATTGATTGTACATTGCTTAACGTCCCGACAGCAACAAGGCTTTCTCAGGACGTGCCTGCACTGCTTGTGAAAAAAAAAATAAACAGAACATTGAATGTATGTCGCCAGCCGGTCAAATACATTAAATAAACCTAACACATGGGGCCTAAATAAAGCTAAGACCATTTAGCAACACACATCCAATATCAAGAGCTACAGGCAGTGCAGACAGTAGGGAGAATTTTAAAAAGGCAAATACAGGTGAATGGACAAAGGGTAGACAGAAACACATGCCCCAGAATAGAGAGAAAAACCCACCCTGTGGGGCTGACCAGGGTGACCCTGGGAACTAAAAAATACCTAACCCCACCCAAGTCCCCCAGGGCAGACCCGGGTGGGGAAACGCCCAGTTCGGGCAAGGGACTGATGATGATGATGATGATGCACCCCTCTCACGAGGGACCCCCTATCCACCACCCAGGGGACGCGCCTCAACGCCATATGGTCCCAGCGCGAGGATGCAAACTTTACAACATGATTTATTTCGCTTCACAATGGGGATGTACGATACGAACAATATGAATACCTTTATTGTTCCAAGATGGAAAATTTGTTTGCAGTGGAATGTTTTTAAAACAGATGTAAAAACATCTTATTATAGCTTATTTGTAAGACATCTTAGTGTAGCTTATTGGATAAGACACTGCGCTGGCAGTTGTAAGATCCGGGTTCAAATCCCCTGGTAGGCAGAAATGGGATGTGGGACTCATTTCCATCGAGTCAAATTTTTGTGCAGACTCAGTTTATGGTGCCTGTCTCACCTTTGTGTATTACTTACTTACTTACTTACTTACTTACTTACGCCTGTCACCCCTACCCGGGTATAGGCAGTCGACGAGAGACCTCCAGCAACTCCTGTCCTGTGCTTCTCCTTCGATTCTACTCCAGGTGGTTCCCAGTCTCTTGATGTCTGCTTGGAGGTCTCGACGCCAGGAGTTTCTCGGCCTTCCTCTTTCCCTGGGGGGTTCCATGACAATGCCTGCCTAGTGATACTGGAAGCTGGCTTTCTCAGACTGTGACCGATCCATCCCCATCTTCTTCGCCCAATTTCATTCTCTGCTGTTATCTGTTCTGTTCTCTCCCAGAGTCTGACGTTGCTGATCTTCTCTGGCCAGTGGATTTTCAAAATTCTTCTAAGGCAACTGTTCATGAAGGTCTGTACTCTGTTGACTGTGGTTTTTGTCAATCTCCAAGTCTCTGCTCCATATAAGAGAACTGCTTTTACATTGGAGTTGAAAATCCGGACTTTGGTGTGTTGTGACAGCTCTCTGGAGCTCCACACTTTTTTCAACTGGAGAAAGGCTGCTCTGGCTTTACCGATTCGTGCTCTGACATCTGCATCAGTGCCACCTTTTTTGTCTATGATGCTCCTGAGATAGGTGAAGGACTCCACCTCCTCCAACGGGGGTGCCAGCAAGCAAGACTGGTTCTTCCCTGGTTGCGTTCAGCCTCATTGTCTTTGTTTTCTGTTTGTGAATGGTGAGGCCCACTTGGGACGAGATGTCAGCAAGCCTTGTGGTCTTGTCCTGCATTTGTTGATGAGTGTGGGACAGTAATGCCAAGTCGTCTGCAAAATCGAGGTCGTCAAGCTGTGTCCACAGTGTCCACTGTATTCCACTTCGTCTGTGCTCTGTGGTCATCTTCATGACCCAGTCTATGGCCAGTAGAAAGAAAAACGGAGACAGCAGACACCCCTGCCTGACACCGGTTCTGACCTGGAACTCCCTGGTGAACTGCCCTTCGTGGATCACGCGACATGTCATGCCATCGTAGCTGCTCTTGATCAGGCAGACGAGCTTTGTGGGTACACCGTAGTGTCGTAGGAGTTTCCACAGAGTCTCTCGGTCCACACTGTCAAATGCTTTCTCATAATCCACAAAGTTGACGTACAGCGGGGAGCTCCACTCCAGAGACTGTTCCACGATGATGCGGAGAGTGGCGATCTGGTCTGTACATGATCGGTTCTTCCTGAATCCTGCTTGCTGGTCTCTCAGCTGGGGGTCAACGGAGCTCTTTATTCTCTCCAGGATGATCCTGTTGAAGACCTTTCCTGGTACTGACAGCAAGGTGATTCCTCTGTAGTTGGAACACTTGCTGAGGTCGCCTTTCTTGGGAAGCTTGATTAGGTACCCCTCCTTCCAGTCAGCCGGCATCACCACCTCTTCCCAGATCTTTCCAAACAGTGGGTACAGCATCTCCACTGTTGTCTCTAGGTCTGCTTTCAGAGACTCCGCTGGGATGCCATCTGGGCCTGCTGCTTTGCCGTTCTTCAAGAATGCCACTGCTCTTCTGATCTCTTCCCGGCTGGGTCTGTCACAGCTGATGGGTAGGTCGGTCTCTGCCGGCTGGATGTCTGGGAGGTCGGGTGGGCTAGGTCTGTTCAGTAACTCTTCAAAATACTCGGCCCATCTGTCGAGTTGGTCTGCTCTGTCTGCAATAGGCTTGCCTTCTTTGTCTTTTACTGGTCTTTCTGTATGGCCATACTTGCCTGACAATCTTCTGGTAATGTCGTAGAGCTGTTTCATGTTGCCGCTGCCTGCTGCCTTTTCTGCCTCTGCTGCCAGGCTGTCTGTGTAGGCCCTCTTGTCTGCCCTGATACTACTCTTCACCTCACGGTTGGCTTCCGAGTATTCCCCCTGTGCCCTTACTTTGGCTGCTCTCGTGCGACTGTTGTTGACAGCTGCTTTCTTCTGCTTCCTCACTTCTATCTTCTTCAAGGTCTGTGCCGACAGCCAGTCCTTGTGATGGTGTTTCCTGAACCCTACAGTGTCTTTGCAGGTTGAGTTCAGCGCCTCTCTAACTGCCTTCCACTGCTGCTCTGTGGTGACCGCCTCCTCTTCATTTACTAGCTCCTGTAGCGCTTGAAACCGGTTGGACAGCACCAGTTTGAACTCTTCTCTAACTCCAGTTTCTCTCAGGAGGCCTACATTATAGCGCTGTCTTCTTGTTGTCTCTGTGCGGCTTTTCTTTAGCTTGAGCTTCATTCTTAAGGTAAGCAGATGGTGGTCGTAGGAACATCTTGAAGGGATCTTCTAAATTTCTTGCTAATGCAGATATGGTCTATTTGGTTCTCTGTTGTATGGTCAGGTGAGACCCAAGTTGCTTTGTGTATTCTTCTGTATGGGAAGATGCTGCCTCCAATGACAAGTCGGTTTAGAGCACAAAAGTCTACAAACCTCTCCCCGTTCTCACTCATCTCCGAGCCTAGTCCCTGTCTCCCCATCACCTCTTCGTATCCGGTGTTGTCCTCCCCTATTTTGGCATTAAAATCGCCCATGACGATGGTGATGTCTCTTACTTACTTACGCCTGTCACCCCTACCCGGGTATAAGTCGTCGACGAGAGACCTCCAGCAACTCCTGTCCTGTGCTTCTCCTTCGATTCTACTCCAGGTGGTTCCCAGTCTCTTGATGTCAGCATGGAGGTCTCGACGCCAGGAGTTTCTCGGCCTACCTCTTTTCCTCTTTTCCCTGGGTGTTCCATGACAATGCCTGCCTAGTGATACTGGAAGCTGGCTTTCTCAGGCTGTGACCGATCCATCCCCATCTTCTTCGCCCAATTTCATTCTCTGCTGTTATCTGCTCTGTTCTGTCCCAGAGTCTGACGTTGCTGATCTTCTCTGGCCAGTGGATTTTCATGGTGATGTCTCGCTCCGCACATTTGTCCAAGGCACTCTGGAGTCGGTCGTAGAACTCTTGTTTCTCTTCCTCATCACTGTAATTAGTGGGCGCATAACACTGGATGACGTTCAGCTTGAGCTTTTTCTTGGTTCTAAAGGCTGCTGTGATAATTCTTGGCCCAAGAGGTTCCCAGCCCATCAGCGCTCTCTGTGCCACTGGTGACAGCATGAATGCTACACCTTCTGTATGGGGGGCATTCTCCTCTTCACGACCTGAATACAGAATCATCTCCCCACTTAACAGCCTTTTCTGGCCAGACTGCGTCCATCTGGCTTCACTGATACCTAGCAGGGAAAGGTTGTACTTTTGCATTTCCGCTGCTATCTGGGCGGCCTTGCCGCTCTGGTACATGGTCTTGACGTTCCATGTGCCCATGGTTGTATCCCTGGATAGAGAGAGGCGGCTCGGTCCTGTGGCTTCCGAAGACTTCCGGCTTTCACCACTTACTTTACTTACTTACGCCTGTCACCCCTACCCGGGTATAGACCATCGACGAGAGACCTCCAGCAACTCCTGTCCTGTACTTCTCCTTCGATTCTACTCCAGGTGGTTCCCAGTCTCTTGATGTCTGCTTGGAGGTCTCGACGCCAGGAGTTTCTCGGCCTACCTCTTTTCCTCTTTCCCTGGGGGTTCCATGACAATGCCTGCCTAGTGATACTTGAAGCTGGCTTTCTCAGACTGTGACTGATCCATCCCCATCTTCTTCGCCCAATTTCATTCTCTGCTGTTATCTGCTCTGTTCTCTCCCAGAGTCTGACGTTGCTGATCTTCTCTGGCCAGTGGATTTTCAAAATTCTTCTAAGGCAACTGTTCATGAAGGTCTGTACTCTGTTGACTGTGGTTTTTGTCAATCTCCAAGTCTCTGCTCCATATAGGAGAACTGCTTTTACATTGGAGTTGAAGATCCGGACTTTGGTGTGTTGTGACAGCTCTCTGGAACTCCACACTTTTTTCAGCTGGAGAAAGGCTGCTCTGGCTTTACCGATTCGTGCTCTGACATCTGCATCAGTGCCGCCTTTTTTGTCTATGATGCTCCCGAGATAGGTGAAGGACTCCACCTCCTCCAACGGGGTGCCAGCAAGCAAGACTGGTTCCTCCCTGGTTGCGTTCAGCCTCATTGTCTTTGTTTTCTGTTTGTGGATGGTGAGGCCCACTTGGGACGAGATGTCAGCAAGCCTCGTGGTCTTGTCCTGCATTTGTTGGTGAGTGTGGGACAGTAATGCCAAGTTGTCTGCAAAATCGAGGTCATCAAGCTGTGTCCACAGTGTCCACTGTATTCCACTTCGTCTGTGCTCTGTGGTCATCTTCATGACCCAGTCTATGGCCAGTAGGAAGAGGAACGGAGACAGCAGACACCCCTGCCTGACACCAGTTCTGACCTGGAGCTCCCTGGTGAACTGCCCTTCGTGGATCACGCGACATGTCATACCATCGTAGCTGCTCTTGATCAGGCGGACGAGCTTTATGGGTACACCGTAGTGTCGTAGGAGTTTCCACAGAGTCTCTCGGGCTTTCACCACAGGACGTCATAAGTCTTCTGGTAGAAGAACCTTCCTCCTCCAGGAATGGAATTACTTTTCGTCGGCGTTTTTGTAGCTATTTCCTTTTTTGCAGGGTGGGGAAGCTATCCCCACCCCCAACCCCCTTACTAGGAGGACCAGGGGTTTTCTGTCGGGGTCACCTTCCCTTAGACCATGTTGGTTCACGGCACCTTATTTCATTCGGTGCACCCCTCTCACGAGGGACCCCCTATCCACCACCCAGGGGACGCGCCTCAACGCCATATGGTCCCAGCGCGAGGCACCTTTGTGTATACAACACGCATAATCATCAAGTGCGCATGTTCAAAATCCCATTACCACTATTTGAAAAGAGAAGGCCCATTAGGGCTGATGGAATGGAAACAGAAATATATCGCATGCAGGGTGGAGGTTTGCACATGAAGTAGGGCTTAGTAGCAGCAGGCTTTCAAAGCTGCAGCTTCCACCCCTGTGGCGCCTTGACCATCTTGAAATAGATGGATATGTGCGCCTCGAAGACACCATACCATACCACAATTACATGAGAAATAAATCTGTTTGAGTATCGCATATATTGCTAGCTAGGAGGTTTCCAGGTCCACATGAAGGGGTTCTCAGAGGGTCTGGCAGGATCAAGACGGAACTGAGTCTTAAAAGCATTTAACCCTTTACATATGAGATAACTTTGACCATGATAGTTCAAGAGTCGTGCCAGAAAGGCTTGGCACCCTTGCGCGCCAAGCTGTTCTGGCACCACCCTTGAAGTATTATGGTCAGTCTATCATGTGAACTGAAATGTAGCCTTCATTATTTTTCATAGGACAACTCTCTAATCTGAAGAAAAAAAAAACAGCATCAGGATTAATGGATTAATTGACCTGCTCCAGGGTGCAATTTGATTGCTAAAAGTCACAGAAACTATGGGTTCTCAATGTTGTCTTGCCTTATCTAAGGCTTGTAACCCATTTGTAGTTATAATCTATGTGAGTAGGCATACATAACACTGTACAGGTTTTCTACTGCCCCTGGTACATTTTGGGGGAACTCTTCTGCCGGCAAAGGAGAAGAAGAACAGAAAAGTCTTTCATTTTATGATATTCAATCTTCATTATTAGTGTTTATAACAAAATAGTTATGAAGGATATATTGAGGACTATCAAACTTGTATTGCCTGGAGCAAGTTGCATTATCAATTTATGGTTGATTTGTGACATTTCAGGTCACGGGCCATGGCAGCGGAATCGGGTGTGAAGATTGTGATCGCCCCTGGAAATGGTAGTGGTGACGTGGAAGCTAGCAACTGGTACGGGTGGCTACACAAACAGCTCACAGCAGCAGGTACTCAAATGTGTAAAGTACTTACTTACTTACTTACGCCTGTCACCCCTACCCGGGTATAGGCCGTCGACGAGAGACCTCCAGCTTCGTTCCATGTGCCCATGGTTGTATCCCTGGATAGAGAGAGGCGGCTCGGTTCTGTGGCTTCCGAAGACTTCCGGCTTTCACCACAGGACGTCATAAGTCTTCTGGTAGAAGAACCTTCCTCCTCCAGGAAAGGAATTACTGTTAGTCTTTTCGTCGGCGTTTTTGTAGCTATTTCCTTTTTTGCAGGGTGGGCAAGCTACCCCCACGCCCAACCCCCTTACTAGGAGGACCAGGGGTTTTCTGTCGGGGTCACCTTCCCTTAGACCATGTTGGTTCACGGCACCTTATTTCATTCGGTGCACCCCTCTCACGAGGGACCCCCTATCCACCACCCAGGGGACGCGCCTCAACGCCGTATGGTCCCAGCGCGAGGAAATGTGTAAAGTATGAATCAGGAAATCACAAACGACCCAAAATGTTGAATTAACCACCATATTTTGTACTGAATCTGGTATGAAGAACGTGTGGTCCAAGGCCTTGTGATGAAAAACAACAGATTCAGCATACAGATGCGTGAAGCATGAACCAGGAAGCTATGTATGTTAAACCATGACTGGTGATGATTTACAAGCCTAGACTTGCTTCCAACACACATGTTCTGGTTCCAAGGAGCCAGAACTGAGTGTGAAAAGAAAGTCAAGGCTGTAAATCATGAACAGTCATGGATTAATGTATTTGTCCCACTGTTGATTGATCCCGTTTCACGACATGCCAATTTGACTGTTGGACTGACTTGGTCGGGCCTACGCGAGCCTTTTGCTTATACTGTATGTTTTTTTTTCTCATAGTAACACTGAGTTCAGTACCTTCTATGATTTTTGCACTTGTCCGTTTTCAGCGTAGGGTCAACTGCACTTTGGTCGCATGGAGTGGTGGCTATTTGCACCCCAGCAACAACCACGAACAAAAACAAAAAAAAAGGTGACATGATATGGATTGTTAAACATTTTCAAACTCCAGTGACGACAGAAAAACAAAATGTTGATGCAATTTCTTCAGCAAGGTTTTATTGAATTTTTTTGTTAGCACAAAAGCTCACGTGGATCTGTGCCATGTACACTTTGTACAGGGTGATGAAATTTAGTCTATGCCTTGGTAAAAGCTCAATGTCAAAGGAAATTTCTCTCAACAAGAGACATAGATCCTCATATGCCTACTTATACATAGATGGCCATAATTCAGCAGTGTCTATGTCTCCACACATTAGGGTATACAGCACTGGCCAGTTTGAGTGTGAAGCAAACAAAGGCTCACTGTCGGGCACATCTCGCCAAAAGCAACTGAAACATGACTTATAATTCTCTTTGTTTAGAGAGGACTGCTTGTGACCGCTGGACATGCCGTCAAATTTGAGCCTTCAGGCAACTAGTGATCTAATAGTTTTTGATATTATGATGAGCTCCTGTAAGGGAGAACATTTAGATCTGTGCTTCTCATTGAGACTACACATAATTTTTCCCCACAGGTCTATTCTACTAACACTAGTTTGCAAACAACAATAGCTGTACTCCAGATCAAACAGGTGACTGCCACATTCCTTCTTTGCTGATAAGACAAGCAGCGACTGATCTCTATACTTGTTTGTCTATTTTGAAGAAGGGTATTTACACAGAAATATTATTAAATTATGTTGAACTGTTTTTTCTAAACGTGTTTCTTTCTCAGTTGCATATTTCCATACAATCCACTGAGAGATCATAATGTGCCCGGTAGTACGAGTGGGCTAATGTGGATCTATGCCTCCTGCTTCTATCACTGCAAGACTTAATTTCGTGATTGCAATATATGGTCTGAAGGAGGCACCTATTATAATGTGCCTGAAGACTCGTGCTTTCCTCAGTAAGGATAGCTCATGTGGATCGATTCATACTTAAACCTTTATTACCAATGCAGATTTAGCCAGCTTCAGATGTGAATTATTGTCACCTGCAGATAATTAGGCACATGAGGATCTATGTCTCTTGTTGGCTTAAGTTTCCTTTTCACAACATGACGCGAGCATTTTCAGAGGCACAGATTTTAATGAGCCTGCACAAACTGTACATGACACAGACCCTCGTGAGCTTTAGTTGCCAAAGAAATTCTACTGAACCCTCAGTACTGAAGAAAGTACATGAACATCTGTGCCTTTGGTAGAGGTTTGGAAATGTTGCAGCAATCCATGTCACGTGATTCTCTTTTCTTTGAGATCGCTCCCTCAAGCCCTAGTGCAGATACAGACATATGGCTATACCAAGCAGTTGAAGTGCAGTTGAACCAATGCTGAAACCAGACAAGTGCAAAAATCACATCAATGGTGCCGATACTGCATTTAATCTAGGTACTGGGTGAGGTATACCAACTCAGCCATAGTAACCCTGAAAGGGCCTCCATAACAGAATGTATTATAGTTATGTCATTAAGAATTCGTTATTGAGTTTTTGCTGTGGCATCAGCAAATCTCTACTGCGTTCAGCTGCAGTGCTGTGCCTGAATTATGTCCACTGTGGCCCTGGTAGGAGTGCAGGGTTCCATAGGCCACTCAGGCAAAATCCAGGAATTTAGGACATGGTTGCGGTACACAATAAAGATCGGTTTACGTCATCTGACACATATAGGGTGACACAAATTGTACTCAGTTACAGCTCTGACCTGACATCGCAAATGGTTACATCGCAAAAACCCGGATATATCACGGGGGGTACCTTGGATCCCCCCAAAAAAATTGGACCATCCACGGACGGCGGTGAACCGCAAAATAATTTGTCACCGGCCTTGGCTGTATCGTTCTCCATGGGGTGCTGCACACATGCCTGATGCGACACCTGGGAGGGCGTCCACACACTGAACACCCACAAACCTTCTACAGATAAAGAACACATACATACATGTATGTACATAAAGAGGGTAGGAAACAGTTTGTGTATAATGAGGGTCTTGGCTTCTGGCACATGGCAGATGTCTCCACACTTGGCTGGCTGCTGGGCGCGTGGGAGCAGCTTCACACAGACTACAATGTGACTTCCTCCTAGATATGACCACACACGTAAATGCATTAATAGGAAACACTGATTTGATGTGCATCAAGGTCTATGCTTTTCACGGATGTCAAGTTTCACCACGCTCGGCAGCTGGTGGTTATGACCTGGAGGGTGTGAAAACTGACACTGACCCCTCATTCGCCTCCTCTAATGAGAGCACAGGCAATGATAGGAAGACTTTAGGCACAGCTGCGACGGATAATTAATGTCTATGCTTGCTGCAGAGTTAGGCGGTCCACTGTTGAAGTTAATGAGAGGTGTGCTACCCTACTGCTGGTGCTCACCGGTCATCGTAATCAGATTTTCTCACCGTGCATGACGACTTCAAACAAAGCACACTAGCAAGGTGATCAACCTATTGATTGAAGAATAAAGACTACCTAACTTGTCTCAGAAATTGTCTATTGATGTGTGTGAATGACATAAACGAGAACAGAAGTTGTCCTTTGTGCGTTCTTTTTCCGTGATTCAAACAGTGCAAGTAAGTGTTTCTGATTGTACTCGGCTTTGAAAAAAGAACGCACAACAGGCGATAGGTAATGCCTACGCACATGCCCCGATTCTCATCGGATACCACCCCCACCCCCCATAGCCCGATATCTCGTGGATGGATATATCGCGGTCCCATTTTGTGGACCCCGATGACCGCGATATGTTGGGTCACAGCTGTATTTACCATGCAGAGAAAACTTGTAAAAATCAAAGGAAACCTTGCCGACAGTGGGACAACTACAAATACATTTCAGCCACCACAGTACTCATGGCTGCATACACAATGGGGTTAAATTAGTCTTTTTTTATAAAATCACTTCTACATGTATTTATAGAAGAGACTTTTTAGGACGGGTTGCGTTGGAGCAAATTAAAATGAAAGCTCAAGACGACATAGGCGGGCATATCTAATATTATGTCAACTAAAGTAACCCGATACATATTACATCGTGTCTAGTTACGCTAACCTCACTGCTGAACATATTTTGTTTCCTCAAACTCCATACCGATGGCATTACTATATGGAATATACCCTTTAGCTTACCAATTTCAGCCTAAGAACCCTTTGTGTGTACCCACACGACAAGGGCCGCAATACCACCAGTCTTACCCCTAGCTCGCCGTGAGTACGTTTCATTGACTTCAGCCTTTAACCGTTCCTTTGGGATTACGTTCAGATACTACCCTACGTGGAAGTTCTACTACTGTTTCTGAAGATGGCGAGGTAAGGCCTCGGGTTACGCCTACAGAGTCCGTCTGCTAAGACGGTGGCATCGGCACAACCCATGGAAATTGACGAATTCGAAGAAACAGACCGGGCCTAGAGCAACTCGGTTAAGGTAGTGAGTAGGTTCATGGGGCAGGTCGTTAGTGGCCCGTGCAGTTGCTCTTATGGTTGTGCTTTGTGTTGCAGTATGCACTTGTCGGAAGTGTAAAGGCTTCCAGTGGCCGACAGACTCACACGACCGGTGTCTTCCTTGCACCGGCTGCTCCTTCACCTGCACCTGCAGCGAGTGCACCCCATGGAAGGAGCGCAAGTGGTCCCAGCTGTGGGGGTTTTATCGGCATGAACAGCCTGCGGAGCAGACTAGAGGAGCTACCAGACCGTCGGTGAGTCACCGGGTGGCGCGAGACCCTCCACACCGCCAAGCCCCACAGCACCACTCCTATGAGTGGCGCCAGAGAAGGTAGGCCCTCCTCCTAAGACGCAGTACCCACTCCCTGTATTGGCCCTCACGTAGCGATGGCCGGGATGGCCTGCGCAGTCTCAGATGGTCCTCCAGCAGGAATGACCTAGACTTTATCGACTGGTACCAGGCACACAGAGCAGCCCTGAGGCCTACCTTCCACTCGGTCCTCCCCGCCCCATCGCTCTCTGGGCAGGCACATGGCACCTTCCTGGGACAGGTGCTATGGGACCCCGCCAGACAGGCTACCGATGGGGGTGCGACGATTTCCGTCCGGACTCGCCAGAGACATCGACGATTTCCGTCCAGACTCGCCAGAGGCATCGACTTATGACACAGACACCCTAAGTCTTCACCCAGAGGACTCGGTGTCGGCCCTGTTGGTTCTGGACTCCTTTCCCGACCCCCGCAGAGTTGGTCTGCTCTGTCTGCAATAGGCTTGCCTTCTTTGTCTTTTACTGGTCTTTCTGTATGGCCATACTTGCCAGACAATCTTCTGGTAATGTCGTAGAGCTGTTTCAGGTTGCCGCTGCCTGCTGCCTCTTCTGCCTCTGCTGCTAGGCCATCTGTGTAGGCTCTCATGTCTGCCCTGATACTCCGCTTCACCTCACGGTTGGCTTCCGAGTATTCCTCATGTGCCCTTGCTTTGGCTGCTCTCATGCGACTGTTGTTGACAACTGTTTTCTTCTGCTTTCTCACTTCTATCTTCTTCAAGGTCTGTGCCGACAGCCAGTCCTTGTGATGGTGTTTCTTGAACCACAGTGTCTTTGCAGGTTGAGTTCAGTGCCTCACTAACTGCCTTCCACTACTGCTCTGTGGTGACCACCTCCTCTTCATTGACTAGCTCCTGTAGCGCTTGAAACCGGTTGGACAGCACCAGTTTGAACTCTTCTCTCACTCCCGTCTCTCTCAGAAGGCCTACATTATAGCGCTGTCTTCTTGTTGTCCCTGTGCTGCTTTTCTTTAACTTGAGCTTTATTCTTAAGGTAAACAGATGATGGTATGAGGCGACATCTGCTCCCCTCCTCACTCGAACATCATGAAGGGATCTTCTAAATTTCTCGCTAATGCAGATATGGTCTATTTGGTTCTCTGTAGTATGGTCAGGTGAGACCCACGTTGCTTTGTGTATTCTTCTGTGTGGGAAGATGCTGCCTCCAATGACATGACCTAGTGATGACAGCGAATCGCACGGTGCACCACTTGGCGACCAACGCACTCACGGCGGCGGCTAACTGCGACTTGATGAGGCGGGACGCCATCCTGACGAGTTGCCCCAGCATCCCCGCGGCCTTCAGCGCTCAGCTCCGCCGACTTCCGTTGGGCGGTTCGCTCCTCTTCGGACCCACCTGGCAAGAGGTGAAGACTGCGGCGAAGGACCTGTGGCCTAGCGTCCCCAGAGTGGATTACACCAGGTTTCCAGCCGCCTGCAAGGACGAGGGTCGTGCCCTGCAGAACTTCAGACCCACCACCCGCCCTTGTCACCAGACGCCCTCTCAGGACCGGTTGTCAGGCACCAGCCGGGCGGGGACACTACCTCCTGGCCCAGGCCCCCACCCAGCCCAGCGTCGCCTGGAGGCCCGGGTGGGGGAGGGCCCAGTGACTCTCCCGTTTGCGCCTCCGCCGATTCCTGCAGGGTCTCCCAGTCGGCAGGAGGCTAGCGAGGCACAGCGACGAGTGGCGGTCACTGCTGCCGGAAGACCCGTGGATCCTCAACATGATCTCTTATGGCCTACAGATCTCGTTCCGGACGCCGCCCCCCTCCCCCTCTGAGACAGTCTCCGCTTTGGACGCACGTGCCTGCGAACCAGTGCAAGGCAGACGCTCTGCAGGGGGAAATCGCTGTCCTCCTCCAGAAGGCCGCCTCGGGGATAATAGCCCGCTGCGATTCCCCGGCCTTCTACAGTCGGCTCTTCGTCGTACCGAAACCAGGCAGCAAGTGGTGCCCGGTTATAGACCTCTCAGCATTGAAGAAGTTCATCATCGCTCCCCCCTCCTTCCGCTTAGAAATGGCAAGAACCTTGCGAGCCTCGGTGCAGCCGATGGACTACGCCATAGGTCTCGACCTCGCGGACGCATACCTACATGTCCCCATATACCTGGCCTCCCGTCGTTTCTTGCGCTTCGCCTTCCGCGGAGTGGTCTATCAGTTTCGTACCCTGCCCTTCGGCCTCAACCTCAGCCCGTGGGTATTTTCGAGGATCATGGACGCGGCTGTGGCCAGAGCCAGACGGGTCTCCGCCAGCCCAACTGCCAATTATCTTGACGACCTGCTACTCAGGAACCAGGAGGTGGCTTCCCTAGTGGCCGACAGGGAAGCCCTCCTCGAGCTTCCGCACCGGCTTGGGTTTATCGTCAACGATGGGAAGTCGGACCTCACTCCCTCTCGCAGGTTCCTCCACCTGGGCATGGAGTTCCTGACCGACCTCAACAGGGTGCGGCTACCGGAGGCTCGGATTCTGAAGCGGGCGTCCCTAGCACAACAGGTGTCTCTAGCGGATGTGGTGCCGGCCAGGACTTGGCTCCAGCTCTTGGACCTGATCAACGCGGCGGCAGACCTGTTACCCCTCGGCAGGCTCTTCTCGCGACCGCTCCAGCTCCTCCTGCTGCTCCACTGGTGACCGTCCTCCGGAGTTCTCACGGCCAGGATCCCAGTCCCGCTGTTGGTCCGGCCTCATCTGCTGAGGTGGACAGACCAGGCTTGGTTGGTGACGGGATTTCCACTCGTCACACACACACACACACACGCGCGCGCACACACCCCGCCTCAATTTTTGCGCTTCGTGGATGCAAGCCTCTTCGGCTGGGGAGCGCACTTGCTCCCGGAATTAAGCGCCATCTCGGGTCGCTGGCCATCAGAGCTCTGAAACAAACACTTCAACTGGCTGGAGTTGAAAGCTCATGAACTGGGAGGTGCGTCTCTAAGGCCAGGAAGTCCTGATCCTGGCCGACGATGCGACGGTGGTAGCCTTCATTCAGAGGCAAGGCGGCACTCGGTCCCTGACCCTCTGCATGCTACTTACCAGATCCGCCTGTGGGGCAGAGATCGGGGGATCTCTCTTCGAGCGCGACACATCCCGGCCCACCTGAATGTTCTCGCGGATTCCCTTCTCGACAGGGGCAGCTCTGCCACACAGAATGGTCCCTCTAGCCGGACTTCTTCCGGCTGATCGGTATGCACTGGGAGACGCCCATGCTGGACCTAGTGCAACCAGGTGGAACCAGCAGCGGCTGCTGTTGTCTCGCCATTCCTGGACCCACTTGCCTGGGCAGTGGACGCTCTGTCGGTCTTGTGGGAGGGCCTCGGGGCCTACGCCTGTCCGCCCTTAGTGCTGGGGCCCAAGGTCCTTCGAAAGCTGCGGGGATGCAACATGGTCCTCCTCCTCATTGCCCTGTTCAGTTGGAATAGGAGTTGGACAAATGATCTCTTGAGCTTGGCCATGGACCCTCCTCTCCGGCTCCCCACGCCGCGCACGATGCTGAAGCAGCTCAGGCAGAATCTGTTCTACCCTTGGCTGGAGAGGCTTCTTTTCCACACCTGGAGGTTGCGCAGCAAGCCCTCGCAGCACGAGGTTTCTCGGATGCAGCAGTGGAGGCGATCGCTGCAGCCTGTAGACCATCCACCCACCAGGGGTATGAAGGGAAGTGGAGGATCCTACAGTCCTGATGAGATTCCGAACGCCTCTCCCCCACGGCGCTGACTACGTCTCATCTGGCTGAGTTCTTGTGGCTGTTCAGAGAGCAGAACTTAGCCCCTATCACCATCAGAGGCTACCTCTCCATGGTGGCGGACACTTATTTTCACTTGGGCCGACCAGATCCGGAAGCGACTTGATGAGTCAAGGAAGTGACTGGGGGAGAGACGCAGTACCCCTCCCAGTAGATGGCCCTCACGCAGCAATGGCCAGGAGGGCCAGCACAGTCTCAGATGGTCCTCCAGCAGGGCTGACCGAGATTTTATCGACTATCTCACATGGCCCTCCAGTTGGGATGGCAGAGTGAGCTAGCTGCATTCCATGTCTGTGGATCCAGCTTGCCTACAGTTCAGGGCCGCTGGGACAGTACACCTTCTGCCCAACCCCTCATTCTTTGCCAAGAATAGACTCCCCTTGGCTGCACCACAGGTCGTGAGTCTACTCCCGCTAACAGGGTTTGACCAGTCCTGGACCTCCCGACTGCAGGACCCGGCATGAGCATTAAAGGTAATACCTCAAAGAGTAAAACCTGTCAGGAGAGGTCGCACTTGCCTCTTCCTACCCTTGGCCCGGGCCGGGCTGGCATCTCCGCCCAGACAGTATCCTCCTGGCTGCGATGGCTCATCCGCTCCGCTACAAAGTTTTCTCCCCGGAGGGGGCGAAGAGATTGCGGATACAGGCACATGAAGTCAGAGCGGTTTCCGCCAGCGTCGCGTTCGACCACAGCTGCGCAGTCAGAGACATCGTAACGGCGGTCAGGTGGCGAGCAGAGTCCATGTTCGCCTGCTTCTATCTCCGAGACCTCTCCGCCAATGAGAGAACCTGACACTTGTCAAGGACATTTCGGCAGCGCAATACTCCCTCCGGGCGCCTCCGGCGCCATAGGTAACCCTTTGTTGAAATCGTCAGAAGGTTGCCCCACGAGGCTAAGCTTTTTGCAGTGGCTGGGTTTTTGGGCGGCACCCTCCTTTTTGCTATTCTTCCATATAGTAATGCCATCAGTATGGATTTTGAGGAAACAAATGTCTTTTTCACTAAAAGATAATTTTTCGAAAAATACTTAACGATGACATTACTCATAGGGCCCTCCCACCTATCCCGCTTGCCGCCACTACGCTAAGAGTAAGACTGGCAGTAACTCACTGCTCGCATGACCGGATGGAGGGAAGGAAGACTACCCATGTACTTGGTTACAACTCCCTAGAGTTGCGGCCCTTGTCATGTGGGTACACACAAAGGGCTCTTAGGCTGAAGCTAAAGGGTATATTGCATATAGTAATGCCATCGGTAAGTATTTTTCAAAAAAATATCTTTTAGAGAAAAATACATTTTGGTGGGAAGCAATGTTTGTGTGTGTACATGCGTGCGTATATGTGTAAACAAGAGAATATATTTGTGTATGTACAAGCTTTAAACTTTTGGATGTGCTTTGTTCAAGGGGTGCCTAGGAGAACCTCCGAGCATTTTAAAATTGGGTATCTCATTGAAGGGTTAAAAGACCGTTTATATTGGAGTCCAGAATTTTTGTCATATTAACTTTAAATTTTGGATATAGCTAGATTGGAGAAAGATATTGGATGAGTTCATTGGCCGGCATTGTATCTTTTGAACTTTTTCAGTAAAGATTAATTCTCTGCAGATTTTTTTTTTTTAAAGTACGACCTCGACTTCTGGAGAAAATCAGACAGTGACGTAAAAGCAGCAACTTTGTCACCACCGAGACATCGACGCAATACTCTAGATATGATGTATCTTGACCAATGACACGTAAGCACTGTGCCACTTATAGAGCTGACTGACGCATTGGCAAGTCTGCAAGGCTTTTTCAAAAAGAGATATTTCAACATCAGAATCAGGTCAAAGACGACAGGTAGTGACCCTTGACAGCGAGGACAGCTCGCATATAGAAGGGACTTCGTGGGTTATGGTTCTGATATAGAAGAGACTTTGTGGGTTATGGTTCATGGTCTTGTTTGTTTGTTGCCATACTAGGTGTGAAAAGCATACTGAGAAATTTCCCAGATCCAATCAAGGCCCGTGAATCAATTTGGCTGCCGTTTATGGACAATGAGCTTGGCTGTGATGAAAACACCATCATTGTCGGACATAGCTCAGGGGCAGAGGCTGCCATGAGATATGCTGAGACACATAAGGTAATGTATCATTGAGACCGTCATTTCTCATGAGGCCTCTCACCTGCTTATGAAAATTTAACTCATTCAGCCCGACGGCCGTATTTCCCAAATTTTGGAGGCGCCATCTAATGACTTTGCACCATTTGCAGGAGATGGATCGACCACAATAATTCAAGGGCAGTGCCAGATTAGCTTGGCGTCGATAGGCGCCAAGGTAATCTGGCACTGCCCTTGGAATTATCATGGTCGACCCATCTCCTGCTGTAGTGCATCAAGGCTGAATGGGTTAATTTAAACAGGAACTAGTGTGTATGTGCTCTTCACAAGGAAGTAATTGTATGATTGTAAGGTAGTGAGTGACTAGTCTGTAGTCTCATCTACACCTACTACTTTTTTGCTCACATGCGATAGCAAAAGTGTGTGTATGTAATGGGCTATCTGTTGTCTGTCCGACGTCCGTGGTAAACTTTAACATTAATAATAATAATAATAATGAGTACTTGTACAGCGCCTAACCTCGGATTAGAGCTCTAGACACTTCACAAAAACTAATTGTGCAAAAATAACTACTTACAAAAACGCAATTTACAAAAAGTTTTTTTTTTAAATACAAGCACTCTATAAACAATCTATAAAGTCACCATTCAAAAATGCTATGCTTATGGATATACTCGCACTCCTGCACGCGCGTGCACACACACGCACTACTACTAATGGAGATAAAGATGATTTCAAAATGAAAAGTCATTTGTAGCAGACAGAAAAAAGATGGGTCTTAGGGCTCGCCTGGATGCCTCTCTCAAATCCACGTATTACAGTTCGCGTGGGAGGTCATTCCAAACAACTGGTTCCTGATGACCTCTCACCGAACGACTTTGTTTTGAAGAGAGGGATACATAGGACTCGAGAGTCGGCAGCAGAGCGCATATTCTGTCTTGAGGGCATATACAGCTGGAGAAGAGAGGCAAGGTAGTGTGGGCAGGAACAGGTAATACAACTGTGAGTCATGCATGAAATTTTATACTGAATCCTAGCTGTTACAAGTAACCAGTGAAGAGTAGACAGATGGGGTGTGATATGATCTGATCTAGGGACTCAAAGAATCAACCTAGCAGCTGAGTTTTGAATTTTCTGGAGTTTGTCAATCAGACATTGGAAACAGCCAGACAAAAGAGCATTGCAGCAGTCTAATTTAGAAAAAATAAAAGTGCAGATAAGTAATTTAGTTGCTTCAGGTGTCAGACCAATACATCGCAGTTCAGTATAGGCGGATCTGCAAACATTGTTCACATGAAGGCACATGGACATTGGCATTTACTTCAAGGCTATTCAAACCTCAGACTTTAAACATGGCCCAAGGGTAATTTGCGGTAAAACCTTCCTAAACATACCAATTTCAGTGACTTTTCGCAAAGGTCAAGGTCACAGGGGTCCAGAAAGGGGTAAAAAAATAGCCATATTTTGACATAAATTGTTTCTCCTCAAATACTGTTTTGAGCTTCAAGCCCAAACTTGATACAGAGATGCCTGATTGTAAGACCTTTCTATGCATGCTAATTTGAAAAGTTAAAGGGTCACAGGAGGTTGGCAAATGTGTGAAAAATTATAGAATGTTTGATAGAATCATATTTTTTTAATCAAAGTTTTTGCCAACTTTTCAGTCACGAGAATCTATGAGTCAGGTTTGGTACAAAGATAACTGATGATAAGACCTTCCTATGCATACTAATTAAGTGGTTCCCTTGCAAAGGTCAAGAGTCATGGGGGGTCCAGAAAAGGTCCAAAATAGCTATATTTTGACAAAAACAGTTTGTTTGTTTTTTCTCAAATACTATTTTTAACTTCAAGCCCAAAGTTGGTATATAGATACCTGATGATAAGGCCTTCCTATGCATACTTTTTTTTTTTTTTTGCTGCTCCAAGTTTTGTCCTTTGTCGACCTTAGAGGTCTTCCTCTCATGCCGCTCATCCCCATCAACCCTAGTGTGTTCTCCCAGGCCCGCAAGTTGTTCCAGCCAGACTCCTGGCCCTGCTGCTATATATGTCAGGTAGTAGGGGACTCCCTCTGGAGGAAACTCCACACTGCTGCCGAGTCACTTCGGTGGTGTTCAGTATGGCCTTCAGGTGACCACACCTACTATTCCCCCTACTTATGACATTGTTTGCTAGTTGCGGAGTCGACGAGTGGGAGCTCCCCCCAGAGGTGGCGAGTCAACCACTGCGTGCTTTCACGCACAGCAGCAGGGTCTGGCCGAAAACAACCGCACACCTAGGGCTTCTGGAGGACTGGGCTGAGGTCACCATGAGACGGAGACTTGAGGGATCAGAAACCTGGAACAGCATTTTTAATTTTTGCATGATGATGAGGATGATGATATGATGATGCCATGGTGGTCCATGTGGTTGGGGACTGTGTGACAGGGCCGCATTCCACGCTTCCTGTCATAAATATCCTGGTTTTAACCAGGCCCAGGAACTGCGGACACCTGCGGTGCCAGCCGTGTAATCATTCACACCGTGCGATGTGTCATAACCCGGTAACACCCCCAAAGTCGCTCCCGTGGGTGAGTCTCGGCTGCGTGGCATCAGCCTTCCGATTGGGTCCATAGCACACCTGCTCTGGGTAGGAGCCGACCCAGGTAGGAAAAATCCTGCTTGACTCGGCTGGGATTCGAACCCGGATCTCCCAGCCGTCAGTCCGACGCGCTACAAAGGCCGATCTTTCTATGCATACTAATTTGGATGACCCCTCAGAAAGGTCAAGGGTCACAGAAGGTGAGCAAGTGTGAAAAATGTCCGTTTTTGATAGAATTGTAGTTTTTATCAAGTTGTTTGCAAACATTTCAATTAAACTTGGCATAAGCTACCTTATGATAGTACTTTTCTATGCATGCTAATTTAATCACCCTTCACAGAGGTCAAGGGTCACAGAGGGTCAACAAATGTGTGAAAAATGCATACATTTTGAGAAAACTCAAATTTCACTGATAGAAAAGCCAACCCTTGTGTTTAGACACATGAACACAACTAAGGTCACACTTATTATGTGGATGTGTCATACACGTGAGCCATAAGGGCTTTGCCTTTCTTGTTAATAGTAATACATCATGACGTCTGCAACTTGTGGTGGCATCTATAAGACTTTGTTTTGACTCGGACATGACCGTGTCACATTAGAGCAAGGAAGGAAAGGCAGTCAACAGAAAACATAAGTTTTCATGGAAACAGTTTGACCAAATTGCCTTTTAGCACGATGTCAGAGTGATACGAACATCACCAGACAGAACTGGATTCTTTGTGAATACGTCAGATCGCTGAACTTGTTTAGAATGATAATGCATCAGATCAAGTGTCTTTGATGTAATTTATTACAATTTCAGGTATCTGTACTTGTTTGTCTTCTATTTTGAAGAAGGGTATTTACCCTTCTTCAAAATAGACAAACAAGTATAGAGATCAGTCGATACTTATCTTATAAGTGAAAAACAAATTTTTCACTGATAAGTCTTGATATTGACATAATTGTTTGTTATATTTTTGGAACTTTGTCACTGTGAGAAGATGTCTGCACAAAAGCATGGATCTTGCTTTGCCACTTACTACCGGTAGTAGCAGTTTTTAAACACCATGATCTTAGTTACCAAAAGGTGGAAGTGAATTGAGAAAAATCTGATCTTTTAGATCTGTAGCAAAATTATGGCTTTTTGTCACTTGTTAGAGAGGCTCACGCATACAGGTGATCATACTGAATGAAGACGTGTTTTCAAGAACGCATGGTCAGCAAAGTATTAAGGTATCAGACAATGTATTTTGTGTTCTATATATGTAGCACTACATTCCTGAAAATTTGAGGTAGTTTGGATGATAAATACGGAAATTACGGTGTTTCGAAAATGGACAAAATTATGATTTGTCGAATTCGGGCAAATTTTTGATGGCACTCATGAAAAATTGAAATAATGTAGACATAACTCTAGTTTTGTTTGGATTTTAAATATAGCATCATAATACACAGGCAACAAAGCAAAACATCCGCCGTAAGCTTTGTAGGATGCCAGGCGCGGCAAAAATATTGTTTTGGGTCCATGTGCATGTGTAATGACTGGCCGACTTTACTGCAGCGTAACGCTTTTAATTATTTTATCAAATGGAAAGCATGTATTTCATCTGCATATTTATACAGTTTGTCTAATTATGTTCTATATCTACTTATAGAGCCAAATGAAGTGCACATATTCAAATTGCAATGCTGTATTGGCTCAAAATTGGATGAAAATGCAGTTTCACATAGTGACCAGTGTAATTGTCAGTGACCACTCAGTTTCTTTGTCCAAGCGAGTTTGTAACAACATTGGACCGACGCATGTCTACATACACACGATGTTGGAAACTACCAGATGGAAGTGCTTGAAAATCAGCTTTTTGATAGAGATTATTGAAACAGAGTGTTTACTGCAAGAATTAGATTGCTTACCTGAAGGTCATGGCTTTGGTGGCCATGTTTAGTTTATTGTCATATATTATTTTGCCTGCAATATCTCTGACACCATCGAGCCAATTTGGCTTGGACTTGGACTGATGATAGTGCTTAGTGACAGGGTGTGCTGTGAACAAGAATCAATTCACAGGCTCCATGGTCAAGGTTATGGATGCGACATTTGTTTTTTTTCTGTTCATATAGAATTTGTTTAGCATAAGAATTTCGTCACTACCTTTGGCAGCCGTGTTTTTATTGATGTATTTTGTACAGACAGTATCTCTACACCCATTCAACGGGTTTCCCTTAACATTGAGCTGATTATTTATAGACATTACTAAAAAGTGTGTATTGAAGAAATAACAAATGGTTATCATCAAGGTCACGGTCATAGCTGCCATATTGGAATTTGGTTTGCTTTACGTGAGATATCCAAAATTACAGAATTAATTTGTTTCAGATTTATTACGTTGACAGAACTGAATAAAAGAGCGCATTTGCATGATGCAAAAATTAAATTACAATTTAGGTCATGGCCGCCAAGCATGTATTTGCGTTTTGCCTGTTTATGATAGTCCTCTTGATAAATGTGCTTGATGGATATGTACAAAATATTTTTTGTGAAGCATGAATGAATTACGACATGATCTCGAAAGTTGGAACTGTGACATCTAAGATTGTTTGCACATCATAATCACACTGTACGTACTTTTTTCGCAGTACCTCAGAAAGCTTGGGGCCGATATGGTTCGAACTGAAACGGATGACAGTTTTGGTTGTAAGGAAGTGTTATTCACAAAAAGGAAACTGATAAAGATTAATAATTAAGATGAAGGTGTAGCAACGAGACTTTGCTCTTCCTACACTTAAATATCAAAATTACTGAAGGGGTTTGGGGGAAGGAAAAAAGGATAACCTTTTCACTAAACAAAAATTTAAAAGTTGGGAGGGGGTGGGAAGGGAGAGAGACTTCTGTGTCACGTTCCATTTAGTTCCACTTGGTTGCTTACGATTTATCGCAGGTATTACTTCATTTTTTTTTTTTTTTTTAAGCACCAAAAAAAAGCCAACAACGGAAGCCGTTTTTACCGGTAAGTAATTGACACTGTGGTAAACGCATTTCATAGACCCGTTTTTTTGTGCTAATGAGTCAGACGATGTACAGCCAGGGATTTTAGAACTCTGTCGTACACTCAACAGATAGGTATACAAATTGCACAGATTTTATCTAGATCTGGAAAATTGAATGACGTTTTAATTTATCCGAGTTACAGAAAGCTATCTCAATTTAGTGGTAAGCCCCAAGAAAGCGCACCACTGTATGAAAAGTTGAAAAAAACACGTCTGCACTGACTGTCTTTCACACACTTGTAATGACTAATAGTAGACCTAACAAAACGAATAACATCTTTGGGAAGTCGAATGATTTAAATGGAAGTGAGTAGAAAGAATAGGTGACAACAGTGCTTTGAAAACGTGTGCACAGCACCAAGCTGCCGAAATATTTATGACCAGGCGATGGCGGACACTCAGATGAGGAGAGGGTGGGTCTGTCTTCATACTCATGCTGCTACAATTTTGAAGTAACCACGAACATATTTAGTGATAAGCTGAGACATGCCTCTTCAAATCTAGGAGGATCCCCCACCCCCCACCCCCTCTTGATTTTCACTTAGCAAAGTTTGGTGCCCAATCGAAAGTATGTTTCCACTGTTAATAGTATGTGCATTCTTTGAAAATGGAGTGGGGATTGTCCTAGAAATACTAAGGAGCTCACGCTGTTTTCAAAACTGTTTTTGGTTTGGCTGTAGGTGCAAAACTCGGACGGCACGAGTGAATTGAAAATGCCATGTAAAAAAGTTATATTGCTGAATCACAGCGTGCCGCTCATGACGTAGAAACGCAGCCACGAAACATCTCAAAAGTTGCAATCATGTACTATCGGCCGATCACCACACATAAAATAAAACTGCGCAACGTGTCCGCAGAATACTTTTTGATGGTCAGACAGCGAGTATTTGTTAACCAATATATATCTCTTTGAGTGGATTGTACCAAGATTTATTTTTGTACAAGTGTCTGAAACTGATGGGCACATTGTGAAGCGCACAGCGCTAGTAAGCGTGAGCCTCTTTACACTTGTCATGTACAACTGTATTTAGGCGACATCTCAGTGTGACCAAAAGCCAGTGTGTGTGTATGTGTGTGAGCTAATTGTCAAGTGATTTATTGTCCATGCTTTTCTTTATTAGCTATTGTGAGGCGCCTAGAGCTCATCAGGTTAGGACCCACATAAATAATTCTTATTGTTATTATAATTTTGTCATGGAACTAATCAACTACATGTAATAGTGTACCAGCTGTGGTGAACTGATGAACCATGAAAGTTCAAGGAAACGTACCCTTGAAACTATGATGGCCAAATTATCTTATGCTATTATAAATGTGCTAAAAGATAGGGCTGCAGTAGACTTCTCTGCACTGTTTTTCTACAGGTGAAAGGTATTGTGCTAGTGTCAGCCTGTGTCACTGACCTTGGCATCGAGAGTGAACGCATCAGTGGATACTACAACCGTCCATGGAAGTGGGAGGACATACGACAGAATGCAGGGTTTATAGTGCAGTACGGATCCACAGACGATCCCTTCATCCCATGGGATGAACAGCAGCAGGTGGCGGATGGTCTGCAGAGCAAGCTGTTTAAATTTGAGGAAAGAGGCCACTTCATGAGCCGAGCTTTTCCTGAACTGTTAAGTTATCTCACGTCTGTTGCATAATTAGGTTGCAGTCCGAGTGACGGTGTTAGACAGTTCTGATAATAAAAAAACCAAGAAGGAAGAAACACACTCAGGAGAAGCATGGGTGACAGTGCGAAAAATTGAAAACGGTCCAGCAAAAGACATAAATTCTCATGAGCCCCTGCAGATGCAGGGGCTCATGCTGAATTTATGCCTCTTGCAGATGGAAGAGGCTGGCTGAGGGATGTTCTGTATGAAACAAAAAGCTGTAATTCAGCTTTCTTGGATTTTGAAAAAGCTGAATCAAACCCCAAGACCAAAGACTGTCACCCATCAAGAAGCAAAGACAGTAATGTTTTTTCAATGATTTGCCCCCCCCCCCCCCCCCTCCCCTCTTCAATTTTTTTTAATAAAAATTTCATTCTTTTCCCTCTTTGTTGGCAATTTCCTGTCGAGTCCTTGATCTACCAAAGTTACTTCTTTCTTTGTTGCCTTTGTTTTCTCAAAACTATTACCGATGGCATGACTAATAGGAAGGTATACTTAGCATACCGATTTAGCCTAAGCATCCGTTGTGTACACTACACAACTAAGGAGGTGACTTCAGGGAGTCGTTACCAAGAAGCCCTGAGTGTCCTCCCTTACCTCCATATCTGGTGACGTGTTTCCCGCCAGTCTTTTTATGCTTAGCTCGCCAGAACAGTTGTGTTTAGCCTAGGTGGAATTTCTTCTACGGATTTCGTAGTTTTATCGGCGTGATTGTGGAGTCTACTCGCAGTGTGTCTTTTCTTGGATTCCTTTCAGATTGTGTCTTGCTTGGCAAGAATTCCTAGAGGATTAATTAAAGAAAAATGCTGCTATGGCAAGGTAAGGCCTCGGTTAATGCCACGTGGCCGGCAAGATGGCGGTCCGGACTGTGGCACTTTCCGTGGGTTTTTCGCTCGAATCTTTGTGAACTCTGTTAGCGTGGCCTCGGATTTCATTCGGCAGAAATAGCTCGAATGTTCGTCAAATCGGTTAACGTGGTCTCCAATTTTCGCTCGGCAAGAATAACTTGAATCTCGTGAATTAGTATAGCGTGGCCTCGAGGGGTGGCCAGGCTCCGTCTCCTTTCACGTTTGCTTTGTGTTGCAGTTGCGTGAAGTGTGGGGATTTTCAGTGGCCGAGCGACACCCATTCTGTATGCCTCCCATGTTCTGGCTGTGCCTCCGGGCAGACTTGTGACACGTGCGCCGCCTGGGTGGAGAAACAATGGTCACAGCTATGGAGTTTTTACTGGCGCGAAAAACCTGCGGCATCCCAGGTCTACCCTCCTCCTCCCGCCCCCCCTCCTACGGCAGAAGGGATCGTCAGGCGCACATGCTCGGATGTTGGCGAGTTGACTTCTCATCGGGCCCATGTACTACCTTTCAGCCCCCAGACCCTGTCCTCAGGTCCAGTCTTGCCCTCTCGGACCTTGTCCGCCTGCTCCTTGGCGGAGCACGGCCGACAGTGGCCTCAGTCGCCCCGCTACACAGTTGAACCTTCTTTGAGCCCCGACGCGTCCTCTAGGACTTTGTCCGCCTGCTCCATGGTGGAGCGCGGCCGGCAGCAGCTTCGGTCACTCCGCAATGCAGTGAACGACAGACCTATCTCAGACGTCTCTACTGGCACTTTGTCCGCCTGCTCCACAGCGGAGCGCAGCCGGCAGCGGCTTCGGTCGCCCCGCAACGCGGTGAACAACAGCTCCCGTAGCCTTCATGTAGCCTTTAAGACCATGCCAGTGCATCCTTGACTCGCAACAATCCCCCACTCGCAGGAGCCAGGTGACCGGGAGATGCGACACAGCAAGAAGCACAGCCCTCGGTCTCTCACACGTTCACACTCTCGCTCTACCAGTTTTGCCGCTCCGAGAAAACGGACAGCTTCACGCCCCCCGCGGCGTGCTTCCCCGCACAAGCAGCATCACTCATCAGCAAGGTACAAATTTTGCGAATTCTCCTCATATGCGGACGCGTGCACCAGGCGGACGCAGTCGTTCCCCCAGTCATCACCAGCCCTCTCACCGCCGTGATCGGTCAGTTCGCAGCTATTCCAGGGAGCATTCTTCTTGGATTCACAGCCCCTCACCTCGTCGGAGCAGCCCTCAGGGGAGCCACAGTTCTTCCCCCTCGAACGTTAAGCTTCGGTTTTCTGTTCGACACTTTTTGCTGTATTGTGCTGACCTCATTGACACCAGATATAAACACTTCACAGCAGACTCCTTGAAGGTTTTGTTCCGGGATGTTCCTCCGGACAAAATCTTCAATTTTTTGAGAGAATGCAATATTTTTAACAAGATCTGAGCATTCATTGACTATGTGAATTTTTTATTTGCCCTTTTTGAGAGTCTGTAGACGTTTCTTTTAAAGACATGTGCGACATTTTAGCCTGAGATTTTTAATCTATATTTACATCTTGTCTTAAGACCTTGCTTTTAGTCTGGCTGACCAGATTTTTACCCATCCCGCCGTGAGATGGCCTTAGCCGCCTGCTCGGCGTTAAACCCAAATAACTAACTAACTAACTAAGTTAAGCTTCGGCCGCGTGCTGCAAGGGACGTAACCTCTTCCCAAGCCCGCTCTTGTGATTTGCGCATGTAACCCTACAGCGTTTTTGCTTCTTTGGTGAGTTCGTGGCTTCCTTCCCGGCGGTCGGTGTCTCATGACGATGAGGAGGTCCTGAGTCTACTGCCAGAGGATTCTGTCTCGGCTCTCCTTTTGGATGATCGTCAGTCCGTGACTCCGGTCTCTCCGACTTCTGGCAGCTCCTCGGCACAGACTGCTTTCGTCGCCCCGAGCACAGAGACGCTGCGGTCCTTAGACGAAGCTGCACAGCTGATTTCGTCCATTCTGCCACCAGACGCCTGCCCTCCGTCTCCCCCTCTCAAGAGGAAAGCTTCCGCTTTTGTGGATGCCCCCAGGCAGGCCAAGAGGTTCAAGTCCCTCCCACAGCCCCCAGGATTCCAGGATCTTGTGGAAGCCTTTTTTGCGCACCTACAGCAGGGCTCCTTCGAAGACTCCAGCTTCTTCGCAGACTCCAAGTGGCCGGAGGGGTTGGATATCGCCTTTTGCCAGCGTTGGTACTCCAGACATTCTCAGGCCTTAGTTTGCTCCCTTCCAGCGGTGGATGTTGCGGCGGAACTTCAGGCGGGCGGCTGCCGTTCTCTGCAGCTATGGATGCCACGAGGACTGGACAAGACAGCGACCCTTGTCCGCAAAGCTCTCTCCTGTGCTGTTTTTTTTTACCTAGTGACGCAGGCCATGGTGAGACGCGTGGAAGATGCCTGACACCCCTCTATTTCGGCGCTTTTAGGAGACTTCCTCGCCTTGGCGGTGGCTGCTAACTGGGATGCTGGAGCTAACTGCGACCTAATGCGCCGAGACGTAGTCCTCCGTGGTTGTTCTGCCCTCCCCGCGTCGGTGAAGACTCAGCTCCGCCAGGCTCCGCTCGGAGGTGTGTGTATTTTTGGACGCTTCTAAAGACATCTGGCCTTCCTGCTCCGCTCCCGCCTGCTTTCAGGCTGCCCGCAAGCCCATGGGTTGCGCCCTGTGGACCGCTAGACCCACTTCTCACCCCTACTCCAGAGGCGCCCGTTTCTCCACTCGTACCCCAGCTGCCAGCCGCTCCTGCTCTTTCTCAGCCCCGACTCCCTCCTGGCCCAAGCCCACCCGGAGGACCAGTCGGGGGAGGGCCCTCTGACTCCCACCTGTTTCTCCCCCCGCCACTTTCTACAGGGTCTCCAGTCGCGGGAGGTTAGCTCTGCACAGCGACGCGTGGCGCTCGCTGCTGCCAGATGACCCGTGGGTCCTCTCTACCATCTCAGATGGCCTCCTAATCTCATTTCGCTCCCTTCCTCCCCTGAGGCGCTCCCCTCTCTGGACCAGAGTGCCTGTCGACCAGCTCAAAGCGGACGCTTTTCACGGCAAGATCACTGCGCTGCTTCAGAAGGCCGCCATGGAGGTGGTCTCTCGACACTACTCCCCGGCATTCTATAGGCGTCTTTTCATCGTCCCCAAGCCCGACGGCAAGTGGCATTCCGTCATAGACCTCTCGGCTCTCAACAAATACATCTCCGCTCCGTACTTCCGCATGGAGACGGCCAGGGCCTTGAAGGTATCGATTCATCCTCTGGACTTTGCAGTGAGTCTCGACTTGGCGGATGTTTACCTGCACGTTCCCGTGCACCCGGCCTCCCAACGGTATTTGCGCTTTGCTTTCTGCGGAGTGGTATATTAGTTCCGGGCGCTCCCCTTCGGCCTCATCCTCAGCCCTTGGGTTTTCACCAGAATCCTCGACACGGTCATCGCAAAGTTCCGGCGGTCGTCCTCGAGTCCGACTTCCAACTATCTGTTTGCTCCTTCGGAATCAGATTGCCTCCACTCTGGAGAGGGACAGGGACGCACTGCTCTCCTTCCTCTGCCAGCTCGGTTTTCTGATCAACTTGGGCCTATCGGCAGTTTGACAGATCTCTCCCGCCATACCTTTTTGCCAAGCTGTCTGTTTATCAGCCATCATGCACCCTCCATTCCTCTAGTGTAAAACTTTTTAAAATCCCGAACCTTAACATGAAAACTGTCGGGGAGCATTCTTTCACATTTTTAGCCCCAAGTGTGTGGAACTCGCTGCCAACTGAAATGCAGAATCTGCCCACATTGTCACAGTTCAAAGCTCACTTAAAGACTTTTCTTTTCTGTCGAGCATTTAACACTTAGCTCATCTTTAGCTAACTGTTGACTGCCTTTTATTCTGATCCTAGAGAAAGTGAATGTAAGGTGTTGGGAAGAGATGGGGTGGTTTAAAGTAGTGTATAATCGTGTGTGTGTCTGAGAGAGATGGTGTGCTGTTGTGCATGTGCTGTGAGTCCAGTGTTTTCCTGGAGAACAGCACTATACAAGAACTATGTATTATTATTATTATTTTAAGTCAGACTTTGCGCCATCTCACCGTTTCGTACACCTCGGTATGGAATTCCTGACCGACCTCAACCGAGTCTGGCTCCCCAAGGCGCGGATTCAGAAGCTGGCAACACTGGCGCTCCAGGTCTCGTGTGTGGAGGCAGTTCCGGCCAGGGTATGGCTCCAACTCCTGGGACTCTTCAGCGTGGCGGGGGACCTCCTGCCCCACAGCAGGCTCTACTCCAGGCCGATACAGTTGCATCTGCTCCTTCACTGGCGCCCGTCCTCTGGTGATCTTACAGCCCCTGTCCCAGTGTCTCCTTTGGTCAGACCTCGGCTCCAGCGTTGGACGGATCCTTCCTGGCTTGCATCGGGGGTTCCCCTCGTCTCCCCCTCGACTCTACTCTCCATCTGCACGGATGCGAGCCTAGCCGGCTGGGGAGCACACCTACTGCCAGACTTCATCACAACCTCAGGCAGCTGGCCGCAAGATCACATCGGCAAGCACATCAACTGGCTGGAGCTGAAGGCCGTATGGCTTGCCCTCGTCTCCTGGGAAGCGCGTCTCTCTCACCAAGCAGTCCTGGTTCTCTCCGACAACACCACGGTAGTCGCCTACATCCAGAACCAGGGCGGGAGACGGTTTCCCTCTCTCTGCATTCTCCTGTTCCAAGTTCTCCTGTGGTGCAGGGATCGCGGCATCACTCTTCAAGCGCAACACATACCAGGACACCTAAATGTCCTCGCGGACTCCCTCTCACGGCGGGGCCAGCTTCTACACACAGAGTGGTCTCTCCATCCGGACATCTTCCGGCTCATCTGCGTCCGCTGGGAGACGCCGATGATCGATCTCTTCGCCACACGGTGGAACAAGCAGCTTCCCCTCTTCGTCTCCCCCATTCCAGATCCCTTGGCCTGGGTGGTAGACGCTCTCTCCATATCTTGGGAGGGCCTGCTGGCATACGCATACCCACCGTCCGTTCTGGTACCCAAAGTCCTCCAGAAGCTCCGAGGCCTCAACGCAGTTCTTCTACGGGTGCTGAAAATGAGGACGCGCACGCACACGTATCCACTATCTCAAGCCCAGCTTTGAACTTGCATCCCCCACCCGGGTCTGCCCTGGGGGACTTGGGTGGGGTTAGGTACTTTTTAGTTCCCAGGGTCACCCTGGTCAGCCCCACAGGGTGAGTTTTCCTCTCTATTCTGGGGCATGTGTTTCTGTCTACCCGAGATCCATTCACCTGTATTTGCCTTTTTAAAACTCTCCCTACTGTCTGCACTGCCTGTAGCTCTTAATATTGGATGTGTGTTGTTAAATGGTCTTAGCTTTATTTAGGCCCCATGTTTTAGGTTTATTTAACGTATTTGACCGGCTGGCGACATACATTCAATGTTCTGTTTAGTTTTGTTTTTTTTTCACAAGCAGTGCAGGCACGTCCTGAGAAAGCCTTGTTGCTGTCGGGACGTTAAGCAATGTACAATCAATCAATCAATCAATTGAACTTGCAACGTGAACATGCTAACAGTTGGCGCGGGGGCCGCTCAGCTACCCAAAGACCGATGACCAAACATTATGCAACATTACAGGGAGGGTACAGCCTTGGAAGTGACTCAATAGCCGGGCCCGCCGTCACATTCTAACTCAAACCCGTAAATCTGTAAACACTCTGGGACTGGTAACACAGATACCAAATAACCAACATGTGCATGTGGAGTGTGCCCTTGTTTCTGTTTTCTGCAGGGACATTTGGACATCTATGCCTCCCTTTGCAGAGACCCGTGTGCATGGCCTCATGGGCAGTGATGTGCACTGTCTCGGCGGAGTTGCGTGTGCGGGGCCCGGGGTGGGCGGAGCCGGCCCCGGCCACGCGGGGCGCGGATAAGTAGCGGTAACCAACCCAATCGCGCCAGTGTCCCAGACTAGGCCCAGCAACGGGTATAAAGTGGCAACCCGCTGCGCACGAGAAGCATCCATCAGACACCGCACAGCAGCGAAGGAGAGAGGACGGCTACCGCTCTCTCACAGCCAGCACAGCACTCAAGCAGCGATGAATCAAGCGAAGAAGGAACGGCGGAAGACTAACCGCCAACAGGCGGAAGAGCTGTCCGCCACCCTCCCCCAAGCGGCAAGACCACCACCACCGGCCAGGAGGGAGACGAGGAGCCATAGGCCCCCTCTCTCCCCTCCGATCCGGCCACAGCCGCCAGCACAAGTCACGTGGGAAATGTGCGCCCCCACACCACCCCACGTGAACACCGCAAGCCCACGGTCGGCCATGTCCGCACCGGGCCATCAAGCGCCGAGAAAATGGACCCCCCCACCACCGGAGTACATCAAAGCACAGAATGAAGCCATCATCAAGATGTATCAACAAAGGGACTTCGAGGGGGCCGGACGTCTCATCGAAGCCGAGAACAGCATGCCATGGCTTCAAGAAGAAGAGGATGACGAGACAGCCCAGGATCCCCCCCCCAGGCGCCGCCCCCATGGGACGCGGAATCTGAAAAATCGCTGGAGTCGGCCTCGGAGCCGGATTTTCCGCCCTCCTCCCAGCCGCCGCTCACCTTCCCGGAACACATTACCCGGGTGCGGGCGGCATCGTCTGTGGAGGAGGGGACTCGACTCCGGAGCATGGACTTCAGCGACTTTGTTCTCCTGCTCCAGGACGCGGTGCCTGCGATTACATCGGCTGTAGGGGACAACTACCACCGGGCACTTATCGCCGCCCGGTGGTTGATCCACACCGGGGCTATAGCGGACCTCACCACCCTGACACTCTGCGACTCGACAGCCCAGACAAACAACACCACCTACGTGGATCAAGAGTGTCAAGCGGCACCCACAGACTGCAGCTAAAAAGACTGGGACCACCACCACCGCCATCAGACACAGGGGTTGCGGAAACACCACGCCGCCTACTCAAGAAGTAGGCACCGACGCAACCCCTGTCCCCCAGCAAGAGGATAAAGGCACCACCACCGAGCCACAAGAAACCAGCACGGACCCACACCGGCGACGGCGCAACCGGCCTCCAAAGTGGGTCCGACACCGACAGCGACGCCCGGCACTGCTCCCTACGCCGCCACCACACCTCCGCCTACCACCCCAACACCGTCACCCACCCCATCCACGACAGCGCGCCACACCTCGACCAAGA
>BTPG01000001.1:280683983-280698557 GCA_036245525.1 Semisulcospira habei
GCACGAGAAGCATCCATAGCCAGCTCGACAGCCGAAGAGAGAGGACGGTTTTTTCCGCTCTCTCCACACAGCTACACCGCACAAGTCAGCGACCAGCCAACCACAGGAGAGACCACGGTTCACCGCGTCTCTCCCACCAAGCGAGCCAGCCTACAACCACCCAAAGCAGCATGCATCCAGCAAAGAAGGGACGGCGGAAGACTAACCGCCAACAGGCGGAAGAGCTTTCCGCCACCCTCCCCCAAGCGGCAAGAACAACACCACCGGCCAGGAGGGAGACGAGGAGCTATAGGCCCCCTCTCTCCCCTCCGATACGGCCTCAAGAACCATTGCGACGGGCACCCTCGCCCCCCCCCCCCCCCAGCAACCAAGCTACCCGCCACTCCAGAGTGCCGGGGGGGGGGGGGGGGGAACAAAGACTCTTTCAACTAGATATAGAGGACTACTTCCATCGGTACAGAAACTCGACTGGACCAATACCACCCTTCTTCCAGTACCCACCGTTCCTCGAGGCGAGCCCAGCCCGCCCCCAGTCACCTCCACCACCAGAAGAAGAGCCCTGGGACCAGCCGGGGCCCGAGGAATCGCTGGAATCGACCTCGGAGTCGGATTTTCCGCTCTCCTCCCCGCCGCCGCTCGTCCTCCCGGACCACATCACCCGGGAACGAGCTGCATCGTCGGTGGAGGAGGGGACCCGGCTCCGGAGCCTGGACTTCAGCGACCTGGTGCTCCTGCTCCAGGACGCGATACCTGCCATACTATCGGCAGGAGGTGACAACTACCACCGGGCACTCATCGCCACCCGGTGGTTGATCCACACCGGGGCCATCACAGACCTCGCCATCCCGACACTCTGCGATAAAACAGCTCAAACCACCAACACCATCGGCGTGGAAGCAGAGTGTCAGGCGGCACCAACCTACAAGGAAGCTGAGTGCCAGGTGGCACCCAAGACACAAGCCACGGGGACGACGGCAGCTCCACAGACGGCGACCAAGAAGACGGGGACCATCACCACCGCCACCAAATCCAGGGGTTGCGGGAACACCACGTCGCCGACTCAAGAAGTAGGCACAGATGCAACCCCTGGCCCCCCGAAAGAAGAAAAAGGCACCACCACCGAGCCCTTTTCGGAACCACACCAGCGACGGCGCAACCGGCCCCCCAAGTGGTTCCGGCACCGACAGCGACGCCCGGCACTGCTGCCTACGCCGCCACCACACCTCCGCCTGCAACCTCAACACCACCAGCCACTTCATCCACGTCAGCGCCCGGCCCCTCGAACAAGAATTGACTGGCCGCCGCCACCACCACCCTACCTCCCCAGACCCATCTACAACCGGCCACGGTTCCCCCGGCCACCCACACCACCACCGCCACCACTCCTACAACATCTACTGGAGTGGTTGGCACACCACCACCCACCAGCCTGGCGATAGGCGACGGCCCCCGGCCTACCACCTGCCTCCTGCACCATCAACCACCCGGCCCCGGCAGCACCACCAGCCAGCAGCGCGACGGAGCGACAGACAGACAGTGAGACAACCTCCCCCCCCCCTCTCAACCTCCCCCGGCCCCCCCCCCCCCCCTGGACGAAATCAGCGAAAGCTGGAAGTCCCAATCCCTTTTCAAGACTCGACTCGCACGAGAAGCATTTCAGCGCACAACTAACGCGCTAAGGCAAACAAGCCGACCTAAGAAACAACACGGAAAAGAAATAACGAACGACGCGCTAGAGCTCGCACTCCGAAAACACTAGGGAAAACAAAAATCCCAGGCCAGAATCCGTAACATCGGAAACAGCCAAAAGAGTCTGTCAAGACGCAACAAACACCAGCAACAATGGCCACTGATGACTCACAGTCACAGGGGACCGCGCGACCAAAAACCTGCCACGCGCGAGAACCAGTCTAAACGCCCAGCATCACAGTGAGCGCTGCACCATTGCAAACAAACCAACACGCAATGAAACAAATTAACTGATAACCCAACACGGTGAAACATGCCGCAAAACAAAAAACAAAGGAAGAGTGCGACCTGCACCCCCCTCCCCCCCCCCCCCCCCCAACAACGCAATGAACCGAAAAACAAAAAGTGACACCAACAAAAAATAGAAATCCACAGAACAGTCACAACAAAAAGAAAAGTTCGGTGTCCATCACCAGTGTGGTTAGGTTGGTCCGCTGATGAGAGCAGTGCCTAGCTTATTGCAAGCAAAAATGTGCTCGAAATACACTAAGGGAATGAAGTGACGTAACAAAATCTAGACCTGTGTCATAAAACCTTGTGTATACGGCCAAGCCAGAACAAACAGGCTTAAAGAACGTGTTGTTGGTGTGCGATGTTTGGCACCAGTTATACACGCACGGCCAAGCCAGAACAAACAGGCTTAAAGAACGTGTTGTTGGTGTGCGATGTTTGGCACCAGTTATACACACACGTGTGTTTGGACGTCAGGAGTAAAACACCAAATTCTTCTGACGTCAGACTGAAGCTTCTGGGAAATGCACAGGGGACGTGACTATGAATAGGCTACCATGCCCAGTCGTGTAATCTGCTTGATTTTTGCTGCTGGATTTTCGAATGTTTACCAGCGGTGCTGCTTCTAAGCAGCCAGTGCCAATTTCAGAATCTGTAGCAAGGAAGCATAGACTTTTCTCACTGGGTTCAAGTGATAAAACTTATACATTTTTAGCGCAGGACTGCGTGCCAAGCAACGATATACGGTAGGTCTGATTTCGTACATGAAGCATGTATTGTTGGCATCTTCGCCGTCTGAGCTCATATACACATTCGTGAATGTGCTCACTGCTTGAGTCATGCTGAAATAAGGTACATTTCTTTTATTTCCATATTGTCTACCACCATTTGATCTTTGTGTTTTCCAGTTATTTATGATGTAAGGTGCCGGACAGCCCTGATCTAAGCGTTTCAGATGAAAGACCTAGGACTGACTCGTGCGCGTTACTAGAATAGCAAATTAGTCAGCTGATTAAAAATTACGGGTACGGCAATGGTTTTAGGAGGTAGGCCATGGGGCATTGATGCCCCTGCGATTTTTAGGTGCTCACAGTGTCGGAAAATGGAGTGACTGAACGACAATGTACTTTGAACTTTTTAGCTCATCATTTGACCTGATGATACTCATGAGCCTGGAGGAGCAGCAGGCTGATATCACTCTTCTGGATACTACAAAGTAGATTGCCTTTATTTAACCCTTTTCATCCTGACACACTATTGCTTGATAATGACTATTTGACTGATAATTCGGTGCAAAAATAGTTTGGCGCTCGAGAAGCCAAGCTATTCTGGCACCACCCTTGAACTGAAATGGTTGATCTGTTTCCTAATCTGTAATATAGCCTTCATTAGTTCATAGGACAATAAGCAACTTTAAAAAAAAAATCAGCCTCAGGATGTAATGGGTTAAAGTATTTTCATTGCTGTAAAATGATCACAAAAAACATGGTTTGTGAGCATAGCAAATGCGTTGTATCAGTATATGTCACTTTTACAGATCAATACTAAATCTCTTCACTACAGTCAAGCTAATTTAGTTTTCTAAGTGACAAAATTTTATTCAGCTGAGACTATAATTTAATGGTGCATACATCCATTTAATTTCCTTTTTTAATTCACAGTTTTACATAAACATGTAAAAGAAAATGTAACAACAAAATTTAGTCCGTAAAGAAACTAGAGAAAAACTTTCAAGCATCATTCTGATCCTGTCGTGCGGCTTCCAAAACGTAAGTAGCAGACTTGTCAAAATCCAGAACAAAGGGTTTCTTTCCACCAAGCATGAAAAATGTGAGGAAATATGTATTTTTCTCTAAAATGTATTTTTTCGAAAAATACTTACCGATGGCATGACTAATAGGAAGGTATACTTAGCATACCGATTTAGCCTAAGCATCCGTTGTGTACACTACACAACTAGGCAGTCGTTACCAAGAAGCCCTGAGTGGCCTCCCTTATCTCCGTATCCGGTGACGTGTTTCCTGCCAGTCTTTGCCTTAGCTCAATAGCGGCAAGCGGGGCAGGAGGGAGGGACCTCCGAGTTATGAAATCAGTAAGTATTTTTTGAAAAAATACATTTTAGAAAAAAATGTATTTGTTTTCTCAAAACTATTACCGATGGCATGACTAATAGGAAGAATAGCGAATAGGAGGTGGGTGCCGCCTACAACACCAAACTAAAAATCACAAGGAATGCACTCCCCGTGCTTTAGGTTATCGAGGCCCTCTACATGTGCCCAACTCCCAACGATTTGAGCTATGCGTACCGGAGGGAGTGCTGCGCCGCCGAGATGTCCCCCACCAGGGCCAGGTTGTCACATTGGCCGGATAGGTCTCTTAGGTAGAAGCGGGCAAAGGTGGATTCCGCCCGCCAGCCCACGGCCGCCACAATGTTGCGTACTGCGCAGTTGCGATCAAATGCGATGCTCGTTGCCACTGCCCTCACTTCGTGTGCCCGTATGCGCATCGTCTTTGCTCTCTCTGGGGAGAGTTCTGAGTGTGCAGACCAGATGATCCAGCGTAGCCAGGACAAGATCGTCTGCGCGGAGATGTCACGTCTGGCCGGGGCCAAGGGCAGGAAAAGGCGGGCACGCCCTTGTCTGAGTGGCTTCGTACGGCGCAGGTAAATTCGCAGCGCTCGGACCAAGTCCTGTTGACGGGAACCCGGGGTCTGGTCCGCACGTTTGAGGGAGCATATCGTTATGACCTGTGGAGCGGCTGCGGGTGGGCGATTCTTGGCTAAGAAGGACTGGTCGGTGAAAAGCTGCACCAAACCATCGGTCCGGAATTGTAGATAGGCGGGGCGCACTGAGAGCGCATGTAACTCGCTTACCCGTGATGCTGTGACGAGTGCCAAAAGGAAGCATGTTTTCCTGGTCAGGTCACTGCACTGTGCCAAGGGTAGAGGCTCAAAGCAGGCAGAGTTGAGCCAAGTCAGTACCCATGCCAAGTCCCAGCGCGGGACCAGAGACCGTGAGACCGGCCGCTGAAGGTCTAAGTGCGCTATCAGGTCCGAGAGGCAACCCGCTACGAACGAGAAACTTTTCAGAGCACAACTAAGGCGCTAAGGCAAACAAGCCGACCTAAGAAACAACACGGAAAAGAAATAACGAACGACGCACTAGAGCTCATACTCAGAAAACACTAGGGAAGACAAAAATCCCAGGCCAGAATCCGTAACATCGGAAAAAGCCAAAGATACCCCCCGACAAAGAGCTGTACAACAACGGCAGACACCAGAATTGGAACTGGGCGTGCGCAAACATGACTCATGCACGCCGACCGACGAGCGATTACACAACGGGGCTGACATAACCGCTGCCGCCCACAGGCCATATCAGCGCTGAACAACGGCAAACAAACCGCCCGAAGAAACAATACGAAAAGGTACAACAAAGCCATAGCAAAGGTAAAAAGGAAAAAACACTCCTAACCAGATTCGTGAAATGATTCACACCAGACCCAAATATCGGGTTCCGGAACCACCTACGCCCCAAGTACCAGAACCGCCTCAGCTGGGTCACAGTCCACAGCGGACTGGAATACGAACGAACGTTCGGGCGCCCAGCAGCTGCATTTAAAATAACCTTCAAGTCGAGGGCCAGCTTCAACGGGGACCGTAAAAGATCTGAACAAGATCAAACTTGTCTGCAGAACAAGATAAAAGAGTTAAACAAACTCATCCTTGGCCACCCTGCTCGCACCTACGAAACAGAAAATCGTAAACTGGACCAACGAACTAAACGTAGTTCACAAAGAGGCGGCCAGGACACTAACAAACAAGGCGCTCAAGCGGCTAGGGGAGAAAATGCGATCGGCCAATAAAAAGACGCAAGGATTTAAAACTACCCTCAAAGTAATGAGATGACAAACACACGCAATGAACCAAACCGGACCAACTCGCCAAAAACTGGCCTAGAAACACACTCGGAACAGGAGACTCATGAAAAGAACCTTAATGAAATAACGCAATGAATCGAAAGCGAAATGGATAGAACCTAACGCGCGGGTGAAAAACAAGGAAGGAAACTACACAGTCACGAACGGACTTAACACAACGTGTACCTCCCCACCAATAACACCGCACAAAAGTCGCAAAAAAAAAAAAAAAATAATAAAAAAAACCTGGGAATCCAAATTACCTAACGCGTAGAAAAAATCTCAAGGCAATGAGGTAACAAACACACGCAAAGAACCAAATCCCAACGAACCAACTACAACCGAAACAACTGGGAAAAAGAACAACGACACGCTCGGGAAAAAACAAGTTTAATAAAAATAAAAACTCCCAAGAGCACTGCCAAACATGAAATAGGGTTAAAAAGAACCCACTAACACAGGACATTGGGGGAATGGAATCTAACTCTCCTGCTCTATGAGTCACCGAACAAAAACGCCGAACGCACACAACAAACAGGCTAAAAGAACGTGTCGTTGGTGTGCGATGTTTGGCACCATTTTATATAAACTGCCCCGGGGGACTTGGGTGGGGTTAACTACCTTTTAGTTCCCAGGGTCACCCTGGTCAGCCCCACAGGGTGGGTTTTCCCCTCTTTTCTGGGGCATGTGTTTATGTCTATCCTTGGTCCATTCACCTGTATTTGCCTTTTAAAACTCTCCCTACTGTCTGCACTGTCTGTAGCTCTTGATATTGGATGTGTGTTGCTAAATGGTCTTAGCTTTATTTAGGTCCCACGTCTTAGGTTTATTTAACGTATTGGCCCGGCTGGCGACATACATTCAATATTCTGTTTTTTTTTTTTTCACACGCAGTGCAGGCACGTCCTGAGAAAGTCTTGTTGCTGTCGGGACATTGAGCAATGTACAATCAATCAATCAATCTTACCATCAGGTATCTCTGTAGCAAGTTTGGGTTTGAAGTTGTGAATAGTATTTGAGAAAACATATCTTTTGTCAAAATATGGCGATTTTGGACCCAATTCTTGAGCTCGTGACCCTTGACCTTCTGAGGGATCAACCAAATTAGTATGCATAGAAAGGTCTTACCATCAGGTATCTTTGTACCAAGTTTGGGTTTGAAGTTGTGAGTAGTATTTGAGAATTTTTTTTTTCTTTATCAAAATATGGCTATTTTGGACTCATTTCCTGAGCTCTTGAAGAGAGAGGAATACTGAGAGAATTAAAGCTTCATTAACACAATGACTGAGTTAACCCCCTTAATTTTATCTTTTTGACCATCCATATCCATGTCCCCAGCACAGAGTAAATACCATTGGAAGTTACCCCTAAATCATTATTATTTAAACAGCCACATTTTTATGAAAATCAAAAATAATACTTAAGGGGTTAACTCAGTCATTGTGTTAATAATACTTTAATTCTCTCAGTATTCCTCTCTCTCTTAATTAGCTCATATGACCTATGTCGCAATGTTACTATGTACGTAAACACAGCCCGTCGCCAGCAGTCTAGACCAGAATAAAATATTCATAGCACTCACAATGTATTCATAAATAGATGGATATGCACCAACCCTATATCGTTATTCATAGCTGCTAGATCGTTATGCGCCATGCTTAAGTGTGTATTCACAACACCTATCTAATAGTTTTTCAATATACACTACCCCTATCTCGGTATTCATGAAGGGGGATCTCAGCGAGTAAGTTATTCACATGTCCTTTGCAAGCCACCTGTGTTTGCTTTTACCACGCGTCGCTATTCAACAGTGAGAGGTGTCACTTCAGTTTATGAATAAGCCGGCTTTTGAAAGCTACATGACTGGTACCCGAAAATCAAAACGGTGTTCATACTCTTCACTATAAACAGTTGGATAAGAAACAAACATATGCACACACACACACAAACAAACAAACAAACAAACATATGCACACACACACACACACACAAACAAACAAACAAACACACACACACACACACACACACACACACACACACACACACACGCACTTACAGATACTCATGTCAGTACAATTTTATCATAAGCCTGAGCTGCCGGGTAGCGTCAGTGTTTGTTTGCTTTTCGCATTATATCTCACGCCCGCTTTTCAATAGGGGGACAACATTCCATTCTATTCAAGGCTGTGCACACACACACTCTCTCTCTCTCTCTCTCTCTCTCTCTCTCTCTCTCTCTCTCTCTCTCTCTCTCTCTCTCACACACACACACACACACACACACACACACGCACTGACACACAGACAAACACACGCACGCACACACGCACACGCACGCACACACACAAAACACCTGAACATACACCCGACGCAAAACACAAGGTTGTACACCACTCACCACTCAGTGCAATATTATTACTTCCTGGTACTGTTTATACAGGTCTGACCCTGTTGGGGCTTGTTAGCAAAGTGTACTGTTCATTCATTCAGCCCTCTCTGCGCCGTTACTGTACAAAAATCACATGACTCTGACACATCTGACTTCCTCCATTTGAGGAGGTAAAAACCAGAGATTATTTTTACAAAAGACTTAGATTCTCATGAGTCTCTTTCTTTGTAGGTTTAATTTCTCGATATTTTATCTTGGTTAGATTCTCATGAGCACTGCTTTTTCAGGATTTCAGTCAACAGACAAACATAAATACATAAACATAAACAGCCAAAGTTTTCTTTGGGACTGCTTGTGGCCGTGAGGATACTTCTGGTTTAGTGGGGCTAGTCTTGATCAAACTAGCTCCACTGTGCTGGGGATCGTTTCCCGATTGCGTCCAGTTGACATTCTCAACACTACAGGGCTTTCACAGGAAAAGGTGAATGCGCTACCCACTGGGTTAACCCCCTCCATAGGGGGTTAATAGCGCAGCTTAACCCGGGTTACATCGATTCCTGTGAAAGCAGGTGGAAGGTCACCAAAGCAGCCCTTTTATTAAAAAATAAAAAAAAAAAATTTTTTTCTCATAGATTTATTTTTAGAAAAAGAAAGATATATTATTTATTTATTTATTTATTTTTTGTTTAATTTTTCTTTGGATTTATTATTACAACCACACACACACACACACACCAGTCAGAGGGTAAAAATGATTCTTAAAATCTGTGGGTGATCATATAAGTCTATGGGAGACAACTTCCTGTTTAGTGGTTGACTGGATGACTTTTTAAAGTGATTATGTCCCATGTGCAGAAAATAGGTAATATGTTTACTGTGGTAGCAGTAATATTTTTTCATTTATTATTTTGACGGACAAATAAAAATGACGGACAATTCACAAAGCCCTGGCCCATCAAACCCTGGCTCATCTAGTTTAAGAAACGTGTTTCACACAACAAACTTACCCATATCCAATACTAATAATGTTTATGAATCAATAGAAAACTCTTTTTCTGTCATACAACAAAATCTTATCACAGGCAGTGTTAAGATTCAGATTGTTGCGAAAATCGAATTCACTAGATTGGACGGTGAATTAATTGTATCGTATATATCAACAAGACAACACACTGTTAACACAAGAAGAGAATTGGAGAATGTGTTTAGAGACAGACTATTACCAGACTTCCTACAGGCAATTGACAGCGCAAAAATGAAGGGGTCTGGTTGGCACGAAGGACATGTACATGAACTGCAACTAAAGCAGTCTAGGTATCATCCTATATGTGACCCTCTCTCACGAAATCAGTCTTAACTTGCATTTTGGGTGTTTTGAGATATATACATTTGTGAAATGTACAGAGCCTGCTGATTAATTTGATATATGAATGAATGCTGTAGAGCAAAAATTGTAGAAGTTATTAGGGTTTAAAGTTGTTAAATGCACCGGTGGCCATTTTGAGAAAACAGCCTGCAAAGTTTATGTGTGCATGTCTTGCACACCTACCTTAGCAACGGGGGTTCAAAGTCAACCAATCAACCTGATATTTTACATGGTGGTTCAGTAAGTCCATCACTATGTGTAAAACCTCACATTAAGTTGCTAGCTAGTCAGGATCTTGTGATAAATAGCCCCCAAAAGTGCCATACCTAATGTAAACATGACAGATTTGGGGAAAATGCATTTTCATATTTTGCTATCAAACTCAAGGCATAAATAATTTCAATTCTGTTTGAGCATAAAAACCTCGCGCTGGGACCATACGGCGTTGAGGCGCGTCCCCTGGGTGGTGGATAGGGGGTCCCTCGTGAGAGGGGTGCACCGAATGAAATAAGGTGCCATGAACCAACATGGTCTAAGGGAAGGTGACCCTGACAGAAAACCCCTGGTCCTCCTAGTAAGGGGGTTGGGCGTGGGGGTAGCTTCCCCACCCTGCAAAAAAGGAAATAGCTACAAAAACGCCGACGAAAAGACTAACAGTAATTCCTTTCCTGGAGGAGGAAGGCTCTTCTACTAGAAGACTTATGACGTCCTGTGGTGAAAGCCGGAAGTCTTCGGAAGCCACAGGACCGAGCCGCCTCTCTCTATCCAGGGATACAACCATGGGCACATGGAACGTCAAGACCATGTACCAGAGCGGCAAGGCCGCCCAGATAGCAGCGGAAATGCAAAAGTACAACCTTTCCCTGCTAGGCATCAGTGAAGCCAGATGGACGCAGTCTGGCCAGAAAAGGCTGTTAAGTGGGGAGATGATTCTGTATTCAGGTCATGAAGAGGAGAATGCCCCCCATACAGAAGGAGTAGCACTCATGCTGTCACCAGTGGCACAGAGAGCGCTGATGGGCTGGGAACCTCTTGGGCCAAGAATTATAACAGCAGCCTTTAGAACCAAGAAAAAGCTCAAGCTGAACGTCATCCAGTGTTATGCGCCCACCAATGACAGTGACGAGGAAGAGAAACAAGAGTTCTACGACCGACTCCAGAGTGCCGTGGACAAATGTGCGGAGCGAGACATCACCATCGTCATGGGCGATTTTAATGCCAAAATAGGGAAGGACAACACCGGATACGAAGAGGTGATGGGGAGACAGGGACTAGGCTCGGAGATGAGTGAGAACGGGGAGAGGTTTGTAGACTTTTGTGCTCTAAACCGACTTGTCATTGGAGGCAGCATCTTCCCACACAGAAGAATACACAAAGCAACTTGGGTCTCACCTGACCATACAACAGAGAACCAAATAGACCATATCTGCATTAGCAAGAAATTTAGAAGATCCCTTCAAGATGTTCGAGTGAGGAGGGGAGCAGATGTCGCCTCAGACCACCATCTGCTTACCTTAAGAATGAAGCTCAAGCTAAAGAAAAGCCGCACAGAGACAACAAGAAGACAGCGCTATAATGTAGGCCTCCTGAGAGAAACTGGAGTTAGAGAAGAGTTCAAACTGGTGCTGTCCAACCGGTTTCAAGCGCTACAGGAGCTAGTAAATGAAGAGGAGGCGGTCACCACAGAGCAGCAGTGGAAGGCAGTTAGAGAGGCGCTGAACTCAACCTGCAAAGACACTGTAGGGCTCAGGAAACACCACCACAAGGACTGGCTGTCGGCACAGACCTTGAAGAAGATAGAAGCGAGGAAGCAGAAGAAAGCAGCGGTCAACAACAGTCGCACGAGAGCAGCCAAAGTAAGGGCACAGGGGGAATACTCGGAAGCCAACCGCGAGGTGAAGAGGAGTATCAGGGCAGACAAGAGGGCCTACACAGACAGCCTGGCAGCACTGAGGCAGAAAAGGCAGCAGGCAGCGGCAACATGAAACAGCTCTACGACATTACCAGAAGATTGTCGGGTAAGTATGGCCATACAGAAAGACCAGTAAAAGACAAAGAAGGCAAGCCTATTGCAGACAGAGCAGACCAACTCGACAGATGGGCCGAGTATTTTGAAGAGTTACTGAACAGACCTAGCCCACCCGACCCCCCCGACATCCAGCCGGCAGAGACCGACCTACCCATCAGCTGTGACAGACCCAGCCGGGAAGAGATCAGAAAAGCAGTGGCATTTTTGAAGAATGGCAAAGCAGCAGGGCCAGATGGCATCCCAGCGGAGTCTCTGAAAGCAGACCTAGAGACAACAGTTGAGATGCTGTACCCACTGTTTGGAAAGATCTGGGAAGAGGAGGTGATGCCAGCTGACTGGAAGGAGGGGTACCTAATCAAGCTTCCCAAGAAAGGCGACCTCAGCAAGTGTTCCAACTACAGAGGAATCACCTTGCTGTCAGTACCAGGAAAGGTCTTCAACAGGATCATCCTAGAGAGAATGAAGAGCTCCGTTGACCCCCAGCTGAGAGACCAGCAAGCAGGATTCAGGAAGAACCGATCATGTACAGACCAGATCGCCACTCTCCGCATCATCGTGGAACAGTCTCTGGAGTGGAGCTCCCCGCTGTACGTCAACTTTGTGGATTATGAGAAAGCATTTGACAGCGTGGACCGAGAGACTCTGTGGAAACTCCTACGACACTACGGTGTACCCACAAAGCTCGTCCGCCTGATCAAGAGCAGCTATGATGGCATGACATGTCGCGTGATCCACGAAGGGCAGTTCACCAGAGAGCTCCAGGTCAGAACTGGTGTCAGGCAGGGGTGTCTGCTGTCTCCGTTCCTCTTCCTACTGGCCATAGACTGGGTCATGAAGATGACCACAGAGCACAGACGAAGTGGAATACAGTGGACACTGTGGACACAGCTTGACGACCTCGATTTTGCAGACGACTTGGCATTACTGTCCCACACTCATCAACAAATGCAGGACAAGACCACGAGGCTTGCTGACATCTCGTCCCAAGTGGGCCTTACCATTCACAAACAGAAAACAAAGACAATGAGGCTGAACGCAACCAGGGAAGAACCAGTCTTGCTTGCTGGCACCCCGTTGGAGGAGGTGGAGTCCTTCACCTATCTCGGGAGCATCATAGACAAAAAAGGCGGCACTGATGCAGATGTCAGAGCACGAATCGGTAAAGCCAGAGCAGCCTTTCTCCAGTTGAAAAAAGTGTGGAGTTCCAGAGAGCTGTCACAACACACCAAAGTCCGGATTTTCAACTCCAATGTAAAAGCAGTTCTCCTATATGGAGCAGAGACATGGAGATTGACAAAAACCACAGTCAACAGAGTACAGACCTTCATGAACAGTTGCCTTAGAAGAATTTTGAAAATCCACTGGCCAGAGAAGATCAGCAACGTCAGACTCTGGGAGAGAACAGAGCAGATAACAGCAGAGAATGAAATTGGGCGAAGAAGATGGGGATGGATCGGTCACAGTCTGAGAAAGCCAGCTTCCAGTATCACTAGGCAGGCATTGTCATGGAACCCCCAGGGAAAGAGGAAAAGAGGTAGGCCGAGAAACTCCTGGCGTCGAGACCTCCAAGCAGACATCAAGAGACTGGGAACCACCTGGAGTAGAATCGAAGGAGAAGCACAGGACAGGAGTTGCTGGAGGTCTCTCGTCGACGGCCTATACCCGGGTAGGGGTGACAGGCGTAAGTAAGTAAAAGTTGAGCATAAAAGTATATTGCTATAAGATATTTAGGCAAAACATGTATGAAAATGCTGTGTAGCACTCTTATTTAGTGGCAAATGTTATCTAAAATTAGATTGCGGACGCGTTCAAGGAATGTGAAAACCACCATCACCAAGGCAAAATAAAAACCATCATTACAAAGACTGAATACAATTTACATCCAATTTATGAAGTTGCCAATCACTTTATTTCATTGTTTGTCATTTAAACCCACTTATAATTGATTCAAACTGAAAAGGACACTAGACAGAAATTATCCTTAAAACATGCAAAACAGAAGTCACAGTCGGCTGCCTGTTGTCCCAGACTGAAATGAATACTATTTACTACCACTACCCTGCAAAATGAAGTCACAAAAGCTAAAAACAAATCTACAAACTGAGTATTAGTAGTTCCACATTCATATATAAATTTGTAAACATGCAACAACTTAAAAAAACAAACACAATATTTACTTACAGGTTGCAGAAGAAATGTAAAAAAGGAAAGTCACTCACGTATTGCAGGCAGCATACCGCTTCACCAAACAATTCCCTTCAGTATACAATTATCCACTCAAGCACAGCAAACTACACCACACAAGCACAGTAACCACACAAGCACAGTAACCAGACAGTTGTCTTTGCACACTGGAAATCAGCTGTGAGGAGGAGGGCACACAATGTCACACTTGTCGTCTCGAGCGTAGTCCTGAATGTGTTGAAATAGGTACTGTTGTATGTCTCTGAAAAGTCCAGGAACTGGTATGATGGCTGCCAGTGCCATGGTGGGGAGGGGGGGGGGAGGTGATCAACATGGCCAGGAACAGCCAGCACCTTGTCCTCTTCAGCGTCGGTGATGTGGGTCGTCTTGTAAAACTTAAAACACCTTTCCATGGCGACTGAACCTGAAGCGTCCAACAGTCTTGATCCCATTCAAGCTACTCGTTGTCCTCCTATGCACAGTTGTTTTTAAATAAAGCGCACCACGCGGTCTGTGTCGTGGAGCGTCAAGCTGAGGGTGTTGTTGTTTTGCCCCCAGCCTTTTGTCATGTTGGCATCAGTCCCTGTGTCTGGTTGTACTTTGAAAGGCGTGTCTGGATTCTTGGCTGATACTGAAAACAGAAACAAAAACAGTAATGAAGTCAGAAAACAGCAACAAAAACAATAATGAAGTCAGAAAACTGAAAGA
>BTPG01000001.1:280698577-280814809 GCA_036245525.1 Semisulcospira habei
AAAACAATAATGAAGTTGATGAAAATAAACTGTCATTGCGCACTAGACACAACACATGAATTTGCATGATTCTGTTTAGTGCTTAAAATAATGTATTATACATACCCAGCGTTCATGCTGCACTGTCTTCAGTCCGTTCCGCATGCACTCACTCAGAATGCTGGGGATCATCCACTCCTTTGCATCTGAACAAAATAGTACAAAATCATTTTAAACTGTCTGTTTATGTGAGCCATTTCTGTATTGCCATTAGTAGTACAATTAGCTTATTCATCTTCTGTTGAGAGTTGGTCACACACACACACACACACTCCACACACTCTACACATACACTCCACACACACACTAATGATCATACATCTGCATTCAGAAATGATGCACATACCTCGATCCATGTGTTGAATTGAGAGTTGAAGACTGTGTGATGCAGGTGCTTCTTCGCTTGTTTCTCGATTGGCCGGTTCAAACTCAAAATCGTTGTATGAGAAGCTATCGTCGTGATGAGAATCGGCGACGAAATAGTCTGTGATCAGGTCGCTCAATTCTTTCTGATCTGCAGGCGTTTTTTTTTTTTTGCCTGATTTACAATAGTTTAATCGAGTCTTGCTTTCATTTTCGCGTGTTGTAAACAGACGAAAAGTGAACAGCGGAACAGGATGCAGTTGTTGCCCTTAGTCTTGTCTCAGCCAATGAGAATTCGTGTAACTTCATCGTTGCCATGCAGCTAAGAATTCTACTCTCTGATTGGTCAGAATTGAACATTTGTGTACGCCCTTTTTTCCTTATTTGGGAGGAACACATCCGTGTAATGAAGAACACGACCCAAGCCCGCGAAAGTGCGGACAAAGGCCTTTCCAACGGTATATAACTTGATGGGGTTCTGTAGGGGATGCAACGTGTTCTGTTATGTTAAAAATGGGTCATTTTGCACAAAACAAAAGAATAATTGGGGCCGAGCTCAGAGTTTTAAAATCATTTTAACCTATTTAATGGCATTTTTCATGATAAAGATTTTAACCATACGATACTTCGGTGTATGTAGAATACATTTCTGCAAAAAAGTGAAAATGACCCAGATTGACCCCCACCACATATTACTGCGTGTAGCGCCGATCGGCTCGCTGCGAGTTAAGACTGGTTTCGTGAGAGAGGGTCACATATTAGGTAAAGCATGGATACCACTGCCAACTGAGGTTGCAAACAAAAAAGCTGTTGTTAATATTCAGAACAAAGACAATTTCTGTTTCATGTGGTGTGTGCTTGCTAAACTACACTTTGTGAGGTCAAGACCTGATCGCGTATCTAACTACATCAAATTTGTAAATGAACTCAACTTTAGTGGCATTGAGTTCCCTGTTAAAATAGAGGACATAGACTTGTTTGAAAAATTAAATCCTGGTATATCTGTGAATGTGTTTGTGTGGGATAATGAATCTGAGAATAAGTTACAACCAATTAGAGTGTCCCCAATTGCTCCAACCTACGGTCAGTCAGAAGATAAACATGTTGACATGTTGCTAATCGGAGATGACAATAACTTTCACTACACAATTATCAGGAATATGTCACGTCTAATTCATGCACATACAACGAAACACAATGGGAAACAGGAAGTGTGCAAGAGATGTTTACAGAGATTCTCTTCTATTAAAATAGCACATAATCACATTCTACACTGCAGGTCAGCTGATGACATACAAACAGTACTTAAGTATCCAGATCCTGGTAGTCAAGTGTATTTTAAGAACTATGGGAATCAGCAAAAGCTGCCATTTATAGTATACGCTGATTTTGAATCATTAGTAATACCATATGAGGGTCCTGTTCCAGAGTCATTACCAAAGACTATAAAACTGAGTGACCAAGTGGTGTGTTCTTTTGGATACATTCTTGTTAGGTCAGACGGTCTTCATTCAGAACCTGTTATCTACAGGGGTGAAAATGCAGCATGCTTGTTTTTAACAGAAATGAGACATCTGTATAGTCAGGTAGTACAATATCTCACATGTCAGATGCCTTTGGTGATGACAGAAGAAGACAAACTAAAATTTGATACAGCTGTGACGTGTTGGATTTGTGAACAACCTTTAGGTGGTGATAAAGTTCGTGACCACGATCACATAACTGGGCGTTACAGAGGAGCTGCACATAACAATTGTAACTTATTATTAAAAATAGATCCTAAGACATACAAGTTACCAATCTTTTTCCACAATCTCAAAGGGTATGATTCACACATTATCATGCAGGCTGTAGATGAGTCGTACAAAAACATAAGTTGTATTGCCCAGACAACTGAGAAATACTTGACTTTTAGGTTAGATAAATTAGCATTTTATGACTCCATGCAACATTTGTCTTTAGGATTGGCTAGTCTTGCAGAAGGACTGACTAAGTATCCAATAACGAGTAAATATTTTGAGCCAGACTTGGTTAAGAAAGGTGTCTATCCGTATGAGTACATTGATCACTGGGTTGTGTTTGAAAAAACAAGACTGCCACCAAAAGAGAAATTTTATTCTACACTAACTGGCAAAGGTATTTCTGACTCTGAATACCAGCACGCACTTGATGCGTGGGGGAAGTTAGAGTGTCAGACGATTGGTGACTACCATGACCAGTACTTGAAAGCTGACGTTTGTTTGCTAGCAGACGTATTTGAAAGTTACCATGAAAAGGGTTTGTTGCACTACAGACTTGACCCAGCTTGTTACATAACTAGTCCTGGCATGACATGGGATGCATTTTTGAAATCCAGTAAGATATTTATAGACCTGTTGTCTGATCGTACGATGGGTGAAATGGTGGAACGTGGATTGAGAGGTGGTATTAGTATTGCAGCGAACAACTATGCCAAAGCCAACAATAAATATCTGGACAGTCATGGTGACCTTGGCCAGGGTTTTGACCCCTCGAGGTCAAGGTCATTCATTATGTACGTAGACGCTAATAACCTTTATGGGTTCGCGATGTGTGAGTTATTGCCCTTGAAAAACTTTTGTCTGTATGATTTGTCACAGTATGACATAACAGGGTTAACTAACAATATTATGAATCTTGACCAAAACGATCAGAAGGGTTGGATCTTTAAAGTCGACCTGGAGTACCCACACCATCTACATGATTACCATAATGATTATCCGTTGGCAGTTGAGAAAATGAGTATGACAGGGAAAAAAGAAGACACTAAACTTGTGCCAAATCTAAATGACAAATTCAATTACGTTTGTCACTACCGCTTGTTGCAGTTTTACATCAGACATGGGTTAGTACTAAAGAAAGTTCACAGAGGAATTCAATTTGATCAGAGTGCTTTCATGAAAGATTACATAATGAAGAACACAACATTGCGTGCCAGAGACGGCAACACTGCATTTGACAAAGACTTCTTTAAGCTTATGAACAATGCCTGTTTTGGCAAGACTATGGAAAGTCCTCATCACAGAAAAGATGTGAGACTGGTCACAACTGAATCGGGTGCAATTAAACTTACAGGTAAGCCACAGTACACAGGGTATAAAGAATTTCATTCATCATTGTATGCAGTGTCACTCAAAAAAAAGATTGTCAAACTGGACAAGCCAGTATTCATTGGTATGGCAATTCTGGAGTTGTCAAAACTGGTGATGCTTGAATTTTATTATGATTACTTCAAATTAAAGTATCCTGACTGTCGTCTGTTATACACTGACACTGACTCTATGATCATTGACGTGTGTACTGAAGACTTTTATGAAGACATGAAAACAGAACTACACATGTATGACACGTCTGACTACCCTAAGGATCACCCACTGTTCAGCACACAAAACAAAAAAGTGCCTGGTAAGTTTAAGGATGAACTAAATGGTGTGCCAATAGTTGAGTACGTTGGACTGAGATCAAAAATGTATTCTATACTGCACCAGAAGGGAAGTCAGTCAAAAGCCAAAGGAATTAAAAAAACAGCAATAAAAAATAAAGACATACGTCATGAACATTACAAGCAAGTGTTAGATGGTGCATTAATGCCTGATTATCCAAACAAGTCACTGAGATCAAACAAACATAATCTTGAAATAATTCAAACACATAAGAAGTCACTTGCAGTTGGAGACACAAAACGAGTGTTTCATAGTAAGGAAAAAGCTTATGCACCCGGACATTACAGGCTCAAGTTACTTACTTACTTACGCCTGTCACCCCTACCCGGGTATAGGCCGTCGACGAGAGACCTCCAGCAACTCCTGTCCTGTGCTTCTCCTTCGATTCTACTCCAGGTGGTTCCCAGTCTCTTGATGTCTGCTTGGAGGTCTCGACGCCAGGAGTTTCTCGGCCTACCTCTTTTCCTCTTTCCCTGGGGGTTCCATGACAATGCCTGCCTAGTGATACTGGAAGCTGGCTTTCTCAGACTGTGACCGATCCATCCCCATCTTCTTCGCCCAATTTCATTCTCTGCTGTTATCTGCTCTGTTCTCTCCCAGAGTCTGACGTTGCTGATCTTCTCTGGCCAGTGGATTTTCAAAATTCTTCTAAGGCAACTGTTCATGAAGGTCTGTACTCTGTTGACTGTGGTTTTTGTCAATCTCCAAGTCTCTGCTCCATATAGGAGAACTGCTTTTACATTGGAGTTGAAAATCCGGACTTTGGTGTGCTGTGACAGCTCTCTGGAACTCCACACTTTTTTCAACTGGAGAAAGGCTGCTCTGGCTTTACCGATTCGTGCTCTGACATCTGCATCAGTGCCGCCTTTTTTGTCTATGATGCTCCCGAGATAGGTGAAGGACTCCACCTCCTCCAACGGGGTGCCAGCAAGCAAGACTGGTTCTTCCCTGGTTGCGTTCAGCCTCATTGTCTTTGTTTTCTGTTTGTGAATGGTGAGGCCCACTTGGGACGAGATGTCAGCAAGCCTCGTGGTCTTGTCCTGCATTTGTTGATGAGTGTGGGACAGTAATGCCAAGTCGTCTGCAAAATCAAGGTCGTCAAGCTGTGTCCACAGTGTCCACTGTATTCCACTTCGTCTGTGCTCTGTGGTCATCTTCATGACCCAACAGGCTCAAGTTATCTGAAGACATTTGTGATGAACTGGTTGATGAATTAATTGAGGACTTAGTTACTGAAATGAGTAACGGTGTCTGGGGGAATAATCTGTAATTCTTCTCTGACAAATGCCCTCTGTGGTGCAGGGTCATACAGGTAATATATTGTTGCGCCAGGACCGTCAGGACCGGGGATTATTTTTTTTATATTATGAACGGATGTTGACCAGATGGGGTCTGTCGCCCTGCGCTTTATGTCATTTTCAGCTTCACCTGGTTGATATAAATATCTCACCTGTTTAGTAAATAAACTTGTGTCTGGAGGTGGGGTTGGGGTTGTTTTTGGCTCTGTAATTGTTTTCAATTTAATAGCATCAGCAGGTTTTGGGTGACCTTCATTATTCATTGCTTTTATCACATGTGGTAATCTCTTAACCCATTCAGTGTTACGGGTGTCATGCATGAGTTCCTTAGAATACTGGTAACTGAAAAGTCTCTCTGATAACTGTTTGTTAAAGTTCTCTACTATTGCCTGTGATCTGTGTACGCCTGGAATACCTCGTCTGACCAGTACGCCATGCTTCGCAAATAACTGATTAACTGCACCCTTAAATTCTGATCCGTCATCAACCTGCACTAGTCTGGGGTATCTTAAAGGGCCTCGACTATATATTTTTGATAAAGCATTCGCAACTGTGGTAGCAGTTTTGTCAGATATGGGTTCAGCGTCTTTATATCTTGAAGCAATGTCTACAACAGTCAGTGCGTACTTGTATCGTTTTTTTTTTTTATTGTGTCATGCGGTAGGAACAGGAGGTCCATTTGATGTGTGTCATTTGGTGTTGTGTTCTCAAAATGAGGTCTTGTTATCTTTCTTGGAGCAGGGAGATATATCTGCCAAATTGCTTGTCTCTGTAACCATTGTTTGACTTGATTGAGTGATATATCTCCGCCCACAGCGGCATGTAATTTCTGAATAGCGGTTGCTCCTTTCCAGTACCCTGATGGGGAGTAATATATTTTCGATAGTTTATTTTCGGCTGCCATTTTTTCTAGCAATGAAAACTCCAGTAAAATAAACAAATGTCATTCCCACTAGAACAAAGATTATCTCTCCATTTCTTTGTTGTGAGCTTGGTTTGTAATAGTCACTTAGTTTTGGTTTTGGGATAGACATGTCTTCACCTGTGACAAGATAGTATTCACGAATTGCGTCATCTGTATTTGAAAACGTATGTTGTGCGTGGCCTTCAAGCCTGAGTTTTTCATTGATGAAATCAAGTTTTTCAATTCTATTCTTTTCATATTCTTGTTGAGCTTGAGCAAGTTTCTCAGATGCTTCATTGTGACGTTTCATTTCTTCTGCTGATTCTTCTCTACCCATTTTTGAAAAGAGATAATTAGAGCCACTGAAAGCCAATGCGTTAACCATCGCGCCTCCAATCATAATAGCTATCGTCGCCATATTATTTTTATTTACATAGAAACATTTTCGGGAATAATTCCTTGCTTAACAAGAAAATCTTTTGTCGCAATCGACGCTGTTACAACTACAATTAGCTTAGCGCTGTCTTCGAAATCTAATCTACTGAGGTCTGCTGATTTCATTTTGAGTAGACTTTTTCCCAGCATAGAATAAGCTACTGCTAATCCACTAATTACGGCAGAGTGATAGACAAGGTTCATCAAGTTCTTTGTGTCGCTCATTTTCTAAGGCAATAAAAATTAAAATAATATTTTTATTTACTGCATATAAAATGGGTCAACGGCTTTGGGTGTTACTGGTAATGTGGCGACTTCTGGTTTTGTTTTTGGAGTGTCTGATTTTTTGGTCACTGTACGAGTCTGTGGTTTGTATTTTTTGTATAATTGATAACCTACGTAACCAAATCCGACAACAAATCCGGCAATTATATATTTTGTTGTTTGAGGTTCGGGGTCAGGGTCAGACTTAGTTGTTTGTCTCTCACTTTGATGAGGGAGTGACGGCCCTGACGGTATTGACACAGGCTCTGACGGTCCTGACGCCTGGTCAGTCACATGAGCCTTTTCTGTTTGCGCTTGAAGCTGTAATTTTTTTTGTCTGTTATATTCAGCTAATCTTTTACCAGCCTCAACCCTGCCTGGACTTTTAGCCTTAGTCACAGTTTGAACCTGTGTCAAAACTGGACTGGGGTTCGGTTGTGGAGTCGTCTGGGTTTCGTCCATTTTCTTCTGCAGTAAAATTTATTTTCGAGAAATCAATATGGCTCCCAGTAACAAGTAAAGTTACCACAGGTGCAAGGTAATTTCCAAACTTGTAAAACATGACACATGCTAATTTGCCAATGGATTGCTTTCAAGGTCGTGTGATAGGCTGTCACTATCCACAGGTAGAAAGTGACTCACTGCTTTTGTGTATAGGCATACAAGAGATCGACTTAAATCATGAGTCATTAGTGAGGCAATGTGGTTTTCATATTTTAAATGAAGCTTGATTAGTTCGTCAGAGGTTAAAGATTCAATATCCTCTGTCATGTATTGTTTCCCGAGATAAGTCTTTGACTTGCCTGAGACAATCACAGACAAAAGACGCTGTTTCTTAGAGTCTAAGTCTTTGTTCTCTACTGCATTGATATCATTCAATAGAAGTAATTCGTCTTGGTTCATTTATAATGAAATTAAAAAATAATAATGTTAACTCTGCTTGCTCACCTTGTGTAATACCACTTTATTAACTGTAACACTGTCAATATAAACATTTAGTTTGCGTAGTTGTTTAAATATGCTATAACAAACTTCCCCTATCCAACCATAGTTGGTATCATTAACTTTAAAAGTAGGTGTCTTTAAATCAACTGTCATGTGCTCCACATCTGGATGCTCATCGACATAATCCAAAGTCACACTATATGTAGCATATATTTCTGATGGTGCTGAAAGACTTATGTTAGTCTGTTTGGGTGATATTAAGTCAGTAAAGTACATATCATCTTTGAAAAGGTGTGTGAGATCAATCACCTGTATGATTTGTCCGTCTGTCATTTTTATTGGACAATCAAATGTATAAATTAATTTACATCAATTTACTAGCCCATACCCTGTGGGCTGATCTGTCTTTAAAATAAGCTTTAGATGCTTAGTTGATTTCAGTTTATTTTTCACATCATCACGTTCATGCTTATTTTGTATGACGTCATTTTCTCTGAGACAGTCTTCAAAGCTGTCACGATCCTTACAGTAAAACAAACAGATAAACTTTAACTGTTCACGAAAATCTTTCAGTACAGCATTATATTTCTGAGTGAGAATCCATACACTGATGTTTGCATGTCTGCCACTGAAGGCAAGTTCTGCTAAAGTGTTTCTCTTTTTGACAATGTCTTTCTCTGCTGAACAGTCATCAACAATAAACAACGTTGGCTGTCCTTCAAATTGCTTGTAAAAATATTGTAGGTAGTCATTCAGTTTTTTCTCAGGGTCGACTAAGTATATGTTGCTGTCAGTCCAAATGAATAAACGGTTGTGATAAGCTTTGTTGTGTTTGATTGTAGGACAAAATATTACAATGTTTTCAAAATGGTGGATGTATCTTGTTTGTAAAAGATTAAGTACAAATTCAGTTTTACCACACCCTGTGGCACCACAAAACAATCCACAGTGTGGGTCGAGGGTCAACAAGTTCATTTTAATACACAATATAATTTTAATATATGTGTCCACTCAGTCTGCTTTCTGCAATATTGAGTTGTGCATCATATATCAGGTACAAATATATGTTTATGGCTGCAGCAGTTTCAACCTTCTTTTGTATCTGAATTGTAATTCCATCACTGCCGTTCTCAACAGTTCGACCTGACCCATGAAGGTAGTCATCATCTGTACTACGAAGGTCTAGCCACAGTGCATACTTGTTTGTAAGGTATTGTCCAATCCTAACATCATACAGATGTAGATCTTTGCACGCAATGTTTGCAGGTTTATCTCTAATCCTTCCACCCGCAAAATACTTTGTGATCTCATCGTAGTGTTGATAAGGTAACATTCCAGACGCATACACTTGATTAGGGCGGCCTTCAATTGTGCAGGACAAATGTGTAATCTTAGGATTGTAGAATTTTTCTGAATCCCGTTTATATGGATCTGCTGGTTCAACAAACAACATAAGAATACCTTTCAGTGACCTGGCAGGTGTGTTTAAGTTTATGTTCCACATTGGGTCGCTCTTATCTTTGGGTATTAAACTATGTCTAATCACACGGTCATAATAAATTGGAAGTCTTGACTGGTACTGATTTTGAATGAGTCTAGCTAGTTCAGTGTGTGTGACAATTTCATATTCCAAGGAAATGTTAGAGATCTTGTATGTTGCATCTGTGGCAGATGATTTAATAACTTTGGAGTAGTCATTGAAGGTTAGTTCAAAACTCAGACGGTCATTCAGTGCCCCTTGATAATAAGGCAAATGTGCTGTTAGAATTTCAAACTCAAGTGGAATGTAAAATCTAGTTCCATATGTTTCAGCTATAATAACTTCCTTTGGTACCCCAGTAGTTGTTTTGTCTCCGGCATTGATTCGAAGTTTACCAACATTATCTGGCTGTATGCCTTGATAAATACGGTCCTCTCGTTCTTCTCTTGTGAGCCAAAGGTCTTTGTAACAGTAGAACACATCTGAGTCATCAAGACTAAACACTTCCTGTCCTTCAAGTTTTACTTTAATAGTCCTAACAATTGCTCTGCCAAGATTGTTAACCAGTGTTCTGTTTACGTCTGCGTCTGATGATAGTTCAATATTAAATGCAAGGCGTGCAGTGCCAGGAACGATAACGTCACTGGGACCTAGGTTTGGAAACTTGACTGTAAGAGTTTGATTCTGGTCTATGGTACTTGGATTGTTCGTGATGACTATCGATTGTCTAATGCCCTTAACACCCAGAGGCTCACGTAGTTTTCTGTATGGGTCTAACTTTGATCCGTAAGACTGTGTCATTTTTATTATGCACAATAAAAAATAATAAATTAATAAAACAATGGCAGCGGGAGGATTTAATCATGAAGATTTTGAAATGGATGACACGTATGATTTTGGTAATACAACAGATATGACAGATATGACAGATATGACTGGTACAAGAAATATTTACAGTTTACGTCATGAACTTTTAGAAACCAAAGTGAACTCATTTTATGATCATGTTGGTGGCCGCCCAGACAACGTAGATCCTAATCAGTTTGAACTTGATGGCAAGGGTCATTTATATTTAAATACTGTTGACAAAGGAAAAGTACTATTGACTAACAAACAAGACCCTAGTAGGTTTAGGGCTTTAAGTACAATAAAAAATGAAGGTGGTATTGGTGCCTTGCGTCAACTTGGAATTGGTGGGTCTCCTGTCACGCCAAGACTGGCTAGTGTTCTTCACGACACGCAAACAAAGTTACCAACAGGGCAACAAATTGAAATGGCACCAGTAACAAGCCTACCAGAAATAGCAAACACAGTGATACAAGAAACCTCATTTACTGAAGGGCAAATAAATGACGCTTTGAAAACAATAAATGATCCACCTTTGTCAATGAGGGAGATTATAGGGTTGGATAAATCACTGCAGACAATAAGAGGTGAGATGGTTAATAATGTTGCCAAACTAGGTGAGCTTGATAAACACATAGAACGTGAAAAAGAGAAACTGGCTACAGCAGACACAGAAATGAAAGAAAGAATCCAACACAGATTAAATGATTTGCAGATAGAAAGATCAGGAAGGTTAGAAACAATTAGTATTGGAAGACAAAAACTAAAATCACAGGTCAACAGAATTAGAGAAACTATTCAGAAAATACTTCACGAAGACACTACTCTGGCTGAGAGACTAAAAACAGTTTTCAGAGAGCAGGGTATCACAATTGCTAGTTTAATTACTGCTCTTGGGTTTATTATCAGTACTGTTGTATTAGCTGTCTCCGGCAGTGGTGGTGGTGCACCCCCGGCACCGGCACCACCAACCCCGGGCCCCCCGACTCCAACAGACCCAAAAGATTTACAGTCATGGGTAAAGAAACAACTGTCTCACATATCAGACTTGCTTAAAAAATTGGCTGTGAAAGCAATGGACGCTTTGCCTGGCATAATTGGCACAGTTGTCAGTTGGCTGATTACTACAGCAGCAAAGGTAGTTGGGTTTATGGCAGAGCATGTGTGGGTCTTTTTGGTTACAGTAGGAGGGTTGATGGTGGGTTATTTAATGAAACAGATAAAGAAGTAAAACCCCTAATCCTGTTAGACCTATTACCAATGCAGTTCTTTCTGACTCATGTGTGTCAGGGGTTGACTGTACTGGTTGTATGAGTGCCGGGGCCGGGGGTGTTACCGTCTGTAATGATTTTAATGACTGTACGTGTGTGGTTGTTGCTCCTAAGTTTACAGATTGATTAAGACAGAGTTTTTGTCCAACACCTGCAACAATGATTTCATTATTATAATTTGTTATTGTCCCCATTTGGAGTTGAAGGTCAGATGGTAACATATATAACACGAAGCCGACTACAAAGTCAACTTTTGATCTGGCATATCTGAGTACGTCTTGGTAGCATTGTATGCTAGATGGGAGATCAACTGTTGAGTTGATTGAATCTTCAAGATTTGCAAGAAACTGTTTTTGTGCTTCAAATTTACCACTTCCATTCAAAATGTTTGATTTTGTTAGTGATTGTGCTCCTAATATACACCAGACATATGTTCTGATAGACTCATTGACGCGCTCGACTCCTGCTTGAGTAAACCTGTCACTTTTGTCTAAAATAAATGTGGTCCAGGCGTTAGACTGTTTCTGCTCTATTGATCCTAACCAGACTTCAGATTTAGATGAGAATGAAGTGTACCCAGGGTAGTAATCTTGAGGGTATTGTCTGTGACTCATAGCATAATACAATGTACCAATGCCGTGGTGATCATCAAGTTTTTGTGTGAAGTCATACTTAGTGCTTATGTTAAATTCATTACAGATGCATTCAAATGCTTTCATATCCATGGGGTTGTTATACCTGTTGAAACTGGATTCAGTGGGCAGTGGTGTATGAAGTTCTGACAGTATACGTCTAAGCTGGTAATAAGTGTGGAAACGATACACAGATCTAATCAGTTTGAGTGATTCAAATGGTCTGTGAATGAAACACCACAGCCTGTAGTTGAACACAGTATGGCAAAGTTGAGTTGGTTTTGAAACATCTGTAGTGGACTTGAAGACCACTTTCTTGCAGTTGAGTCATCTGTTATTGGAGGGTTTAGGTAATGGTCAAACGGATTTGTACTTTGACTTGGAATAGATCTTGTTCTGATACAGCAATATCAAGCTGATTTAATTGAATTATTTTCTGTTCATAAGTTGGTGCAACATTATATTTGGCATTCACATTAAATTGAAATGCGTTCGTTGTGGTAATGGTTGGTGATTTAAATTCCATCCTTTTTTATATGAGATAATAAAAATGTTTATTACCTTAACAAATCTTGACACAAGCAAACCAGTGTGGTTAACTAATGGGATTGATAATCGTGATGGTAGCAAGGCTGTAGCTATCCATAAAATGTTCTACACAATAAAATGGTTTAATGTAACAGATGATGGTGAATATTCTGTACATGGAATGGTAGGTACTACAAGTTGGGGCGCTAATCATTTACAGCCTGGGTATTATGACTTTTGTACTATAGCTGAATTTTTACAAGATAGGTATAAAATTAAAGCAACTTTAAATCCGGCTAACTTGTTTGTTACATTGGAATTTCCAAAAGATAGTCAGCTTATATTAACAGACAAACTTTTAATACTACTGGGTTTTTTAACTGAATCTGATCTTGGTATTGTAGCTGTTAGTGGTGATGATGATTGGACTTATGAAGCAGGATTAAAATTTAAGCCAAAAAAAAAAAAAAAAAAAAAATAACTGGAAGATATGCTGTTCATTTGTCAGTACACACAGTGCTAAATGTTTATTTGAAAGAACTAGACACATCTGAGAATGTTCACAATGGAAAGCCTTCAACTTTGTTGAGATGCTTACCTACTGGAGCTGCACCCTATTGTGAAAGTGTAGTTGTTAGATTTCCTAATTTGCAGTTTAAGAAATTAGGTTCTAGTTTCTTTGAGTCACTGAGTATATCTGTAACTAATCAGGATGACAAACCAGTTGTTATGCATGATTTTAGTGTAGTGTTAGAAGTTAAATAATTTTATTTTTGTTTATAAAAATGAGTGGTCTTGGTCCAAAGCGAACAATCATACCAGTTGCGTGTCCGGTTACAGAGTTGAAAGATTTGGCAGACGTCCAGGATTTTGAGAAGAAAGGGGATGTTGGAGAAATATATGGTTTTGAACTTGATTTAAATGGCATGTACAAGAGGAAAGTAATTGTTGACATGAAAGACGGTGAAAAACAGATTCCTAAACTTGGTCAGCTACGTGATGTTACTGTACCTACTCCACCTGTAAATAATGTGCCCTACAACTTAATACATGTAGGTAGTAAGTGGGTTGTTTCACCTGTGCCTGCACCACCTCCAACAATTGACTGGGACATAAAGATTGAATTTATTAGTCCTTATGTATACACTGATGATGAAGGCGCCTTAGTGTTTAGGAAGGTTGTTAACTCGGGGCCGCTTATTGTAAGTCTTGTTCCAAGTTTTGCTTCAGACGACAATAGCAGAGAAAAACTGAAAGTTGAAAATTATGAGAGACGGAGATATCTTCTTACACATAGGAAGGGTAGGTCTGATGCGAAGGTCGTGTTTGCACCAATAAACTTTTCCATCGCAAGAGAAGCGACAATAGTATTTGAAATTATCATGAGATCAGTAACTACTGCTAAAGAGGCTCAAATTGCACAAGGAATTAAACTTACATGGAATGACACAGTGGCAGAGTCATCAAAGGTCTTTATTGCCATTACAAAAAATGATGTTATTAATGTTTCTAGCAGTGTTCCAGCTGTCAAGGTGGTGGTCGACAAAACAACTTTTGTTCGTCTAACTTACATAAACCTTGAACACATTGATCTTGTTGCATTTTATTATGCTAACAAATTGTATACTTTTGAAGAGTTGCAAAATGTAATTGCTGATTAAATAAAAAAAAAATATTTGTCAATAAAAAAAATGGTAAACTTCTATCCGCAACTACCGACACTTGAGCCGACTGAAACAAATGTGACGACTAAAACAACACTTGCGCCTGATCCACAGGTGACAGCTGTGCCAATTGCTTCAGATAAAACATTACAGGCAGACGCATTCAGATTAATAAATATTACAGAAGCTTTGAAATATTTGGAAAGTGAAGAGGCTAAGTACTCACGGTGCAAAAGGAGGTATAAGACCGTTTTTAATTCTGTTCAAAACACTTCTATGGCTATTGGTGCAGTTTCAGCTTCATGTTCTGTAGGGGGTATAGTTTTGTTCGCCACAGGAATTGGGAGTTTGGCTGGAATAGCAGTTGAGGGTGTTAGCGTTGCTATATGCCTGGCTTGCTTTGGTTTGGAGGCCTTGAACAAAAGGTTTCACACAAAATTACAGAAACATGAAGCATTGAGTACGTTGGCTGGTGCGAAGCTGAGCAGTATGAAACTTATTATCAGTAAGGCATTAAATGATAATTGTATTGATGACGAAGAATTTAAGCGGGTCCAGGATGATTTAAATAATTACAAGAAACAGAAGTCTGAAATACAGAATAAGATGCGTAGTCAATCTCCTGTGAATGTTGAAGAGCTAAAAGCCAGTTTTTTAGAGATGGGGAAACAGATCGGTGTTCAGGAAACCACAGAAAAACTACACAATCTTTTAAACAAATAAAAATCAGATTTGGTAATCCTTTAATAATGTCATACACTTCACAGAAAAATGCCATGCCACTTACACCACTTGTGCCTGATTATTTAGCCCCATCTGCACCACCCCCAGAGTACTACTGAGAAAAAAAAGTTTTTTTATTGTCCTTGTATCTTGACAAATCTGACCGAGTAAGTTGTGACTTAAGTCAAGTTGTTGTAAGAACTTATAAGAACTTACAGTAAGTAATTAATAAGTTCTTATGATAAGTTCTTATAAGTTCCTATGATAAGTAACTTAAAGGTTACCTCTGCAGGTTCTTAAAAGTTAGTTGTAACTAGAGAGAGGAATACTGAGAGAATTAAAGTATTATTAACACAATGACTGAGTTAACCCCTTAAGTATTATTTTTGATTTTCATAAAAATGTGGCTGTTTAAATAATAATGATTTAGGGGCAACTTCCAATGGTATTTACTCTGTGCTGGGGACATGGATATGGATGGTCAAAAAAATATAATTAAGGGGGTTAACTCAGTCATTGTGTTAATGAAGCTTTAATTCTCTCAGTATTCCTCTCTCTTGAGCCTTGACCTTTCCGAGGGTTCAATCAAATTAGTGTGTGTATAAAGGTATTACCATCAAGTATCTTTGTACCAAGTTTGGGTTTGAATAGTATTGTAGTATTTGAGAAAAATAAATTATGTCCCAAAATAGCTATTTTTGATATATTTCCCGATCCTCGGTGACCTTGACCTTTGCGAGGTCACTGAAATTGGTATGTTTAGAAAGGTATTGCTACAAACTATCCTTGGGCCAAGTTTGAAGACTGTAGCTTGAATAGTCTCCAAGAAAATGCCAACGTTTAAAGTTTACCACGGACGACGGTGGACCACTGGCCGAGAACATGCTCACTTTTGCTTCGCATGCGAGCCCAAAATGTGGTTCATGAGCAGTGTATTATCTTTTTCTTTATGAGAGGCAGATCCTGTTCATTCTTCAAAATAAAAGCAATTCAAGATGACATGCATGTATATTTTGCTGGTAATGTTTTCAGGATCTACCACTCCTCACAAAACAAGAATTCGAGAAAACGAAGAAAACTTGTACACAATTTATTGTTCCAATGCTACATGCAGTTTATGCATGAATATAAACAATTTAAATTGTGCCTTGCAATCACAGTAATAAAAGAAACTATCTAACAATGTACACCAGTCAACACTTCTACACATTACCACAGGCCTCATCACGGAACCTGGGGACACCATAAAGTCTGACCATGTTATTGGTGTTCGTATAACTTGCATAAGCTTGTCGGGGAAAAAGTGAGCAAAAAGTTATCTGGCTGCATCCAGCCTTTGTTGGCCAGTGCACAGCTGTACGTGGGCCAACGAAGGCTGGATTCAGCCAGAGAACGTTTTGCTCACTGGGTATCTACTTCAAAGCCACTGACTTGGCCACGTTATAGCCGATTTTGTGATGATGTGCGTAATACCGAGTCTGACCTGTACATTATTATGGGTACATCGCATGACCTATTGCACACCCTCTACAGGCTTCTTGCATTTTTATTTGCTGCTGCTACTTTTTCTTCTTTCTTTTTTTTTTTTTTTTTTTTTTTGGGGGGGGGGGGGGGGAGGGGCAAAACCATACCATGTCTGGTACAGATTCCTCACATATGCACCTGGTACACAATGGTTCGCTCAAAGAAACTGTATTAATGTATTACATGAACATGCGCTTGACAGGCGCTATTTTTATCACCTACAGACAATCGCACCTGCCTTTCATGTGAAAACATGTTCAACATAACATGACACTATGATATGACATAAAAAAAATCATGAATCACAAATTGATAACTTTCTTCCTAAAATTAGTTAAAATCCCTAAATGAGAGTAAAGTCATTTCTGTCGCTTCAGCAGTCTGCGTGTGAGGGAAACAAGGGCCTGTTGGACGTCGCAAGATGTCAGTTGTCGTAGAAGTCTCATAGCCTCCTTAGTGTGTTCAGCAGCAAGATACTTGGTCTGTTCGATCCCATCACTCTGAAACATGAAGAATAGTTCTTATTTTCCTACCACTTCACAAGACAAGTTTTGTGTTTAAAAATACATATTTTAATATAAAATTTAACACCAGATTCTGAAATCGTCCATTTACCAATAGTTTGTTAGCACTGAGAGAATATCGTCACGGAATGATTGTTGTTGAGACAATTTGGAATCGTCCATTTACCAATAGTTTGTTAGCACTGAGAGAATATCGTCACGGAATGATTGTTGTTGAGACAATTTGGAAGGGGGGTGGGGGGGGGGGGGAGAGACCATTGACCATTCTGCCCTAATACATTACAAGGGAAGGAACATATGAGCTAAAGAGTAGTGCCAGGTTTTGCACCTAGACAAGTGACTAGCTCACCTGGCACTACCCTTCTGCTAAACAAGTCTCGTTGCACACACCTTTGAGACAAGATATCTTGCTCTTTCCACATCACCATCTTCTGAAAACCGCCGCATGATCAAAGGATTGAGCTCAGGAAACTGAAACATATCCCAAATAATTTTCATTATAACCCCTTCACTGCTGGGGAAAATGCAAACTCCACTTAATCCCTCTCATACCGAGGCTAAAAGCTTCACATTTGTACCCTGCCATAATATGATTGCAGGCCACATTATAGTACTTACAGATAAGGATATAGACCAATGGCTTTAGTTCAAGGGTGTTGTCAGAACAGCTTGATGCCTAGAGGCGCCAAGCTATTCTGGCACTACCCTTGAACTATTTTAGTCAAACTTTTTTCACAGTGGTGTATTCCGACTGATAAGGGTTAACTGCAAGAGGCAAAGAACTTCCTGAGCCCCCACAGATGCCGGGGCTCACAAGGTTCTTTGCATCTTGCCGACCCAATTTACAGCCTTCTTCCTTGGATGGATGGGGATGTGTTGAATTTGCCCTGCTCTCCATAATATAAATTTGCGACCGCTGGCAGTGGCGGGGTTACCCTGGCAGAGGAGGGCCTAACACAGCCATCGCAATTGTGAACAGTATCTGGGACCGCATGCACAAGGGAGTTTAACTAATTCGAGCCCAGCCGCATCTGGATGAGCAGCTTAAGCTGCATATCTGGCTGGCCGCGAATCAGTTGAGCTGATACTGTTGCTGAACAGCTTGTAACTCAGAAGTCCGCAGTGCTAGATGTGAAGAGAATCTCTCACCTGTTGTGCTGCAAAGAGGACGGGTGCTGTGGCCAGTCCTAGCTTGAGGTCGGCAGCTGTGGGTTTGCCCATCTGCTGCTCGCTAGACACGAAGTCTAGCAAATCATCCACCAGCTGCAAGAGAAGACGAACATGTATGCACAATTCCAGAATCACACGTCGCTTAAAGTCGGCAATCGTCAAAATATTCATTTTTCTCTAAAAGGTATTTTTTCGAAAAATACTTACCAATGAAGTGGAAGTGTCTACTACTTACTCAATTCTAGCCTAAGAACCCGTTGTGTTACCACACAACCCGGGAGGCACTCAGGGGAACCCTCAGAGGGGACGAGAGTTGTCTCCCGTTCCTGCCCATCCGGTTCCGAGTCACGTGGTGACCAACCAGTCAGGATACTTAGCTCACCAGCGGCAAGTGGGGCAGGTGGGAGGGTCCTCCGAGTCATGTCATCGGTAAAAAATTTTCAAAAAAATACCTTTTAGAGAAAAATTAATTTGTTTCTTCAAAAACATTACCAATGACATGACTTTGTGGAAGAATTGCGTTAAGGAGGAGGGTGCCGCGCCCAACCACCCCCATAAGGCCAATTAGAGCCATCCTCCCTGCCGCAAACTCCCGACAATCCTAGCTAGGTGCGTACCTACGGCGCATGTGGCGCCGGGAGGGAGTGTTGCGCCGCAGTGATGTACCCCACCAGTGCGAGGTTGTCTTGCTGGCCTGCCAGATCCCAGAGGTAGAAGCGGGCGAAGGTCGATTCTGCCCACCAGCCCACGGCAGCTACGATGTCTTTGACAGCGCAGTTCCGGTCGAAAGCGACACTCGTGGCCATGGCGCGTACCTAGTACCTCGTGTGCACGTATCTTTAGCCTCTTCGCTCCCTGCGAGGAGAGATCCTAGTAGGTGGACCGTATGACCCAGCGTAGCCAGGAAGAGATCGTCTGGGCTGTTATGTCAGGTCTGCTGGGCTTCAAAGGCAGAAAGAGGCGTGAGCGTCCTCTCCGGACGGCTTTGGTTCGGCGTAGGTACACGCGTAGGGTTCACACAGGATCTTGTTGCCTGGTCTCCTGGGGGAAGTTCATCCCTCTCAGCGGCCGTGAGGTGATCACCTGTGGCGCGGTCAAAGGCGACCTGGTCTTGGCAATGAAGGCAGGGTCCGTAAGCAGCTGCACGGAACCATCCGCTCGAAACTGCAGGCAGGCAGGGCGCACTGACAGCGTGCGTAGCTCGCTAACTCGGGCCGCCGTGGCAAGAGCAAACAGTAAGCAAGTCTTACGAATCACATCCGCCAGGCGGGCCAAAGGCAGCAGTTCGAATCTGGCAGAATTCAGCCAAGTCAGTACCCAAGGTAGGTCCCAGCGAGGAATGAGCGATCGGGGCACTGGACGCTGCAGGCCGAAGTGAGTCATAAGGTCAACGATGTCTTTACACAGTCTTAGGTCCAACGCCAAGGGGAGGGAGAGGGTTGTGGTAAGTCAGGTGGGTTAAGCTATCTGTCATCAGCCCCAGCGCTGCCTCATGTTTGTTTTGTTAAGCCGTTACTCCGGCGCTACTCTGTCCTCTCTTCATTTTAGCTGGTAACAGTGTCTAATAGCTAAGTCGGACCAGTACAACTGCAGTTGACATAGATCACTTTGAACCCCCAGATATTGAATTGGCTCATGGGAATCTGTGCATTTTGCAGACTCACTTTACATCCTTATCAGATCCCTCGGATGAGTAAGCCACTGCGGACTTATTTGCGTATCCAGGGCCTTCCATCCACAAGACTGAACTTGCGCATACATTTTCATGAGCCCATGCATGTTGTAAAGGCTGCTGTGAATCAACGTTCTCTTTTTGACCTTTTACATAGATTGGCCTCGTTTGCATCCTAAAGTTGAGGGTGTTACTATTGGTTAAAGTGCAGAGTGGACTATAAGATGTACAGTTGCAGTTGCACATACTATAATTATGAAATTTATATGAACAGTGTGGACATATAAAAGCGTATTTCTGATACGTATGAAGCATACATAATTATTTAATCCACGATATTATCTACAATTGTCTCGAAATATTGTTTCAAAATTAAGTTTTGAAATTTGGTATCACATTGTGTTCCGTCATCAAATATATCGGTTCCTTTAGCCTGTTTTTAAAAAAATATATAATAACTTTTCTATTATAGCGCAATATCCCCACAAAAAAGGCTCAGAGCGCTTTACATCTAGATAATCTAACTGACTGAAATTAACTAACTAAAGTACAGACAAGTTACAAAAACACAACCATTCAGAGGTCTAAATGCACACTAACATAATATTTTAAAAATAATAAACATATTAACATTTCAAGAGCCTGATCAGATATATACACGTTAATGGGAAAACATAGGGTTTATCAATCCTTTTCAAAGGCCAAGTTGAAAAAATTATGTTTTTACTCTAGCCCTGAAAATGGCCAAAGATAATGCATGGCGAATATCATGGGGAAGACCACACTTTGGGAGCTTGGAAAGAAAAGGACCGCTGTCCAAAGGTTTTTAAGGACACTCTGGGGGTAGTAAATATTCTGTCGTCAGTGCTGGAGCGAAATACTCCGCCTGGTGTACAGACAGGGAGACTGTAAGAGAAGTAAGCCGGGAGTGTTTTATCAAAGGCCTGAAAAACGAGGGAAGCAATTTTGTATTCAATTCTGAACTTCACAGGAAGCCAGTGTAACTGCTTAAGCAAGGGAGTGATGTGGTCACACTTTGATTTTTGTCAGTACAAGTCTTGCTGCTTGGTTTTGAATTTTCTGGAGCCTGTAGAGCAGGTCGTTCGAGATACCTGACATTACAGAGTTACAGTAGTCAAGCCATGACAAAATCTATTTGCTTACAAGCATCGTCAATACGGTACTGTCTAGCAGAGCTAAGCCTCCTGAGCTCAAGATAGCAGCAGCGGGACAGGTGAGACACATGATCGTTCATGGACAGCACCTTATCAATATAAACACCTAGGCTTTTCACACCATTTTTTGAGAGGGATGTCCCTGTCCACAAACGATCAAATACTCATCATGGGAGACACTCACCCTGGAGCGAGTGCCTACCACAGTGGCATTTGTTTTTCCTTCATTGAGCTTTAGCTTGTTGTCTGACATCCAGTCCTTAACAGCTTATATACACTGTCCCATAGCATGCAGAAGAGACGGGAATGTTTGAGAGGAGCATCTTTCTCGGTTCACCTATGTGTCATCGGCATATCTGTGATGTTCACATCCTTTACTGGTGATCACCTCAGACACAGGCTGGGCGTACAAGGAAAACAAGACTGGTCAGAGAACTGAGCCCTGGGGCACGCCATATATCAGAAGGAGGGGAGCGGAAGAAGAATTTTGTATAATGACACGTTGGAACCTGTCAGACACTGAAATATGAGGAGAACCAGTCAAAGACCCGCTATATTATTAGTTCAGATGTCTCGGCGATTATGCATCACTACCTCCTTTTCGTTATCTCGGTTATAATGACAGAGGAAGACTTAGCTGGCTCTCAGGGGCGGACAATGCCGGCGATGGAAAATCCGCTGACCGCCGACTAGTGCTAAAGAGGGAAAAGGAAGGGTCTTGAAATATGATGCCGTCATCAGGCGCTGGTCCAGAAATTAGTTTAGATAGTTTGACCCTCATCCATCCACCACCTTACCACAACCCTCTCCCTCCCTTGGCGTTGGAGCTAAGATTGTGTACAGGGAGTGAAATATCCGACACCATTCACTTAACAACATATGTTACATGTTATTGCCAATGTAGTGACTCGGTCGTGACGTTAAATCGAATCACCATATCAATATTCTCATGTTTTAAAATACAAATTGTTGAGAACAATGGGCTGTTCTGAGAGGAAGTTTACAGAACATCACGTGAAAATACGCTGTTGTGAACAGAACAAATTAGTAAACAAACAAGCAAAAAACAGAAAAACCATGAAATACGATATAAAATATAACTATATAACTGATTTCGTAACATGGAATCAATGTCAAACAAGAAAACATTTTTTCTAAAAAGATCTTGGTTGAAATAAGACATCACTGAGAAAACGTTTTGACTGGCAAATTAAACAAGATGGGATGAACCATAACCCACAAAGTCCCTTCCATATGAGAGCTGTCCTTGCCATCAATGGTTTCAAACTTTTGTCTTTGACCTGATTCTGATGTTGAATTATCTCCTATTGAAAAAGTCCTTCAGATCTGCCAATGCGTCAGTGAGTTCTGTAAGGGGCGCACAACATATGCATCATTGATTTGTCAAACGTCATGACGTAAGTTTTAGTTTGTTTCATCGAAAAACATTACCGATGGCATTACTGTATGGAAGTAGCACTTAGCCTATCAATTTCAGCCCAGGGATCGTTGTGTACAGCAACGCCACCGGGGAACCCCCGAGTGAGCTGTACCAACGTCCCTGAATAGCTTCCCTTTACTGAGTAGCCTCCCTTACCTCATACGGCACATGCGCAGCCGTTACCAGTTTTCGTGTTTAGTTTCCGGTTATGTCAGCCCAAATGGCTCCCTTCTTTGGTTTTCTTTTCGGCTTTTCTAAGTGTGTAGCGGTACGGTCTTGGTTACTGACATAGACAGGAGTACCGGAGTTTTCCGCACAGGCAGCGACTTTGCTCTGTGGATCTTGTTTGCTTCATTTTCAAAAGAAACTCTCACCGCGTTTCGTATTCCGACAACGTGACCGTTGTGTTCCTTTTCCGCTGTTCCTTTGTTCTGTTTGTTGCAGAATGCAAGTTCAGACGTGTCGGCGTTGTAAGGATTTTATTTATTGTCTTCCTTCACTCGACCTTCCGCAACGGTTACAAGTACCGCGCCTCGGCGTCTTCGGTCGCCCTCTCCCCCGGACACTCGCCATTTTCGTTTTTCCACCTTGGCCCGCGGGGGCGCGGCGGCCTTCCGGCCTCCTTCTTTGGACCGTACTTTGACTTAGTCGGTTCGGCGCTCTTCCTCTCGGGACCGTCTCTCCCGCCCGCGCCACCACCTTTCCACGTCTCGTCGTTCTCGGAAGAATTCTTCTCCCCACTTTATCCCGTCTTCACGTCTATCTTCGCGGGACCATCGTCGTTCTCGTTCGCGTCTTGCGCGTTCTGCGGTGGGCTCTTCTCCCCCTCATGTTGTTCAGTTGACTAGGGGAGGGGGCTCGCGTTCTTCTGGACCCGATCCCTCTCTACGTCGCCGACCTCCGTCGGCTTCCTCTCTTTCCCCGAGACTCCTCTTTACTTGCCTACCGCTCTCCTTCCCCGCGCTCAAGCATTCATCAGAATGTGGCCTCCCATGATGACGTTCTTAGCTTGCACCCGGAAGACTCCGCTTCAGCCGTGTGGTCTCTTGGCAATCGCTCTTGCTCTTCTGAACATGAGGGAGCGGCCCTTTCACCTTCCGCCCGTGGCGCTCTGGGGTCCGATGTGTGTGCGGCCTTAGACTCGGCTTCTAGACTGATTTCCAGCTTCCTTCCTCGGGACGTATGCCCTTCGTCCCCTCCCATTAAGCGGAAATCTTCGGCTCTCGTGGATGCCCACCTTCAGCCCAAACGTTTTAAGTCGCTCCCTCAACCACCCGGTTTTCGCAGCATTACGGAGGCCTTTAATACGCATCTCGGACAGGGACGTCTTGGCGACAAGCAGTTTTTCTCGGATTTTTGATGGTTGGAAGACTTTGATCTTACCTTCCGGCAGCGTTGGTATAATGGACACTCGCCCTTCTTCCTGTCCCCTTCCGTCTGTAGACTTGGACGCGGAAGCCTTTGTGGGTGGCTGGGCAGCGGTGAGGCGTATCTTGCCTCCTGGCCTGGATACCACGGCGGTTCGAATTCGAAATACACTCGCTTGTACCGGTTTTCTTGAACTGGCGACTCAGGCTATTGTTTGTTGCACTGAAGAGTCTGGGCGCTCCAACGTTTCCCAGTTGGAGGATATTCGCACCATTGCTACAGTGGCCAATCGGGCAGCTTACCACGCCTCTTCTAACGCCTTAACGGGCGCGGTTAATTGTGATTTGATGCGTCGTGACAGCCTTCTTTGTTCTTGCCCCGGCTTACCCCCCTCTGTTAAGACGCAGCTCCGCAGGCCCCCATTGGTGGGTCGCACCTCTTTGGCCTGACTTGGCAGCGGGTGAATCCCTCAAGGACCTGTGGCCCATCGCTCCTACAAGTGACCGCCATTGCTTTCCTCCCCACCGCAGGTCCGGGGGTCACGCCCTGCGGTTTCCCAGACTCACCTTCTGTCCCCCAGCGGAAGCCTCGTCTCGTTTTGGTCGACAGCCCCAGTTCGGTCGACCCCTCGAGGCCCCGTCCTCTTCCGCCTCCACCTGGCCTCGCCGTTCTCGGCGGCCCGGCCGTGGCCGGATCCAATGACGCTCCCCCGTCTTCGCCCCCGCCGACACCTTTTGGGTCGCCAGTCGGCAGGAGGTTAGCCCTACACAGTGCCAAGTGGCGGTTGCTGCTGCCAGACGACCCTTGGATAACGTCTGTCGTTTCAGATGGTCTGCGCCTGACTTTTCAACACCCCCCCCCCCCCCCCCCCCCCCCGACGCTCGCCCTTGTGGACTCAGTCACCGGCAGACCCGCTCAAGGCGGCTGCTCTTCGGATGGAGATCGCGGATTTACTCACAAAAGCTGCGATGGAAGTGGTGATACGTCACAACTCGCCTGCTTTCTACAGTCGCCTCTTCATCGTGCCCAAACCAGGCGGCAGGTGACGTCAATCATCGACTTGTCGGCGCTCAACCAGTTTATTTCGGCCCCCCCCCCCCCCCCTTCCGCATGGAGACGGCGCAGGCACTTCGGGCCGCCGTTCAACCTCTCGACTTTGCTATCAGTCTCGATCTCATGGACGCTTACTTCCACGTCCCGATCCACTCATCGTCGCGGCGCTTTCTCCGCTTCGCCTTCGAAGGACAGGTTTTTCAGTTCCGCGCCCTACCCTTCGGACTCAACCTCAGCCCCTGGGTATTCACAAGAATTATGGATGCCGTGTTGGCCAGGGCCCGTCGGTCGGCCTCCAGCCCCTCGTCCAACTACCTGGATGACCTCCTGCTTCGGAACCAGGACTCCATCACCCTCGCGATGGACAGAGACTCGCTGCGAGATCTCCTTCGATGCCTAGGCTTCCAGATCAACTAGGGAAAGTCGGACCTCTTGCCGTCTCGTCGGTTTATACACCTGGGCATGGAATTTATGACCTACCTCAACACCATGCGTTTGCCCGAGCCTCGCGTCCACAAGTTGATGGATCTTTCTCGGATGGTGTACATTGCCGAAGCGGTGTCGGCCCGGACCTGGCTCCAGCTGCTCGGTCTCCTGAATGTGGCGTCGGATCTCTTGCCCCTAGGCAGACTGTTTACACGACCTCTCCAGCTTCATCTGCTCTTACACTGGCGCCCCTTTTCGGGCGACATCCACGCCTTGGTACCAGTCCCCCCTTGATCAGGTCCCACCTCATCCGTTGGATGGACCCAGAGCGGCTTCGGACGGGTGTTCCTCTGTTCTCCCCGCCTCCTCGGCTTTCCCTTTCACCGACGCCAGCCGCTCGGGTTGGGGCGCACATCTCCTGCCGAGCTTTGCTTCGATTTCGGGACAGTGGCCGCAGAGCCTCTCAGACAAGCACATAAACTGGCTGGAGCTACTGGCTGTCTGATTGGCGCTCTGTCATTGGGAACTTCGTCTCCAAGGCCATAACGTGTTAGTGCTGTCAGACAACTTGACAGTAGTCCCGTACATCCAAAAGTTGGGAAGGACACGATCTCCGCCTCTCTGCATGCTCCTGTACCAGATGATGCTTTGGTGTCGGGATCGCAGGATTTCTATCAAGGCTCGCCACATCCCTGGACATCTGAACTCCTTGTCCTGTCAGGGCCAACCTCTCCACACTGAATGGTCCCTCAGTCCGGAGATTTTCAAGATGATATGTGCCCGCTGGGAGACTCCCTCCATCGATCTCTTTGCGAGAAGGTGGAACAAACAACTCCCAGTCTTTGTGTCTCCCATTCTGGATCCCCTCGCGTGGGGAGTGGATGCCCTGTCTCTTCCTTGGGACGGCCTCGTGGCATACGCCTATCCCCCCATGGTTCTGATTCCCAAGATCATTCAGAAGCTCCAGGGGTGCAACGTGGTCCTCCTCCTGGTCGCCCCGTTCCACTGGACCAAGAGCTGGACGACCGACCTGTTGAGCCTCGCCACGGAGCCCCCCGTGACGCTCCCGACGCCTCGCACGATGTTGAAACAGCCCAGACAACCCCTTTTCCACCCGTGCCCGGAGAGGCTAGCCTTACACGCCTGGCGGTTGTGCGGGCGGCCCTCGCAGCACGAGGTTACTCGCATGCAGCGGTGGAAGCTATCGCTGCAGCCCGCAGACCCTCCACCCGCCGGGTATACGAAGGGAAGTGGTGCGTCTACCAGTCCTGGTGCGGGACTCGACGCCTTTCCCCCACGACACTGACTATGCCACTCCTCGCCGAATTTTTCTTATGGCTTTTTGAGAACCAACACTTGGCGCCCATTACTGTACGGGGATACTTGGCTATGCTTGCCGACACTTACAGATATTTGGGGCGTGAGGACCCAGGCTCCTGTAAAGATCTTTCGGATCTGATGGCCCACTTTGAGCTCCGTCGTCCGGTCCAGCGCTCGCTGGTGCCCCGCTGGGACCTTCCCTGGGTACTAACGTGACTCAATTCCGCACGCTTTGAGCCCCTCCCTCTGGCCTCTCTGGCCGACCTTACCAGGAAGACTTGTTTTCTCCTTGCTCTCGCCACAGCAGCGCGGGTTAGCGAGCTCCATGCCCTTTCCACAGAGCCCGCTTGCCTTCAGTTCCGGGCAGATGGCACAGTACAACTCCTCACTAACCCGGCCTTTCTCGCCAAGAACAGGCTCCCCTCGGCCAGGGCACAGGTGATCACCGTCCGGCCGCTGCCGGATGCTTCCCAGTCCCAGGACTCCCGCCAACAGGACCCTGTTCGGGCCTTAAAGGTATACCTTCGACGCACAAAACCTTTCTGGAGAAGTCGCTCCCGCCTTTTTCTGCCCTTATATCGTGGCAAGACGGACATTACTGCGCAGACTATTTCTTCATGGTTGCGGTGGGTCATACGCTTTGCTTATGAGGACCTTTCCCCCGTAGGGGCCAAGCGGATGCGAATTCGGGCGCACGAAATCAGAGCTGTATCGACCAGCCTCGCCTTTGACCGCAACTGCGCAGTCCGGGACATTGTTGCCGCAGTTGGATGGAGAGCTGAATCCACCTTTGCACGTTTCTATCTACGCGACCTCTCCGGCCAGCGGGACAACCTGGCTCTGGTGGGCGACGTCTCGGCGGCTCAACACTCCCTGCCGGCGCGCCATGCGCATTAGGTACACTTAGCTGAAATTGTGAGGTGTTGATCCCAGACTTTTTCGTTAATGCGTCCACAGTCGCGGGGTAGTTGGCGGCGCCCTCCTCCTTTTCAAGATTCTTCCATACAGTAATGCCATCGGTAATGTTTTTCGATGAAACAAATGTATTTTTCTCTAAAATATACTTTTTCGAGAATATACTTACCGATGGCATTACTCGGAGGACCCTCCCACCTGCCCTGCTCGCCGCCAGTATGCTAAGAGCGAAACTGGTAATGGCTGTGCATGTGCCGTATGAGGTAAGGGAGGCTACTCAGTAAAGGGAAGCTATTCAGGGATGTTGGTACAGCTCACTCGGGGGTTCCCCGGTGGCATTGCTGTACACAACGATCCCTGGGCTGAAATTGATAGGCTAACTGCTACTTCCATACAGTAATGCCATCGGTAAGTATATTCTCGAAAAAATATATTTTAGAGAAAAATACATTTTTAGGTAATTTTATATTTTACGTGATATTAGTTTCCCTTTCGCTTCACAGGCTTGAGAAAATGCTGACAAAACTAGAACTTCATGGTACAATTTCAGTCTTGCTATAATTTGTGTGAAAGCAGGCTGACTTTACCTACTAACATGATATACTAAGTACACGGGTCAACTGCATGATCTTCTGAAAGCGCGTCGATGTGTTCGTGTTAGTGTGTGCGCGCTCCAAACATCTCCAAGAGAGAATGACATCATAATTATTTAGAGTATTATATCAGTGTCTGCATGGTGATGAAGTTGCCTCCTTTACGTCACCGCCACTGTCTGACTTTCTCTAGAAGTCAAGGATTTTCACTGTTTTAATTTGTTTCTGAAAAGAATTAATTTTTACTAAAGAAGTTGAAAGGATACAAAGCTGGCTAACAAACTCATGCAATGTCCTTCTCCAAACTAGCTATATGCAAAAGGTCAAGTCAACATTACAAAAATTATGGACTCTAATCTGGGTCAACAGACTTCCTATTGTATTAACGGTAGTTCATGTCTTCAATGAGACATTCAATTACAATATGCTTTGAGGCTGCCTTTTAGCCACCCACTTTAGAAAGTAGTTCGCCAAGTTTCAAGCTTGTGTGTACGTTGGAGATTATCTTGTTTACATACATACGCACACACACACACATACATACATACGCACATACGGCGCTTCGCACCAAATGTACATTCAGCAGCGAGGTTAGCGTAACTTGACATGATGTAATTTTTATCTTGTTACTTCAATTGTTAGAGGTTTAGCCTTTGACAACGTGGACATGCTATTAAATTCGCCCCAGAGCGACATGTCCTAAAAAGTCCCCTATAAATAGTCCAAAAGCTATCCCGGTCTACCGTGCGACCCCCCCCCCCCCCCCCAGTACTCAATAAGATGAGTTTCAAAGTATACCTTAGTATGTCATGTGTCATGAGATGTTTAAGCCATGTTCCCCTAAAATCCTTAGACACTCACCAGAGATATAGCCGATGGCACAAGGGTACCCCCATTCACGCTCTTCGCTGATGCTAAAATGAGGTTGAGAAACATCTTCCGCTAAATTAATCAGAATTCATTCCAGAAGCCAAATCAGTCAATATTATAGAAAAAACTACCAAGTGAGTAGGAAAAGGCACTGTCAAGGGAGAGAAGTGTGCATGATCGACCAGTGATCATAGATCTACTGTGGCCAAAGCACACACAAAAAAAAAAGAGATAGGAAAGAGAGGGGGCGCTAAGAAAGTGACTGAAAGCAATGCATATGGAAGCCCCCCCCAAAGGGGGGCGTATCACATATCCACTGTTCCAGCCACTCAGTGCATGAAAATTTAAATCTAGGTCCCCCCAAGGGGGGTCCAGATATTTAGCCGGTGTGGACAGCTGTTTCAGTCTTTCTTCTCTCCCTTGACAGTTTCTTCTCTCCCTTGACAGTGCCTTTTCCTACTCACTTGGTAGTTTTTTCTAAATTACAGGCACTGGCAGTCAACCCTTTCGGTCAGTCAATATTATGTTTCGGCACACTTATCTGCAGAAAACAGAATGAAAAAAATATTGAATCTCTGGCTCAAAGTGAAGGCATTTGTACACCCAGTAAATGGTCATTTCTGTGAAATCGCAAAAAAAGACAAAAATATTTCAACAGAGGAGTATGACATAAGCAATTTTTATGATCATTTTGTGTTCCTTTGCATACTGGTAAAATTAGGGTAGGGCAGCAGATTCAGCCACTGTGGCCCCTAAATGCATCACAGCATCATAAAATCAGGTTGGGAGTAACTGTGGTCTATCTATCTATCTATCTATCTATATCCCGTAGACTTGCCGACCGTTGGGGCACCACTGATGACTTGGCAACCAGCTCTCTCCATTCCTCTCTGTTCTCTGCCATTCTTAGCGTATTGCGCAGCTTCAGTCCTGTCCACTCTGAGATATTGTCTTCCCATCTTTTCTTCTGTCTTCCTCTCCTTCGACCTCCTTGCACAGTGCCTTGCAGGATTGTTTTGGCAAGCCCTGCTGAACGCGTGACATGCCTATACCACTTCAGTTTGCGTTTTTTCACAATGGCTAATAGGTCTTCATATGACCCGATGGCTTGCCTGATTCTTCTTCCCAATTTCATGTTTGTGACGTGATCTCTGTATGAAATGCCAAGCAGCCTTCAAAAACATCTCATTTCAGTGGCTTGTATCCTCCTTTAATGGTCTGCTGTGAGGGTCCATGACTCGCAGGCATACAAAAACACTGAGATGACTAAGGAGCGCATCAGTCTGATCTTGGAGCAGAGTGTGATGTTTCTGTCCTTCCATATGGTCTTCAATCTTGTCAGTGCTGTTGTTGTCTGTGCAATCCTGGACAGTATTTCTGGTTTTGATCCCTCATCTGTCACAATGGCTCCTAAGTATTTGAACTTATTAACGGTTTCCAGTTTTTGACTTCCAATCATGATGTCAGTGCCAATGCCACTGGTGTTATTGGTCATCAGTTTGGTCTTCTCAGCACTGATTTCCATCCCATACACAATGGCTGTACTGTCCAGCTTTTCCACCAGCTGAGCTAGTTCCTTCTCTGTTCCTGCAAGGCCATCAATGTCGTCCGCAAAGCGCAAGTTTGTGATTGTTCTGCCTGCAATACTGACAGATCCTTCATGATTTTTCAGAGCGTCTGTCATAATTCTTTCCAGGAAGATGTTGAAAAGAGTAGGTGAGAGCAAGCAGCCTTGTCCGACTCCGACTATAGTCCTAAACCAGTTTCCTATTTTGCCGTTGAAGCAGACTGCGCTAGTGGCCTTGTTGTAAAGGTTTGCTACGACTTTGATCAGGTTGGCATTAATGTTGTATAGCTTCATTGTGGACCAAAGGGCTGCATGCCACACCCTGTCAAACGCTTTCTTAAAGTCCACAAAGACATGATTATAGAGATCTTGCTGGTGCTGTAGGTACCTCTCACATAGAACTCTCAGGTTGAAGATCTGTTGCCTTTCTTGGGGAGAGTTATTATAAGTGATTGGGTCCATGGTGTGGGCCAATCCCTTGACTGCCAGATCTTATTGCAGATTGTTAGTAAGGCGCTTATCATGTCTTCTCCCCCTTCTTGGACTAGCTCTGCAGGGATGTTGTCTGCTCCTGCTACCTTCCCTTTTTTCAGCGACTTCACTGCAGCTTCTACTTCTTCTCGGAGGATGGGATAGTTGCCATTGTTGGTCACGGGTGGGTTGACAAGTATGCCTGGTGGTTGTACAAATCTGAGCAGTACTCTGTCCATCTCTTCAGTATGTCTTGGTCTTCCGTAAGACAGTTCCCTTCCCTATCTTGAATGATAGAGGAGCGTCCTTGTTTTACACTGGTCAGGTCTTTCACCAGCTGGTATGCCTTTTTGCTATTATTTTTGTTCAGATTTACTTCTATGTGTTTACACTGATCTTCAATCCACTTATTCTTTGATTTTTTCACGCTTTTCTTGATATCCTGGTTAATTTCCCTGTATTGTTTAGCTCCTTCTACCTCTGATTTCTTTTTCTTTAATTCTCTACGCTTGTCACATAGAACAAAGATGTCAGCTGTAACCCAAGGTTTCTTTGCTTGTCGGAGTTTGCCAAGATCTCACTGGCTGTTTGGGTTACAACAGTAACTGTGGTACTCTAGCCTAACCAATAAAACCTAAAAAAAAACAACCTATCAATTGTATACAAAATTTCTGAGGACAGCGGAAACAACGTAAGTTTCCCAATTCGGCAATTTTAAATGGAAAAAAGCTATCATTCACCACGAATGTACTGTAAAGGATACCGACTTTCCTTATTTTCTTGCACTTTATGCTCACATTATTGAAACTTAATACGTAAAGAGAGGTCAAATTGAAATGGAATAACTTTAGTAATTTTTTCAAATTAAATTTGTGTATTTTAACAACTTGGGGGTAGGGATTCAAAATCAACCACTGTGGCACTCACAGTGATCACACCATCACCTAGTCAAATTTATAATAATTGTGACATGCTGTTTTAATGATGTAAGCCTAAAAATGGACTGCCAGTGCTATAAAAAATGTCTGAAGGCACATAATTTTTGTATTTTTTTGCTATTTCACGGAAATGGCTGTTTACTGGGTGCACTTCACTTTGAGCCAGAGATTCAATATTTTTTCATTCTGTTTTTTTTTTTTTTTTTTTTTTTTTTTTTTTTGCAGAGAACGTAGAAGGTGTGCCTTAACATAATTCGATATCAAGTATCCGAATACGACACACAATATGACCGTGACAAAAAACAGCTGATTTTTGACATTATATCTCCAGCAACTGCAGAAATGAAATGTGCACCACATACTTTCAGAATTATATACTGACGTCCACACATAGTTTTATGTATTAGGCAATTGTGCACCTTCTCGTCCGCATGTAATCGTACGCTTTTGGAAATATCCCCCCTTAGCCGTAGGATGAACACAGGGTCGATCAATGCAAGAAGCTGTATGATCTTCAACAGCCTTTTGCACATGAGAATCTATGCCTCTTGTAGACGGGGGGTTCCTGGATATGTAAATACGTCCGCAAGAATTGACTCAGTTAGGAGAGCTAATGTGGATGTAAATAGGGCCGCAAAACGCCGCACAGATTCTCGTGAGATGACTCCGCCTGTGAAGGTGCATGGGGATCTATGTCAAGTGTAGTTGAAATAATCTGACAGGGAAACGTTGTTGTGAGTAACATGAACATAAACACGTGCGCTCACATCAGCTTGATGAGGTTTCCGACCTCACCCCGGGGTCAGGGGGTATCAGGTTTCCCTGAAATTTCAGGGACTCCGGTGGCGTTGGACCTACGACTGTACAGGCGCTGGGGTCCAGGTGGCCGATGTGCAGGTAGGTGTCGGCAATCATGGACAAGTACCCCCTGATGGTTATAGGGGCCAATCCTAGGCCTCCGAAGAGACAGAGGAAGAAGTCCGCAAGCTGGGGGTTAATTAGGTCGGTGGGGGCGAGGCGCTGGTCGTCGCACCAGGAGCACAGTACTCGCCATTTTCCCTCGTAGACACATCATGTCGAGGGCTTGCGGGCTGTAGCGATAGCTCCCACTGCTGCACTCGAGAAGCCTTGCGAGGGCTTGCCACACAACCTCCAAGTATGAAGGAGTAGGCGCTCTGGCACGGGTGGAACAGCGATTGTCGGGGTTGCTTGAGCATCGTGCGGGGCGCGGGAAGCAGCAGTGGGGGGTCCGTGGCGGGGCTGAGGAGGTGGGTGATCCAGGACCAGTTCCAAGAGAACAGGGCGACCAGTAGGACGACCGCATTGCATCCCCGAAGCTTGAGGAGGACTTTGGGGACGAGAACTGTCGGGGGGGACGCGTACGCGATGAGTCCGTCCCACGGGATGGACAGCGCGTCGACTGCCCAGGCCAGAGGGTCTGGGATCAGGGAGACAAATAGGGGAAGCTGGTGATTCCACCTTGTGGCGAACAGGTCGACCATTGGCGTCTCCCATTGTGCACAGATCATCCGAAAGATGTCCTGGAGTAAGGTCCACTTCGTGTGTAGCAACTGGCCGCATCAGGAGAGAGAGTCGGCCAACACATTCAGGTGGCCGGGTATGTGGCGAGCACGGAGGGAAATGTTGCGGTCCTCGCACCAGCACAGACAGTAGAGGAGCATAGGTCGGGTGAGTGGGTCCCGCCCTGTTTCTGGATGTAAGCTACCACTGTCGCGTTGTCAGAGAGGACAAGCAGTTCCTGGTGACTGAGTTGTTCCTCCCACGCGATAAGGGCTTGCCAGATTGCTTGCAGCTCCAACCAGTTGATGTGCTTGTCCACGAACTCCGGAGGCCAGGGCATCGACACACAGGGAGAGTCGAGGAGGAGGAGCGGTCAGGGGGACTCCCGAAGCGAGCCACGACGTGTCTGTCCAATGCAGGAGATGGGGGCGAATCAACGGAGACACGGGAACCATGGCGGTCATATTGCCTGCGGAGGGACGCCAGAGAAGCAGGAGGTGCAGCTGTAGCGGCCGGGCAACTTCAGGATCCGCGGCTCCGGCAAACGCACCCTGTTGAGGGAGGTCGGTGGCGACCTCCATGCCAAGATGGACGAAGCGACGCGAGGGAGTGAGGTCCGACTTACCTGCATTGACTAGGAACCCCAACCGCGACAACAGCTGTATCAGTGTGTCCCTGTCCAATCTCAGGTGGGTCTCCAATTGGTTGCGCAGGAGGAGGTCGTCGAGGCAGTTCAACGTCGGGCTGGAAGACGACTGCCGTGCCTTGGCAACCACTGCGTCCATGATGCGGGTAAAGACCCATGGGCTGAGGTTGAGACCGAACGGCAGGGCCCGAAACTGGTAAACTACTCCGTCGTAGGCGAAGCGGAGATACCTCCTGGAGGCCGGGTGCATGGGGACATGGAGATAAGCATCGGATAAGTCCAGACTGATCGCGTAGTCCATGGGCTGTACGGAAGCTCTGAGGGCCCAGGCAGTCTCCATGTGAAACAACGATGCAGAGATGAACGCGTTCAACACTGAGAGGTCGATGACAGGTTGCCACTTGCCGCCTGGTTTGGGCATCACGAAGAGGCGGCTGGGGAGTCCGGGCGTAGCACCACGTCTGTGGTGGCCTTCTGTAAGAGAGCGGCAACTTTTCCGCGAAGGGCTTGAGCTTGTCTGATGGAACCTCGGTCCACAACGGAGAGCAACGCAGCGGAGGCGGGGAGCGAAAGGCGATCCGAAGGCCCTCGGTAACGGTCTCCAAAATCCAGGGGTCGTCTGGGAACAGCGAGCGCTACTCCTTGCTGCACAGTGCGAGCCTCCCGCGACTGGAGACCCGAGAAGCGGGGCAAAGTCAGGTGGCACACCCGCGCCCTGGGCGATGGGCAGGACGGGCCAGGCGGGGGCAGGGACGCTAACAGGTCCGGGACGGCCGAAAGTGAGGCGGCAATGAGGGGCCCGCGGAGTCGTGGGGGTGGACGACGCAGCGGGTCTGGTGGTCCGCAGGGCTGTGGGGCTGTCTTGCGAGGCCAGCAGTCCAAGTTAGCATCCTTCACGGTCTGCCAGGTCTCACCGAAGAGCAGAGGGCCACCCAGGGGAGCATGGCACAGCTGTGTCCTCAGATCGGGGGGCATTCCGCGGCAGACCAGCAACACGGCATCCCGACGTAACAGGTCGCAGTTGGAGGCGGCAGCCATCGCATTGACCGACGAGCGATACGCTGCCCGGTTGGCCGCTTCCGCAAGAGCGAGAAGGTCTCTGAGGAGGGGCGTCAAGGAGGGATGCCAGGAGTCCTCAATGCGACGGACGAAGGCTTGGGTCAGCAGTTCCATAAATCCCGCGCAGGCTAAGGTGTTACGGACGAGCGAGGCCGTCTTGTCCAAACCGCGGGGCCACGAGCGTTTCAGCAGAGCAGCGCCTCCAGCCTGCACCAAGGCTGGCGGATCCACAGCACGCAGCGGGCAGGCGAACGCCTGGGAGTGTCCCGAGTACCAGTCCTGACGAAAGGCAATGTCGAGTCCGGCAGGCCACCTACGGTCGGAGAAGAATTCGGAGTCCCGGGAACCCGACAGGAGGTGCGCTGAGAAGGCATCACGGAGGTCACAAAAGCCGGGATGCTGTGGCAGGGACTTGAATCTCTTCACCTGTCTTCCAGCGTCCACAAAGGCAGAGATCTTCTTCTTGAGCGGGGGCGATGCTGGGCAGTCAACCGCGGGAAGCGTGGCGGCGATGAGACAAGCAACTTCGTCCAGGGCAAGCATGGTGTCTGTACGCGACAAAGGGGCCAGCTTGCGGGAAACCGAGGAGACAGAAGAAGAAGAGCAAGGCGAAGGCGAGCGGCTAAGCCCCCCCGAGAAGCGCGGAGACGGAGTCCTCGGCGAGTAGGCTCAGGGTCTCGTCCTCCAGAGGGCGGGGGGAGGGGGACAAGCGAAGCCGACGGGGGCTAAGGGCGACGACATCCAAACGCCGGCAGCCAGTGGAGGGGGAGGGGAAGCGACCCGACACGAGCAGGGGCCGATGAAGACGAGACGGCGAGCGAGGCGTGGGTTTGATTGTACATTGCTTAACGTCCCGACAGCAACAAGGCTTTCTCAGGACGTGCCTGCACTGCTTGTGAAAAAAAAAAAAAAAAAAAAAACAAAAACAGAACATTGAATGTATGTCGCCAGCCGGTCAAACACGTTAAATAAACCTAACACATTAAGACCATTTAGCAACACACATCCAATATCAAGAGCTACAGGCAGTGCAAACAGTAGGGAGAGCTTTAAAAAGGCAAATACAGGTGAATGGACAAAGGGTAGACAGAAACACATGCCCCAGAATAGAGAGAAAAACCCACCCTGTGGGGCTGACCAGGGTGACCCTGGGAACTAAAAAATACCTAACCCCACCCAAGTTCCCCAGGGCAGACCCGGGTGGGGAGCGAGGCGTGGGATGTCGTGGTGAAGACCTACTGCCGCGGGCAGGGAGTCCGGTGCGCAGCGAGTGACTGCGACTACGCGAACGGGGCCGATGAAGCCGAGGAGGGGGTTGGCGGGCCGGGTGAGGGGAGGAAGGACGAGATGATCGAGAGTCCGATCGAGGGAAGGACAAGGACGTGCGCGATGACACTGAAGAACGGTGGGAGCCAAGGTCCCTGGAATGGCGCAGCGCGTGGTCCTTCCTACGCTCCGCAATGCGTGCAGGTCATCAACAGGCCACTGCAACATATAACAGACCTGAAGGCACGCGGGCGAGGGCCTGTGGGACCCCGCCCTGGTAAGGCGAGCCTTCGCAACACAAAAAGGCACAAACAGCGAGGTACAAGCCTGTCAGTAAGCGTCTGGGCCTGCAATATCTACCCCCGTAAAGCTAGTGGGCACGGGCACGTGGGGCCCCGCCAAGCTAAGGCGAGCATACGACGCATCAGGCACAACAAAAACTCAAGCATGTCATGACAGGTACAGGCACGAAGCAAGCGTCTGGTACAGCAACATTTACCAACGTAATGGCAACAGGGCGCGGGCACGAGGGGCCCCGCCAAGCTAAGCGAACCATGGACGCATAACGTCTCCCCACAAAACCCACAAGGTACAAGCCAGCAGGTAAGCGCCAAATCTTGCCACACCAATCAGCTGAAAGGTGAGTGAGCGCGGGTACGTGGGGCACCGCCAAGCTAAGGGGAGATTTTGGCGCGAAAAAGTTACAGCGAAGATGAAGACTGTCTTTGTCCCTGCTCGAACTGGCGGAGCGGGAACGGGGGAAGAAACGTCCATAACACCCATGGCGCGAATGCGGGCGATGTCCCAGCAAAGCGCAGTGAGCAACCCAACAACCCAAGATGCAGGAGAGGGCAGCAGCTAAACGAAGAGGGGACCAGCAGACCCACCCAGGGCACCAGGAGGGCCGACGAAGTAGGAGTCAAACAAGAATCCAAGTGTCCGGAAGACTGGTGAGCAACTGGTCGAAAAAGTTTAAGTCCGTAGGCTAGAGCAAACACGTCTGAATGGTGTGAGCCTAAGTAGCATGACTGGTTAGTCACCACGTGACTCTGAACCAGATGGGCAGGAACAGGAGACAACTCTCGGCCCCTCTGGGGGTTCCCCGAGTGCCTCCTGGGTTGTGTGGTAACACAACGGGTTCTTAGGCTAGAATTGAGTAAGTAGTAGACACTTCCACAAAGTCATGTCATCGGTAATGTTTTTGAAGAAACAGACAGGCAAGGCAGGCACCCACAGGGAGTGCAACAAATTTAGTTTTCTCCATTTTCAAGCACTTTTGCGTCTTGTGCAATCTTAACCCCTTCAATGCCACGACAAAGCAAACATCAAGCATGTGCAAGAGATATAGATCCTCATGAGCCCCTGCAGACACTGGGGCTCATGAGGATCTATGCCTCTTGCTGACACCACTATGTATCCATATTCCTCTCTGGTCTCAAAAAGATTTCAGAGTCACTATCTGCATCCACTGGCGAAGCGGTTCACAATTTCTTTCAATGATGAATTGAATGTCTGCCAATTTTCACCCTCAAAGTGATGCAAACAGTACAAATTCATACTTTGCATTAGATTTATATGAGGGAGAGGTGTCAGCAGTAGTAGTGAAGGGGTTACCCAATGTGCAAACGGCCATGGGGCTGACGGCCTGTGCACAACTGTTTGTGCACTGGGTAGTTAGAAGTTTTGTGTAAAACTGATTGGACATTAGCCTGAGAGGATCCATGCTTAATGCAAGACAATATCTGTTTGATAGTGGTGAGTCTTCCTTTCTACTGCTCATTTGGCACAAAGTCCAACAATGTACATGTATTGACCTAAATATACTGTCCTACAATGATGCTCTGTTGGCCAGAAGTGTCGCCAAATTCTCCTTTAAAGAATGGGGTCATGGATGACATAGTGCTTATAAATGTGCCGCATGGTGAATGTTGTGAAAGAAAAAATGTAAAACTTAATTATTATTGGCTATCAGTACGAAGTATGATCAGATAGTAATGATATTTGGGCCACCATTTGTAAACTACTTAAGTCACATAATTTCAGCCGTTGCCCTTTATTCGTGCACAATATGGATCTTCAACCATGCTGCTGTGTGACGTCGTTGAAAAAGTGATGTAAACAGCTTTACTTGAAAATAGTGTACTCTCCAAAAACAATAAATTTATTTCTACATTCTTAACCTTTAGCACTCTGCTTTCCGCTGGCAGTTCTTTTCCCTGCAACTGCATTCTTTTTGAGTGGGCTAAACCCAACGCTACCCTACTTACTTCAAAAGCCTACAACTTTTTCATTTTTCTATGTATGGTTGTGGAATTTGGCATGTACGTAAATAAATGAATCAAGATTATGTCACAATTCTTTAAACTGTGTTATCTGTGTTATTATCCTAAAAAAAAAAAAATAATAATCAATGCTTATTACGCACCGTTTCCGCGTTCACTAGCACTCGATTCAGAATCGCTCCTCTGCCCATCACCACCATCTCCCACCCACCCCCCTTCGATCTCAAGTCTTCTGGCAAAAAGCCAAGAAAGCCTTCATCATCGGAATCTGACTCCATAAAAGTATTCCTTGATGAATGCTTCTAACTCCTCATCGGTCATCTTTTGTCAAAATGAAGCCGTCAGAACAAACTCTCGCTTAGAAAATTCGAATCGCTCAAACGCACTCGAAGTTAGCAAGATGGCCGATATAAAACGGAAGCAAGCCTCATTTACAATCACCCACAATCCTTTGCAAAGGCTTCATAGCAACCTAGTGTGTTTACCATAGCCGATTTCGAACAGACCACGCGGTGGCGACATATGTCGCCATCCGATAATGAAGCAAGATGGCGGCTGGCGACAAATGTCGCCACCAGCGTGCTAAAGGTTAAATAGTGAAACTTTGAGACAGTCCTGTCAAAATCCAAACAAATTTGAAAGTTGTTAGATATGGTACTTGTGTATTGTCTGGCACTTACTGCAAATGGATCATGCAATTTAACTGTGAAACAGAGGACTCTGAAGACAAGTACTGGCCTGACTGTCAAATTTCAGCTGGGAACAAGGAAACTTTGCTCATTATTTACGTATTGATAGGAAAATACACTTATATTTTATTTTGAGAAATATCTTACACTGCCGATCTTTCTCTTGCGATAATTCAAAAGATAGTGTGCAATGACTGACATCCAAAAACTATCTGCAATAAGGTTACCCTATTTCTTGACAGAGGCTCAGATGCAACAGAAAGTTGATCGCTTAGATTAACTGCTCAAAACGTTTAGCATAAATGGCCTCAAATGAACGTGTGATGTCATAACTGAAGACAATGTTTGCTTGTCCTTTAACGTTATCCCCAGCTGACAGTCAAATCAGGAGTGGTTGGCCTCTGATGAGAAGAGACTAGCGACAGTTTTGTCAGATTTCCAGAACCGATGGCAACATTTTCTCTATTTTTTTTAAACTTAGAGGTCCATGTCATTGTTTATATTTTACCAGTGGAGCATGCAGTCAATGCAAAATATCATGTAAGAAATTCTTTTTCCAAAAGTCTGTTCATGAGCAGCGGCCAACTCTCAGTGTACAGAACATATTGTTCTTTCTTCAAAATGTCAGTGACCACAAAGCCAAGGTCACTGTGTCCTACACAGAGGAGTAAAACATTCGTGTTCTTCCTCAATCATCATACAGTCCTTGCCACGACCAATGCAACTTTTGGTGCTTCCCGAAACTGGAAAAGACGCTGGCTGGACGGAGCTTTTCCGCAGCCAGAACCTAGCAAAAACTGTAAATTCACAAGTCCGACCCTGACCTTCATCAGAATACCACATTACCTTTGAATCTTGCTTGAAGTAGGTAAAATTTTGCATAAACAGTGGAGGAAAGTGCTATTACAAAATGTGAAAATATCAAGTAAATTGAGCCAACGGTTTTGGTGTTATAGCGCAATTATCATTACTTTTTGATCATACCTTGTATTTGTGAACTGTAAACTGATGGTCATAGAGGAGACCTCTTCAACAAACCTGGAAAGAAATGCCAAGATTCCTGCCATACTGGTAAGCAACATCAGAAATTTCTTCATCACAGTCTCCTAGCACCGCCACCTGTCAGACAAATTGGACGTACATATCATACACTCACCCCTGCACAATAAAACTGACTAGACACTTATTCCATACATGATCTAAACACCGAAAAGACAAGTGAAGTCTCATACAGACTGAGAAGACAAGTTTTTGCACTGACAGAAGATGAAAACAAAATAACCCTCTAGAAATTGGTTGCACAGAATAGAAGAAGTAAACCACATATTCGTTTTCCTACCTTTGTGAAAGTATAAAAAAATTAATTTTTCTTTAAAATATATTTTTTTGAAAAATACTTACCGATGACATTACTGTCTGGAAGTGTCAACTACTTACCCAATTTTAGCCTAAGAACTTGTTGTGTTCCTACACAACCCGGGAGGCACTCGGGGAACCCTAACTAGGGCTGAGAGTAGCCTCCCGTCCCAGCCCAAACGGGCACTCACCACGTGGCCCAGTCACAATCAGTCAGTGATACTTAGCTTACCAGCGGCAAGCGGGGCTGGTGGGAGGGTCCTCCAAGTAATGTCATCGGTAAGTATTTTTCGAAAAAATATATTTTAAAGAAAAATTTGTTTCTTCAAAAACATTACCGATGACATTACTGTCTGGAAAAATGGCGAAAAGGTGGAAGGTGCTGCGCCCAAGTTACCGCCATAAAGGGCAATCGACAAAGCCACACACCCAGTCGCCAAACTCCCGACAATTTTAGCTAAGTGCGTACCTATGGCGCTTCCAGCGCCGGGAGGGAGTGTTGCGCTGCGGCGATGTCCCCACTAGGGCAAGATTGTCTTGCTGGCCTGACAGATCCCTGAGGTAGAAGCGGGCAAAGGTGGATTCTGCCCGCCAGCCCACTGTGGCCACGATGTCTCGAACAGCACAGTTGCGATCGAAGGTGACGCTCGCGGCCATGGCTCGTACCTCATGTGCACGTATCTTGAGCCTCTTTGCAACTTCTGGGGAAAGGTCCTGATAGGCTGACCTGATGACCCAGCGAAGCCAAGAAGAAATCGTTTGCGCTGATATGTCTTCTCTGCTGTGTGCCAAAGGTAGAAAGAGGCGTGACCGTCCTCGGCGGACGGGTTTGGTACGTCGTAAATATACGCGAAGAGCGCGCACATGATCCTGTTGACTGGTCTCCTGAGTAAAACTTGCATCTTTCAGCGGCCGAATGGTAATCACTGGGGGCACAGTCAAGGGAGACCTGGTCTTGGCGAGGAAGGCAGGGTCTGTGAGTAGCTGTACAGAACCGTCTGCCCAGAATTGGAGGCAGGCAGGACTTGCCAACATCGCATGTAGCTCGCTTACTCTAGCCGCGGTGGCCAGGGCCAACAGAAAACATTCCAGACCAAAAAGGTGACTGCCAAGCGTGTGAAATGCAAAGAAGTACCCAACGGAGAAAGAAACACGCTTAGAAAAAACGGTACAACACAATTTATTAATATTTCAGGTAACTACCCTTTGTCAAAATAGACAAACAAACAGAGACATTAGCCGCTACTTATCTTCAGATGCAGAAGACATTCCTTCTGCATCTGAAGATAAGTAGCGGCTAATGTCTCTGTTTGTTTGTCTATTTTGACAAAGGGTAGTTACCCGAAATATTAATAAATTGTGTTGTACCGTTTTTTCTAAGCGTGTTTCTTTCTCCGTTGGGTACTTCTCAACAGAAAACATGTTTTTCGTGTCACATCCGAGAACTTGGCCAGGGAAAGCGGTTCGAACCTGTCCGAGTTCAGCCACGTCAGTACCCAAGGTAGGTCCCATCGCAGAATCAGTGAGCGGGGAACCGGACGCTGCAGGCCGAAGTGTGCCATCAGGTCTGCAAAGTATTTGTTTTCGCCAGGGTCTGGGTGGCCGAGGTGACGGTAAGTGTCTGCAATCATAGACAGATATCCTCGGATCGTGATGGGGGCTAGGCCTTGGTCTCCAAAGAGCCAGAGGAAGAAGTCAGCGAGCTGTGAAGGAGTCAACTCAGTGGGCATAAGTTGTCGGTCAGTGCACCAGGAGTGGAATACTCACCACTATTCCTCATAAACACGTCTGGTCGAGGGTCTATGGGCTGAAGCGATAGCTGCCACTGCTGCACTCGAGAAGCCTCTTGCGGTGAGGGCTTGCCGCACAATCTCCAGGCGTGAAGGAGAAGTCGCTCCGGGCACGGGTGGAAAAGCGGCTGGCGGGGCTGCTTGAGCATCGTCCTCGAGGTGGGCAGGCAAAGCGGAGGGCCCGTGGCGAGACTGAGTAGATCGGTAGTCCAAGACCGGTTTCAATAGAACAGGGCTACCAGTAACATGACCGTGTTGCAACCTCTGAGCTTGAGGAGGACTTTGGGAACGAGGACCGTTGGGAGATTAGTGTAGGCGATGAGACCGTCCCACGGAATGGAGAGCGCGTCGACTGCCCAGGCTAGGGTCTGAAATCGGTGAGACGAAGAGGGGAAGCTGGCGATTCCACCTCGTGGCAAAGAGGTCGATCATGGGAGTCTCCCAGTGAGCGCAGATCATCTGAAAGATGTCTGGGTGAAGCGTCCATTCCATGTAAAGTAATTGTCCGCGCCGAGATAGTGAGTCCGCCAAAACGTTCAGGTGACCGGGGATGTGTCGAGCTCGGAGGGATAGGCTGCGGTCCTCGCACCAGCGCATCAATCGATACAGTAGAATGCACAGCTTGGGAGAGTGAGTATCGCCCTGCTTCTGAATGTAAGAAACGACTGTGGTGTTGTCTGAAAGGACTAGGATCCCCTGGTGGTGAATGTGCGTTTCCCATTTGATGAGGGCTTGCCAAACCGCTTGTAGCTCTAGCCAGTTGATGTGTCTGTCTGCTAGGTCCGGAAACCAGAGGCCGGATGTCGAGAGGAAACTCGGGAGCAGATGTGCACCCCAGCCGGTGAGACTTGCGTCCATGCAGAGTGAGAGCTGAGGAGGCAGAGAGGCTAGAGGAACTCCCACAGCGAGCCATGAGGTGTCTGTCCAGTGCTGCAGATGTGGGCGAAGGATCTGAGTCACAGGTACCGGGGCGTCTAAGTCGCCAGAGGACGGACGCCAATGAAGCAGCAGGTGTAATTGAAGCGGCCGGGAGTAAAGACGACCGAGGGGATGGAGATCCGCCGCTGCATTCATCAAGCCGAGTAGCTGAAGCCAAACTCTGGCGGGGACTGACTCCGCCTGTGCTACCTGGGCGGCCAAGGAGGCTAACTTGTGGATCCGAGGCTCCAGCAAACTCACTCTGTTGAGGTCGGTCGCAAATTTCATGCCGAGATGAATAAATCGTTGAGATGGCGATAGGTCCGACTTGCCTGTGTTCACCAGGAACCCCAAACGCGACAGCAACAGGAGTAATGAATCTCTGTCCGTCCGCAGGGTGCTTACCGACAGATTCATCAGGAATAGGTCGTCCAAATAGTTGGAGGTTGGACTGGACAACGACTGGCTGGTCTTGGCGAAGATAGCATCCATAATGCGAGTAAAAACCCACGGGCTGATGTTGAGACTAAACGGAAGGGCCCAAAACTGGTAGATCACCCCGTCGAACGCGAATCGGAGATACCTCCTGGAAGCCGGGTGTATGAGGACATGGAGATATGCATCGGATAGGTCCAGGCTGACAGCGAAGTCCATTGGTTGTACAGCGGCCCGAAGGGTCCTGGAGGTTTCCATGCGAAATGTGGGAGCTATGATAAACTTGTTTAGTGCTGATAGATCGATAACGGGGCGCCACTTGTTGCCCGGCTTGGGAACCACAAAAAGGTGGCTGTGAAATGCTGGTGAGTCGATACGACACACTACCTCTGTGGCGGCCTTCTGTAGAAGCTAGTCAACCTCTCCGCGCAGTGCGATGGCTTTCAGACTGTCCGAAGGAATCTCTGTCCATACGGGTGAGCGTCTCAGCGGCGGGGGAGAACGAAAAGAAATCTAGAGTCCGTCGGTGATGGTGGCGAGTACCCAGGGGTCGTCTGGAAGCAGCGACCTCCACCTGTCGCTGAAAAGAGTGAGCCTCCCGCCGACAGGAGGTCCCGGAGCAGATGGCGGGGGCTGGAACAGGAATGAGTCAGGGAGCCCGCCTGCGCCCACAGCGGCGGGCAGACCTGGGCCAGGCGGGGACAGAGGTCCTAACTGGTCTAGCGCGGCCGAAGGCGGGGAACCACCGGGGTGTCTTGGCGGAAGCTGGAGTGAAGGATGAAGCGGGTCTGAAAGTCCGCAGGGCGCGACCCACAGCCTTGCGGGCGGCGTGAAAGCGCGAGGCTGTAACTCGGCTGGGCCAGCGGTCCGGATTGCCGTCCTTCATCTTCTGCCAGGTGTCACCGAAGAGAAGTGGTCCACCAAGGGGAGCGCAACGCAGCTGGGTCTTCAGATCAGGAGGCATACCACGACAGGCGAGTAGTACTGCATCTCGACGCATGAGGTCACAGTTGGATGCTGCCGCCATCACGTTGACCGATGAGTGATACGCTGCCCGGTTTGCTGCAACCCCGAGGGTGAGAAGGTCACCAAGTAAGGGTGTAAGCGAAGGTGGCCAAGCGTCCTCGATGCGACGGATTAAACCTTGAATAAGAAGCTCTAGAAAACCAGCGCAGGCCAAGGAGTTCCGTACTAGTGATGCCGTCTTATCCAAACCACGAGGGAGGGTGTGTCTCAGCTGATTGGTACCGCCAAGCTGGGATATCCATTGAGGGTCCAACGATGGAAGTTGACAGCTAAAGGACTGTGAATGTCCCGCATACCAGGATTGGCGGAAGGAGATGTCTAGGTCAGCCGGCCACTTGCGATCCGTGAAGAAAAGATACTCCTGGGAATCTGCCTGTAGGTAAGCTGAAAAGAAATCTCTCAAATCCTTAAAACCAGGGGGCTGAGGTAAAGACTTGAACCTCTTCTGTTGACGGCCAGAGTCGACAAAGGCAGACACCTTCCTCTTGAGCGGGGGGGACTGGGGACACGCGTCCTCAGGCAGTGCAGCCGTGATGAGTCGAGCTGCTTCATCAATGCTGAGAAGCGTTTCCGTGCGTGACGTAGAAGGGGTCCTTGGCGATGCAGTATCATCCGACACGGTAGAGTGAGACAAGGAGCTGTCCACACCAAGTAGGCCCGAAACCGAATCCTCCGGGAGAAGACGAAGAGTCTCCTCATCCTGCGTAGGGAGCGAAGTCCGGTGAGGAGTGCCATTGGTTGATATCGTTCTAGCCACGTCACGACGAGAGAAGGTAGCAGCCGGCGAGCATCGTGTCCTCTGATGCTGATGTGTAGCTGTCGGCGTGCGTCACGCCCGCTGGTGCGGGTGAGGCGGAGGTGGGGGCAAAACACGACCAGGAGACGGGGACCTGGAGTGAGCCGTGCGCCTGCCCCGGGGGGAGCGACTGCGAGAACAGGAGCGGCTGCGAAGATGGGAGCGGCAGCGACGACGCGGACGACTGTGACGATGTAACTTGGAAGAGGTGAAGCGCAGGTCCGAAGCTCGCGAAGGAGACGAACGCAACGAGGACGCTGGTTGGAGGCTGTGACGGCCTATGTGTAGCGTATCATGGTGCTTCCTCCGATCGTAAGTAGCTGCGCCTAAACATCTAGAATTGCTGGCCGAATGAGAGAGGTGAGGACTGTCGGAAGTCCTAAGACATTTAGACAAGTGTCTCGGCTGACCTACCTCCATAAGGTTGGCACTCTGCCCTAGAGCTGTCTCTCCGTAAGAGTCAGCGGGCATATCCTTGCGAGACCTCTCAGGACTGAGGGACAAATGACGGCGTGGAGCGCGTCTCTGTAGGCTTGCCTCCGCAAGGCGAGCACTCTGCCTTCGTGCTGTCCCTCCGTAAGAGTCAGCGGGCTTAGACCGGGTGTGAGTCACAGAAGATGCAGTCCTGTGTGAAGAGCTAAGCTCATGTGTCCCATGTGTTGTCCGATCCCCCAGGTCAGATCGAGAGTGTCTAGTTAAAGCGCCGGGAATGGTCGGGGGTTCCAAAAAGGACTGCCAGTCCGTAACCGGCGTCGGGCGCTCGCGCCGGTAAAATTTCCACAGTTGGGACCAAACTTGTTCAGGCCAGTTTACACAAATCTCACAAGAATGGTTCGACGCGCATCCCATACAAGGAAGGCATAACTTGTGCTTATCGCTAGGCCTTTGGAAATCGCCGCACTGCGGGCAAGTAAGGACTTGGTTACTGTAACATAAATCAGACATGACTAATGACGGGGCGCAGGCACGACAAAGCCCTGCCAACGAAACACGAGAGATCGGCGCGAATCCATACGATCGAAGCATAGCCACAAATAGAAGCCACAAACCGAAGCAGGCACCTGGCAAGGGCTGGGGCCGATATGTTACCTCTCCTGAGTTGCGGGGACGGGAAGAGATACATCCATGGCGTCCACGGTACACAAAGGAGGGAAGAGGTCCCAAGTAGAGCACACCACAACCACAGCAGGGAGCGTCGGTAAAAAAACACAGAGTTTCCAAAGAAAGAAGAAGAGTTAGAAGTCTGGTAGTGACGCACGAAGTCCAGAAGAACAAGTAGACTAAGACGACCGGCCCTTTAAGAACCGGTAAATTTCTTGTAGGCTAAACACGTCTGCTCACAAGAGCTAAGTAGCACTGACTAATTGTGATTGGGCCACGTGGTGAGTGCCCGTTTGGGCTGGGACGGGAGGCTACTCTCAGCCCTAGTTAGAGTTCCCGGAGTGACTCCCGGGTTGTGTAGGAACACAACAAGTTCTTAGGCTAAAATTGGGTAAGTAGTTGACACTTCCAGACAGTAATGTCATCGGTAATTTTTTTGAAGAAACAAAAACTTCTTCACACAATACAACATTCCCTAAAAAGTTCCATATTATTGTCAAGAATACTATATGTAGGATGATAGCTTCACAAATAACGAAACAGAGCTCCACACACAAAATATGTGTACTGGTCTGTATTTTTCTATACTATGACCTGGAGAGTTATGTATAGACACTGACTTGGCTAGATGCTGTCTATATCGAAAGTTGCTGACTTACAAGTCGTAAACTTTAGTCGTTGGCATATCGGTATGGGAAAACCATGCTGAAGTTTCTGACAACGCAGTTTTTGACAAACAAGATTGGCAACTTAACTCGGGAAATTCCTGACGTCACCTGTGACACATGCGCTATGCTTGGAAAAAAACCAATCGCGCAGGCACATTCACACTCTCCTTCATACTCCAGGAGGTACTCCTGGAAAAATAATTAACAGAATATGCAATCCTAGTTTTTTTAAACCCATATCATACTGAGGCTAAAAACTTCAAATTTGTACACTGCCATATATGCAACCTACATTATTGCACTTACAGATAAGGATATAGACCAATTGCTTTAGTTCAAGGGTGGTGCCAGAATAGCTAGAGGTGCCAAGCTATTCTGGCACTACCCTTGAACTATTTTAGTCAAACTTATTTCACACACTGGTGTATTCCGAATGATGAGGGTTAAAAACAAAAACAAAGGTGCAATGAATTATGAAGTAAAACTGTCCAACACGAAAGCTGAACATCACAAACAGTAGGATACAATAACTCTATGCGAGCATCCTTGTAAAAATGAGTCAATTACCTATATGTACTAACATAAGTCAGTGGGAAAGCCCTAGAGCTGTCAATCATAATCCCCAGCAAATATGGAGGTAAGATTTAAATGAGATCGAGATACGTGCAGCATCATCCTACACTAAATAATGTTCATCTCCATGGTTTAGTCCACTGACCAAGAGTACCAAAGTCCAAAGAGTACCAGCATTTCAAAGCAAAACGTCATCAAAACACACTATTATATCACATAGTGTGAAATGTCAAACACATCTTTATACAAAGCAGCCAGCTGATATACAGGCCATTGCATCATATAGTGTGTGCCGGATGCCAAACACATCTTTCCCTACTTAACTCATCCGTGGCCAGCCACATCCGCGGCTTATGCCGCGCATCCGGATGCGGCTGCCTGTGAATGCAGAGTTGCCAACCCCAAATTTTTTTTTCAGTAGTAAAAATGTAGAATTTCAGTAGTTTCATGACAATTTCAGTAGTCAATGCGCGTCAATTTCAGTAGTCAATGCGCGTCGCTGCGATGCATTACTAATTAACTATACACAAACACAAAGGCAGGCAGAATACACATGACATTTAATGACATAAAAAAACACTGACAAAGTGCCATACTTGGAAAAGACTTTATAAGCACAGCAGCTTCATGACATACTTGCAATGCTGGACAAGCACAAGCTTCAATCTGGGGATCACTTAGACAAGGCAGTCCTCGTTGCTGCCTTACATTTCTTCAACACTATATCTGACAGTTTCGTTTCATAGCAAGGCACACCCTGCATGATGGTATCCGGAAACATTTTTTGGCACAAGTTGTTGAAATGGTCCGCAACGGATGCAAGTAGATTGTGTTCCGCTACAAAAGTAGTAAACAGCGTTTCAGTCCGGATGACAGATAAGTCTGTTTCTTTGAAAAAAACGGGAAGAGACTGAGATGGCACAAATTTTTCTGGATCACAATGGCTTAGGCTTTTGAGGCGACTTCCATTGACGTGCCGGGTCACATCGTTTAATCCTCCATCAGGCATTTGAAGTTTCAGTATTAGCCATTTGAAATTTCAGTAATACTATTAAAATTTCACTCACAAACCAGATAGGCGAGGCTAGCGCTGGCAGAATTGTATGCAAACCAAGGGGAATCACAGCGCTGGACAGACAACAGTTAGATCCCCTGCCTCTAGAGGATGGAAATGATCGTCTTATTCTGGCGATTGGGTGCCTGATAGGTGGGGGCAGGGGATCTAACTGTTGTCTGTCCAGCGCTGTGATTCCCCTTGGTTTGCATACATATTAAAATTTCAGTAATACTATTACTATTGTTACCTATTATTTCTGCACTGTTTTTTATATTGTGCCTTTTATATTAGCACGAGCGCAAAAATAAAAATGACACACATACACATCACTGACCAGGACACATATAGTTTGCACATCTCTGTAACGGGTTAAATAATGGTTGGGCGCCGCCCCCCCCTCTCCTCCACTTAATTTTTTTTTAAACTTGCACATTGCGAAATTTTCTGATCATTGCACTTAGGTCCAAACAAGGGAAAGCAGACACCGACAGGTTGGTTTAAATAAAGGGACGTAATCAAGCAAATTGTTCTAGTGTGCTTACTCCCCTTGTTATTGTTTTAATTTGACTAACTCCAACATTTACTTTATTTCTAGATTTAAAAGGCAACTACTATTAATGATAAATTAGGAAATCATATAAATTATTATTTTATGTACAATTTAAACAAAATAATTGCATTTTTTGTCAGATTAGAATATCTTTTAATGTACAACTTCACCCACAGCTTTAAACTAAAATAAACACTTGGATTATGTTAACGATATTAATTTATGATGTAGAGAAAAATTCATTTTATTTGGAAAAAAGAATACAGTTAGTCTCCAAACTCCAGTTTGCACTGCCGTGAACCTAGCCTGGGCTTTCCTATCGAGCTATTGTCTGCGCCACAGCGACTGCTCCTGATGAGACTTGCTGACAGCCGCGAGTGTGGCCGGTGGATGATAAAAATCCAATGCATAGTGGCTACATAAACAAAACATAACGACATAGACGTAACACTAGGAGGATGCATACAGATTCGTTTTAGCTCCGCGCCTAACTAGCAGGATGCATACAGATTCGTTTTAGCTCCGCGCCTGTCTGATGCTAATGAGCATATATATCTCTTGCAGCTGTTCGACTTTGATTTTCCTGTGCGGTAAACTACATAAACATAGCAACATAGATTCAAACCAGAAAGAGACAGATTCTTATGTGCCTCCGCACTCTGCTGGGAACACACAGGATCTCTGCCTCTTGGAGATATTCGGAGCTTTGTTACTGTCTGCACCTGTTCTCCCCCCCCCACCTACCCACCCCCACCCCTTCCCCCTCTCTCTCTCTGTGAGTTGGTGTCTTTGCTGCATAGGCCTTGTACTCCATACATGAGCCAGTCCATACCGTGCACACCCCCCCCCCCCCCCCCCCCCCCCGGCCAGTACTCGATAAGATGGGTTTCAAAGTATACTTTAGTATGTCCTGAGATGTTTAAGCCATGTTCCCCTAAAATCCTTAGGAACACACCAGAGATATAGCCGATGGCGCAAAGGTACCCCCATTCATGGTCTTCGTGGATGCTAAAATGAGGCTGAGAAACATTTACCTCTAAATAAATCAGAATTCATTTCAGAAGCACAAATCAGGCAATATTATGTTAAGGCACACATTCTACATCCTCTGCAAAAACAGAATGAACAAATATTGAATCTCCGGCTCACAGTGAAGGTATTTGTGCACTCAGTAAACGGCCATTTTCTCGAAATCGAAAAAAAAAAGACAAAATTAATGTCGGATGCCTTCAGACATTTTCTATAGCACTGGCAGCCCATTTTCAGGCTTACAGCATTAAAACAGGATGTCACAATTATTATAAACTTGACTATGTGATGCTGTGATTACTGAGTGCCACAGTGGTTGATTTTGTATCCCTACCCCCATGTTGTAAACATATACAAAATTAATTTTTTTAAAATTTAAAAAAATACTAAAGTTATTCCATTTCATTTTGACCTGTCTTTCCCTATTAAGTTTCAATAATGTGTGCATAAAGTGCAAAAAAATAAGGAAAGTCGGCATTCTTACGTTACATTCATGGTGAATGATACCTTTTTCCCATTTAAAATTGCCGAATTGGGAATTGTACGTTGTTTAATAATAATAATAATTACGGTATTTATAATGCACTTATCTTATAATAATTATAACTCTAAGCGCGCACTCACAACTCGCACACGCATGCGCACGCTTTAGACAATGACTCACGTACCACAAATAGTGAAAATACATTACGACGGTCAGCTTGGGGTGGGGAGTGTGGTGTTGTAGTGCTAGAACTGTTGAAAGAGGTGAGTTTTGAGGGTGGACTGGGAGGAGAGAGAGAGTTTCTGGCGGAGAGAGAGTGGGAGAGTGTTCTAGGTGGATGGACCGTATACTGAGAAGGAGCGGGGGCCGAAAGTGCTGTTTGGTGCGGGGGATGAGGAGGCGGAGAGGGTCGGAGGCGGAGCGGAGGGAGCGGGAAGGAGTGTAGGGGTGATGTAAGTTGGAGAGATAGGTAGGAGCGTAGTTGTTCAGGGATTTGTAGCAGAGAGACAGAATCTTGTATTGGATGCGTTGGGGGATGGGGAGCCAGTGAAGGAGCTTGAGCAGGGGAGTGATGTGGTCGGATTTTTTCTTTCCAACGACGAGGCGGGCAGCATTGTTCTGGACGCGCTGGAGAGTGAGAGTGGTGGAGTGAGGAAGGCCGGAAAGGAGAGAGTTGCAGTAGTCGATGCGAGATAAGATGAGATGAGAGAGACAGCGAGTTTGGTGGCAGCTTCGTTAGTGAGGTATTTTCTGATCTGACTGATGCGGCGAAAGTGGAAATAACATGCCTGGGCCGTGGCGGAGACGAAGCTGGTCATGGTAAGAGAGGAATCGAGGATAACGCCAAGGGTCTTGACCGAGTCAGAGAGGGAGATGGGGGTGCTGTCGAGTTGAAGGTGGAGAGAGGGAGGGAGCTGGGAAAGTTTCTGGCGAGTGCCTACCAGCTCTCAGAAATTTTGTATACAACTGATGGGTCCTTTTTAGGTTTTATTGATTAGGATAGAGTACCACAGTTACTCCAAACCTGATTTTATGATGCTGTGATGCATTTAGGGGCCACAGTGGCTAAATCTGCTGCCCTAACCCCATTTTACCAGTACGCAAAGTAACGCAAAATGATCATAAAAATTGCTTACGTCATACTCCTCTGTTTAAATATTTTTGTTGCCAGTTTTCTTAACAAAATATGCATATTGAGCAATACAAATTTGTGATCATTTCATTAATTTAAATGTGACTCATCAATTTAATTGTAACTATTTTTAACTGGCTGGTCTTTTAGGTGATATTTTACCTAGCGTAAGGCGGGTCTAGTAAGGTCTCCCCTTTTCTTTTCATTTATTTTAGTCTAGAAAGGTCTAAATATGAATATGCGTAATAAAGTTTTATGGTTCCTAGCAGTCAAAACAATTTTATCAAAATACTTAGTTTCCACATGTACACCACAAGATCACCACTTCCACCCCCACTTTTTGCCTTCTTCTTCTGCAACGTTCAATTTCTTGATGGCCGTCTTTAAATCTTATGTTCTGGCTGCCAACAAGTGAGCTGTCAAGAGCTCGGCAGCAGCTTTTTAGAGTTTGGTGTATATGGGCGTGTCTTCTGGTCAGAGCTGCCAGCGGACCGCTTCTCTGTATGGACAGGTTTGGAGAATGTGCTCAGGAGACTGATTTTCTACGCCACATTCGCATAGGGCTGTTTCCACAAGAGTCCCCAACGGGTCTGCCCTGGGGACTTGGGCGGGGTTAACTACTTTTTAGTTCCCAGGGTCACCCTGGTCAGCCCCCACAGGGTGGGTTTTTCCCTCTATTCTGGGGCATGTGTTTGTCTACCCTTGGTCCATTCACCTGTATTTGCCTTTTTTAACTCCCCCTACTGTCTGCGCTGCCTGTAGCTCTTGATATTGGATGTGTGTTGCTAAATGGTTTTAGCTTTATTTAGGCCCCATGTCATAGGTTTATTTAACGTATTGGACCGGCTGGCGACATACATTCAATATTCTGTGGGGTGTTTTTTTTTTTTTTTTTTTTGTACAAGCAGTGCAGGCACGTCCTGAGAAAGCCTTGTTGCTGTCATGTACATTTTCGATTTCGCGGAAATGGCCGTTTACTGGGTGCACAAATACCTTCACTGTGAGCCGGAGATTCAATATTTGTTCATTCTGTTTTTTTGCAGAAGATGCAGAAGGTGTGCCTTAACATAACATTGCCTGATTTGGGCTTCTGGTATGAATATTCTGGTTTATATAGAGGAAGATGTTTCTCAACCTCATTTTAGCATCCGCGAAGAGCGTGAATGGGGGTACCCTTGCACCATCAGCTATATCTCTGGTGTGTTCCTAAAGATTTTAGGGGAACGTGGCTTAAACATCTCAGGACATACTAAGTACACTTTGAAAATCATCTTATTGAGTACTGGTGGGGGAGGGGGGGGGGTGCACGCTAGCTAGGACTGGCTTATGGACTATCGCGACATCGTAATTTACTGGCCGGCATGTGCACTAATATAATCTTGCATAGCCAATAATGAAAAAGAAAGCCGTTGTCAAAGTTTACATAATTTTACAGAGTTCCTGCATTGTACAAAGAAGAAATTATTATTTAACTCTTTCTACCCCAGACACACCACAGCAAGATAAGGATCGACCATGATAGTTCAAGGGTGATGCCAGAATAGCTTGGCGCCTATGGGCGCCAAGCTATTCTGGCATCACCCTTATACTATCATGGTCGATCTATATCCTGCACTAGAGTGCAGTCTTCAGAGGACAACGGCAAAATTTGGGGATTTCGGTGTTGGGGTAGAATGAGTTAAACAAGAGAAAATGCATGCAAAACAAGAGAAAATAGACTTATTCGTTAACTAAACTGATGCAATGAAATCAATAATATCCACTATTTGACAGTAGTCGTTGAACTGTGACGGGAACTTTTTCAGAAACAAAATGTTTGCGAAACGTAAGTTTGTAACAAGTATATTATGTTCATGTTTGTGTCAAAGTCAAGTTATACCAGTCGGTGGATTTTGTCCCTGTGTAGAAAGGGCTCAGTCTCACACTGTACTATACCAGTTCGCTAAATAAACAACTATTTCCGTCTGGGGCAGGCATAGATCCTCATGCCGCCCGCTCATGCAAGAGCTAACGAGAATCATGCCTCTTGCCTGCCTCATGAATACAACATACTGGTCCTCACATCGAGGATGCTGCGCGAGATTATTCAGTAACATAGAAACACTTGCCATTGTCTCAGTGTAAGACTGACATAAAATATGTCCAAATGGGGCTGCTAGGTTTCATGAGTATACATATATCTTACACACTTTATTTACGTCTATGACCCTCATTCGGCATGGGAATCGGGTCTACCCATTGTAATGCATGACACTTATCACTTGTTGACAGCAAGTTAAACAAGCCGCTCGGTCGGGCTGGCCGGGCGGGCCAGAATAGCGCGAGCGCACATTCCATCGAATCAAAATGATTAGGCTTTTCGGAGTCTGAGTTAGAACTGAATACGGCAAATACGACCTGTCGGAAACCTGTCACGGCCAACCACAGGCCAACGAGTTTGTTTGGTGGTTTTTTTTTTTCCTTTCTTTGTGTTTCTGTAATGTAAAACAAGTCTCCGTATTTTCCGTAGCGCTAGCTCAATTTATAAAATTTCCGTAAAAAATACGGAAATTCCGTATGGGTAGGCATGCCTGCTCCATGCATGATGCTAAACTCCGTAAAGCAAACCGCACAAAAAACGCTGTTCTTTGAATGCTTGCATTCTTGTATGCATGGAAATTTGTCGGTGTACTCCTTACGATATTCTTGTGCAGAGATCTTCGGCTTTTGTTTCTTCGCTTCACTATGACTTGCTGTAGCACTGTCTAAAGACCGTTTTCGTTTTGGCGGCATGGCGAAGACAGACGTTGATGAAATTCAAAATGCAGTTCAGTCCTGGCAAACGGTGAGAACAGGGTTGTATGTCAAAGCATGCGCATTTTGATTGGTTGCATTCCAACCGGCTTCACAATGATTGGTTCAAAGCCTAACACGCACTGGAAGCTGTGATCAGTAACTTAGTTGGGTGACCGTGACTCGGCCGGCAGCCTACACTGTAGCCACAGGCGCTCAACGAACCTTAAATTTTTTTTAACTATTGATTTTGCTTTTCCGTAGTATTTTTACTACTTCCGTAGCTCCGTAGTAACACATCTACTTCCGTAGTAAACTACGGAAATTTCGTAGTGGTTGGCAACTCTGTGAATGAGTTAAAGCTTCACGTCACTGAAGAGTTCAAAAGGGTGTGTTCGGTCTCAAATACTCTGTCTCGTCGCAAGGCACATCAATTGTGATACTGCATGTACACATATGCTGCCATTTTGGGAAAAAACATTTAGTTGCCAACTTCTGCATTTAGACCAACAAAATCATGAGACTAAATCTAGCTGGTTTAGATGCGAGCTCAGGCTCTTACTATGACGTTGCGGTTCATGCATACAAACTCCCCGAGATAAGTTGCCAACAGCATCGAAACATTCAGTAACGGTCCACACATAACTCCCCTGTAGCCATAAGGTCCAAAATTACAGACCAGTACACACAAAAACTCGCTCAGAGTTTTCATTTCAACAATGCAACAGTTTAAACCACTCACAGATTTGCAACTAGCAGCCAACATGCTGGCAGTTTTTTTGAAAGTTTTGTCGAGGTAGTGTCGGAATCGTTCATTCTCATCTTCTTTGGATCCTAGCTGCATGAACTCCCCTGATGGAAAATAAGAAAGAAATTGATACTTCACAATAATCAATAAAGAGTTCCATGTTCAAACTTAAAAGACAATTTCCGGGGATCAAAAGTATTTAACACTTGCATGAGCTTTGACAAAAATAGTGAATTAAAAGCCAGGCCAAACGTGCAATATTGCAAGTTTGTCTACGCATTTAATCTGCTTTATTTCATCAAAACCTGCAATTTTGGCCTAGTTCTGATTGATTGATTGATTGTACATTGCTTAACGTCCCGACAGCAACAAGGCTTTCTCAGGACGTGCCTGCACTGCTTGTGAAAAAAAATAAACAGAACATTGAATGTATGTCGCCAGCCGGTCAAATACGTTAAATAAACCTAACACATGGGGCTAAATAAAGCTAAGACCATTTAGCAACACACATCCAACATCAAGAGCTACAGGCAGTGCAGACAGTAGGGAGAGCCCCAAAAAGGCAAATACAGGTGAATGGACCTCGGGCAAACAGAAACACATGCCCCAGAATAGAGAGAAAAACCCACCCTGTGGGGCTGAACAGGGTGACCCTGGGAACTAAAAAATACCTAACCCCACCCAAGTCCCCCAGGGCAGACCCGGGTGGGGTGCCTAGTTCTGATTTCCGAACAAGGTCTATTATGCAATTAAATAACTGTAATAGTATTTAATATATCTGGAGATCATGTCATCCATGGAAACAAGAAAGAATATCTCCCTAAAAACTAAACACCATATGTGTAGGTAAGGTATACTGACGTAGATGAAATCCAGACCAGAAGGTGCCCACTGCGCAAAGGCTATCAGGCTGACGTCAGCCAATGTTGGCCCGTGCACAGGCATGCATGGGCCAACGGCAGCCGACATCGGCCCAATGGCCTTTTGTGCATTGAGTGACTTCCAAGTTTGTAAAATGCCAAGAAAATGCCCCAAAAAAGAAAAGACACTTAATTGTGTCGTGTTTGTCCTTTCTAAGCATATTTCTTCCTTTGCTGGAATTTTCTCCGACGCAGATGACAAACATGCAAAAAATGTATTTTTCTCTAAAAGATATTTTTTCAAAAAATACTTACCGATGGCATTACTATATGGAATATACCCTTTAGCTTACCGATTTCAGTCTAAGAGCCCTTTGTGTGTACCTACATGACAAGGGCCGCAACTCTAGGGAGTTGTAACAAGTAGCTGGGTAGTCTCCCCTCCCTCCATCTGGTCACGTGAGCACTGAGTTCCCACCAGTCTTACTCTTAGCGTAGTGGCGGCAAGCGGGGTAGCTGGGAGGGCCCTATGAGTAATGCCATCGGTAAGTATATTTCGAAAAAATATCTTTCGAAAAAATATCTTTTAGAGAAAAATACATTTGTTTCCTCAAAATCCATACTGATGCAGACCTGCCTACCTCAGATTTTCAGTTTCAGTATTCTGACTGGCAAAATGTGGTATTCTGGGACCAAAATTCGTATTTTCACTCTCGGCGAATCGACGTAAGTAGAAATTTGACACGTGTACATGTAACTTAGTGAAGATGAAGAAGAAGTAATATAATCACTTGATTTTTAAAAAAAACTTTTTATTTTATTATTTGAAATTTAGAAGTTTAAATAATTCAATTGTGTAGGCTACACCAAGTCATTCAGAAAAGCAGCAATGATTGGTTCACTATTCTTACAATGTTAATAACTTACTGAACGTTCTGCTTAGTAAATTGTCTACCTTGGCCATATTAAAATAAACTAAGAACCAACAGTTTGTGTAATTTTAAATAACAAATTTAATATTTTCATTGTTCTAAACATATAACATTTGATTATTAAGGTACCGATAACACATCTATTTTTAACAAAAAGTGAAATGGCTGACCTTTGGCGATCTTAGATTAGAATCAGGGAACATTGTCTGAAACATGGCTGTCATTCTGTCTGCTGTAGCACTCGATTGGTAGGTTGCATTCAGCAATAAACTGCACCGTGCATACTTCAGCATCTGTGACTTGCCGAGTGAATTCTTTTTTGCTATCCTCTGAGCTGATCTGCTTTTTGAATTTAGAAAGCTGTAATGTTTTGTGTCTTTGGAAGATTCTTCCACTGACGTTCGGCTGTTTGTGATTTTGGCTGGCAACATGCCTCTCACAATCACTACGTCCACCGTGATCACAACTAAAATCTGACACACGCCAAGCAGTGGACGAACGTCGGCCCCTTCTTAGACTGCACAAGAAATTGCCACTCATCCGTGTATGAAGACAAGAATGTCTGCTGTCGTTTAGGCTTCTTTTCCTTTGAAACCGACGTTGACGCTTCATCCATTTCATCGTCAGTTTCTTGGGCTCTTATTTTCTTCCTTTTCTTGGCACCCGTTGCAGACATGGTTGAACTTAATGTAGTAATCTCTGACGGTGAAAAGTTTCAATTGTTTCTTACTTAAGTATGGCGCGCAGTATGGCGCCACGTGAAACATGAATCGTCTTAAAACCCAAAACGAACGTCTTATTACCCAAAAAAAAAAAAAAAAAAAAAGTGCCAAAATTCATATTTTTTAAGACCTTTGTATATTTTCGTATTCTAGGTCTAAAATCCGTAAAAATACGGAAAAATCCGTAACGGTAGGCAGGTCTGCTGATGGCATTACTATATGAAAGAATAGCAAAAAGGAGGAGGGTGCCGCCCAAAAATGTATTTTTCTTTAAAATAAATTTTTTCGAAAAATACTTACCAATGGTATTACTGAGAGGAAGACATACTTAACTGACAATTTCAGTCTCCAAAATTTGTTGTGTGTTGCCACACAACCAGGGACGTATCTCTAGCAAGCAATTACCCAATCCCCCCGTGTGTCCTCATTATCCTCGGAATGACTTCCTTTCCAAATCTCGCGAGAGGCCGTTATTTCCAGTTCTATCTGAGCTGACATGCGGCAAGCGGGGAAGGTGGGAGGGAAGTTTGAGTAATACCATCGGTAAGTATTTTTCGAAAAAATTTATTTTAAAGAAAAATACATTTATTTCTTCAAAATCGTTACCGATGGTATTACTGAGAGGAAGAATTAAAAAGAGGGGGAGGGTGCCGCTTCTATGGTCAAAACCCCCAGGTAACTGCTTAGCTAGCTAGACCCCTGGCCGGGGCACACTCCCGACAATTTCAGTCAAGTGTTACCTATGGCGCCGTCAGCGCCGGGAGGGAGTGTTGAGCCACGGCAACGTCACCCACCAAAGCCAGGTTGTGTCGCTGGCTGGAGAGGTCACGCAGCTGTAGGCAAGACGGAAGTACCGAGAGAGCGTGGAGTTCACTCGCACGAGAAGCTGTGGCTAGGGCCAGCAGGAAGCAGGTCTTCCGCGTCAAATCCGAGAACCGAGCCAAGTGCAGCGGTTCAAAACGAGCAGAGTTGAGCCATGTTAACACCCACGCAAGGTCCCAACGGGGGAGGAGGGATCGGGTTACTGGTCGCCGGAGATCAAAATGAGCCATGAGGTCCGCAATGTCCTTGCAAGATCCCGGATCGAGTCGACCCAAATGGCGGTAAGTGTCAGCCACCATAGAAAGATAACCTCGAATGGTGATGGGTGCCAAGCCCTGATCCTCGAAGAGCCACAGGAAGAACTCAGCGAGCTGGGGCATAGTCAGAGAGGTTGGGGAGAGGTGTCGTGTCCCACACCACGACTGTAAAACCTGCCATTTACCCTCATAGACTTTTCTGGTGGAAGGTCGTCGAGCGGAAGCGATAGCCGCCACCGCTGCATCCGAGAAACCTCGAGCGGTGAGGGCACGCCGCACAATCGCCAAGCGTGTAAGAGGAGGCTTTCCGGGCAAGGGTGAAAAAGATCCTGCCGAGGTTGTTTTAGCATCGTGGTCGGCGTTGGAAGCCGTAGAGGGGGGTCCGTGGCGAGACTCAAGAGATCTGTGGTCCAGCTCTTGTTCCAAGAGAACGGCGCCACCAGAAACAGGACCGCGTGGCAGCCCCTGAGCTTGAGAAGAATCTTGGGCACCAGGACAGACGGGGGGTACGCATAGGCCAAGAGACCCTCCCAGGGGATAGAGAGAGCATCCACCGCCCAAGCAAGGGGATCTGGAACAGGGGAGACGAAGAGGGGAAGTTGTGTGTTCCACCGCGTCGCAAACAGGTCGATCATGGGTGTCTCCCAGTGCTGGCAAATCATCCGAAAAAGGTCGGGGCGAAGAGCCCACTCGGTATGGAGAAATTGGCCTGGACGAGATAAGGAATCTGCCAGCACGTTCAGCCGTCCCGGAATGTGACGTGCCCGTAGCGAAATGCCCCGATCCCGGCACCACACCATAAGATGGAACAGAAGAATGCAAAGGGAGGGAGAACGGGTCCCGCCCTGCTTCTGAATATAGGAGACAACTGTCGTGTTGTCGGAGAGAACCAAGACTGCCTGGTTGGTCACAAGTGGTTCCCAGGAGATCAGTGCGAGCCACACTGCTTTCAGCTCCAACCAATTGATGTGTCTTCCCGCCACATCCGTTTGATTGATTGATTGTACATTGCTTAACGTCCCGACAGCAACAAGGCTTTCTCAGGACGTGCGCCACATCCGGTGACCAAACGCCCGCTGTCGTGCTGAAGTCCGGAAGCAGGTGAGCTCCCCAACCGGAAAGACTGGCATCCGTGCAGATCGACAGGGAAGGAAGCGGGGACGCAAGGGGAACCCCCGACGCCAACCACACGGGATCCGTCCACCGGAGGAGATGTGGCCGAACTAAGGGTGACACCGGAACGCAAACCTCCAATTCCCTCGAACACGGACGCCAAAGAAGGAGGAGATGAAGTTGAATGGGACGCGAGTAGAGCCTGCCAAGGGGAAGTAAGTCCGCCGCAGCACTCATGAGACCCAACAACTGTAACCACAGCAGGGCTCGAAATTAGCGGCGGCCCGGGGCCAAAAACCCGCAAAGTTGATTTCGGGCTCGGAAAGTTGAAAAACAAAGGGCCCGCTTGGCCCGCAAAATTCATTTTTCTCTAAAAGGTATTTTTTCGAAAAATACTTACCGATGACATGACTACATGGGAATATCTACTTCTAGGCTCAATTTTAGCCTACTTGCCCGTTGTGTGCCCACACAACCCGAGAGGCACTCGGGGAACCCCCCAGAGGGGCCGAGAGTTATCTCCCCATACCTACCTTACCAGATCCGGTCACGAGACCATTCATTCTGATACTTCGCTCGAAAGCGGCAAGCGGGGCAGGAGGGAGGGACATCCGAGTCATGTCATCGGTAAGTATTTTTCGAAAAAATACCTTTTAGAGAAAAATGAATTTATTTCCTCAAAAACATTACCGATGACATGACTACATGGGAGAATTGCGATGAGGAGGCGGGTGCCGCCCAAAACTCCCCCAGCAGAACTGCGCCGTTCTCCCCGTCGCACACTCCCGACAATTTTAGCGAAGTGCATCTACGATGCCAGTGGCACCGGGAGGGAGTGTTGCGCGGCGGCGATGTCCCCCCACCAGTGCGAGATTCTCTCGCTGGCTAGCCAGGTCCCGGAGGTAGAAAGGGGCAAAGACCGATTCGGTTTTCTAGCCCACGGCTGCCACGATGTCCTTGACAGCGCGGTTTCGATCAAACGCGACGTTCGTGGCCATAGCTCGTACCTCGTGTGCGTGAATGTGCAGCCTCTTCGCTCCCTCAGGGGAGATCTCCTGATAAGCGGAGCGTATGACCCAGCGGAGCCAGGAAGAGATCGTCTGGGCTATAATGTCACGCCGGTTGGGTCTTAGGGGTAGGAAGAGGCACGACCGTCCCCTGCGGACGGGCTTAGATCGCCGCAGATAGATTTTTAAGGGCGCGCACGGGATCCTGTAGCCTGGTCTCCTGGGACCGGGGTCGGTCTCTCAGCGGCCTAATGGTGATCACCTAAGGCGGAGTTAAAGGAGACCTGTTCTTCGCCAGAAAGGCCGGGTCCGTGCGCAGCTGGACGGAGCCATCTGTTCGGAATTGCAGACCGGCAGGGCGAGCCGAAAGCGCATGTAGCTCGCTCACAGGCGAAGCGGTAGGAAGTGCCAGCAGGAAACAAGTCTTGCGTGCCCAGTCCGCGAGCTGGGCCGAAGGTAATGGTTCGAAGCGGGTGGAGTTCAACCACGTGAGCACCCAGGGTAGGACCCAGCGAGGAATGAGCGAGCGGAGTGTCGGGCGCTGGATGCCGCAGTGTCCCATAAGGTCGGCTAGGTCCTTGCAGGCGCCCGGATCGGGTCGTCCCAGGTGACGATAGGTGTCCGCAATCATGGACAGGTAACCGCGTACCATGATGAGGGCTAGGCCTTGGTCTCGGAAGAGCCAGAGCAAGAAGTCCGCCAGCGGAGGATGCGTCAGATCCGTGGGCGTAAGGCCATGATCGGTGCACCAGGAACAGAGGACTCGCCACTTCCCTCGTAGACTCGAAGGGTCGACAGTCTCCGGGCCGCAGCGATCGCCTCCATTGCTGCACCTGAGTAGGCTCTAGCTCCAAGAGCTTGCCGCACAACCTCCAGGCGTGAAGGAGGAGACACTCCGGGCAGGGGTGGAACAGCGGCTGGCGCGGTTGCTTGAGCATGGTCCGCGGGGAGGGCAGCAGCAGGGGCGGGTCTGTGGCGAGGCTGAGCAGGTCGGTGGTCCAGGAGCGGTTCCAGACGAACGGCGCGACCAACAGGAGGAACGCCGAACAGCCCCGAAGTTAGAGGAGGCCTTAGGGAACGAGGACGGTAGGGGGACAGGTATAGGCCACAAGTCCGTCCCAGAGAATGGAGAGCGCATCGACAGCCCAGGCAAGCTGGTCGGGAATCGGGGAGACGAAGAGGGGAAGCTGGTGGTTCCACCTCGTGGCGAACAAGTCGACCTGGGGAGTCTCTCAGCGGGCGCAGATCATCCGAAAGATGTCCTGTCGTCGGGTCCATTCCGTGTGTAGAAGTTGGTCGCGGCGAGACCGAGAGTCGGCCAAGACATTCAGGCATCCGGGAACGTGCCGGGCTTGAAGGATAATGCTCCGGTCCTCGCACCCACGCATCTTCCTGTAGAGGAGCATACACAGGTCAGGGGAGCGTGTGCCACCTTGCTTCTAGATGTAAGCGACCACCGTCGTGTCGTCCGAAAGCACGAGAAGCTCCTGGTGTCTGAGGAGGTACTCCCCGGTCTGAAGGGCTCGCCAGACGGCCTGCATCTCCAGCCAATTGATGTGGGTGTGCGCCAAGTGTGAGGGCCAGGGGCCCGCCGTCGCGAGACACCGCGGTAGGAGGTGGGCCCCCCCACCCCGAAAAGCTGGCATCGACGCAAGGAGAGACCTGTGGAGGGGGAGAAGCTAAGGGAACTCCCGACGCTAGCCACGTAGGGTCGGTCCACCGACGAAGGTGCAGATGGAGCATCTGGGACACTGGGACCGCGGTCGTCAAGTCTCCGGAAGACGTGAGCCAATGGAGAAGAAGAAGCAGTTGAATTGGTCGGGAGTAGAGACGCCCTAGTGGGATAAGATCCGCTGCGGCGTTCATCAAACCCAGCAACTGAAGCCAGACTCTTGCGGGGGCTGCATCCTCCCGAGCTAACTGGTCGGCTAGATCCGCCATCTTCTTGATCCGGGGCGCCGGAAGGCGTACCGTGTTGAGGTTGGTAGCGCATTCCATACCCAGATGCACAACCCGGCGGGAGGGAGAGAGATCCGACTTGCCGTCATCTACTAGGAAGCCCAGGTGTGCCAGGGGGTGCAGGAGAGCATCTCTGTCCGTGGCTAGCGCAGTCTCCGATTGGTTGCGCAACCGGAGGTCGTCCAGGTAGTTCGACGTGGACTGGAGGAGGACTGTCGGGCTAAGGCGACTAAGGCGTCCATCCGCCGAGTGAAGACCCAGGGGCGGAGGTTGAGTCCGAACGGCAATCCTACCGAAGGCGCTCGAGCGGTGCGCATTAGTGTCCTGAACTGAAGTGGAACGGCAGGAGTCGGGGGCGCGACCGAGTCGCGCAAGCTAGGGCTGACGTCTCTGCTGGCCAGACTCAGTGAGTAGGGCGCTACGCCGGCGTACCGATCCTCCGGAAGGATCAGCGGGCTTAACGGGGAGAGACGGGAGAGGAAGGCCAGTCACGTGGGACGGCACCTGGCAGACTGCTGCAGGCCGGGCTCAGTGAGGCGGGCGCTGTGCCGGCAAACAGACCCTCCGGAAGGGTCAGCGGGCGTGGCAGCAGTGGCAGTCCTCTGATCAGCCATCAAGTGACCTGAAAGTGGAACGGAGGGAGTCGGGGCGCGACCGTGTCGCGCAAGCTAAGGCTGAAGCCTCTCTCGGCCAGACTCCGAGAGCAGGGCGCTATGCCGGCGTTCAGATCCTCCGGGGGGAGCGGCGACGAACCCGGCGAGGCGAATGATCCCTCCAGCGACGCTCGAGGGGCGAGCGTGAGTGTCTAGAACTGACGGTGGAACGGGATGAGTCGGGGGCGCGACCGTGTCGCGCAGGTTGAGGCTGACGTCTCTCCTGGCCGGACTCGGTGAGAAGGGCTCTATGCCGGCGTCTAGATCCTCCGGAAGGATCAGCGGGCTTCTCGGGGAGAGAGAGAGGATGAAGGCCAGTCAACGTGGGACGGCTCATGGCGGACTGCTGCAGGCCGGGCTCAGTGAGGCGGGCGCTGTGCCGGCAAACAGACCCTCCGGAAGGGTCAGCGGGCGTGGCAGCAGTGGCGATCCTCTGGTCAGCGCACAACGCCGGGTCCCGACGAGCAGACCGTTCCGAGGGGCCGATGCGAGAAAGGGCGGTCGTTACCGAAGGGGCGGCGGAAGTGTCCACAGGGGCCGGACGAGAGATAGTAGACGGAGGTCGCTCTCGCCGATAAAACTCCAGAGGTCCGACCAAACGTCTCCGGCCAAGTCGCACAGACATCACGAGGAACGAACCGCCGACCCGTAGAGACTGAGTCGCCGAACAGCAAGGGTCCACCCAAGGGGGCACGGTGAAGTTGCGCTCGCAGGTCCGGCGGCAACGTACTGCAGGGGCGGAGCAGGGCATCTCGACGCATGAGGTCGCAATTGGCCGAAGCCACCATCGCGTTGACCGAGGAATGGTAGGCGGCGCAGTTGGCGGTCTCCGCGAGGACCAGCAGGTCTCCTAGGAGGGGAGAGATGGAAAGATGCCAGGATACCTCCACCCGACGACCCAAGGCTTGAGTGAGGAGCTCCATAACACCCGAGCAGGGTAAGGTGTTTCGGACCAAGGTCGCTGTCTTGTCCAGGCCCCGCGGCGGGGACCGCCGCAGCAGTCAGACCGCCGGCTAGCGACACCGCCGAAGGGTCCAGCGTAGGCAGAGGGATGGAGAAGGCTAGGAGAGTCCAACACACCAGTCCCGCCGAAACAAGATGTCTAATCCGCGGGCCAGCGACGGTCGGAGAAGAAGACCGGCTCCTGGGACGTGGCGAGCTGTAGGTGCGACGAAAAGACGTCTCGAAGACCCTTAAAGCCGGGCGGTTGGGGAAGCGACTTAAACCTCTTGACCTGCCTCTCCGCGTCAACAAAGGCGGCGACCTTCCTCTTCCGCGGTGGGGAAGCTGGGCAGGCGTCCGCCGGCAGCGTCACGGCCACGATCCTGGCGGCTTTAACCGGAGCTAGAAGCGTCTCTGACTGGGAAGAAGACGGGAGCGCCGAGGGGGAAACATCCTCGAGGGCCGCGTGCGAGGTCGAGCGATCCTCCTCGTCCAACAGAGCCGAGACAGAGACTTCGGGTAGCAGGCTGAGCGCATCGTCCTGCAGGGGGCGTCAAGAATCCTCGCTGACAGCGCTCGCGAGGCGAGCAAGGGCGCGGGCGTCTGGAGGAGGAACGGTGCGGATCAGAGTCGCGGCTGCGTCGCGACGGACGGTGCTGACGTCTCTCCGGGCCCTACTCCGGAAGTAGGCCACTATGCCAGCAAGGCGATCCTCCGGAAGGATCAGCGGGCCTGGTGCGGGGAGAGTGGTGAGGACGGCTCGTCAACGACGGACGGCTCAAGGCCGACTGCTGCTGGTCACTCTCAGTGAGACGTGCGCTAAGCCGGCAAACAGACCCTCCGGAAGGGTCAGCGGGCGTGGCAGCAGTGGCGGTCCTGTGGTCAGACAAAACCGCGAACCCCGACGAGGGGACCGTTCCGTGCGGGAGAGGCCGAGGAAACAGCCAGGGCGGCCAACGTGTCAAAGGGCGCTGAACGCTCGTAAGCCGGGCGGGCACGCTCTCGGCGGTAAAAGGACCAAGGTCCGCCCACATAACCTCAGGCCAGGCCGCACACCGCTTAACTCTGGTATCAGATTGAGTCCACCCAACCAATTTGAAATACAAACGATTTTGAACTTTCAAAACTACAGCAGCTCGCTTGAGCTTGCCCTTAGCACCACGTGAAAGTTCTGTGTTTACGTTCCGTGTGTGAGTGAATGCGCGTGACTCACGTGAGCGCGCTTGTTGGGCCCAGTTCGGGGCGGCGCTTTGAGCCGATTTTCCATTGGGATAAAGCGCCTATTTAATGTGCTTATTATTAATATTATTATTATTATTATTACACCTGTGGTCCGAGGAACCACCGAACGCGGTAGGGAGACCGAGCGAGTGTCCGTCGGCCACCTAAAGTCATCGCACCGGGAGCACAACATTATCGAAGCGTAGGCGGGCTCCCGGTGAAAGCGTAATGGGGCACTCTCGGAGGGCTAACGCACACGGAGCCCAAGGCCCACGTGCAAAACGGGCGCGACACGGCAACAGCCGACCGTGAGCTAATCAGGCACTACGCACTGAAACCAAACCACCAGCAAAAAGCAGGGAAACACCCATAGACAGCCGGCCCTCAGCCCGAGGGACAGCCGAGGGAACTACCGCTACCTTACCTCTGCAACGAAGGGAAGGGGGGGAAAGGCAGTCAAACCGCCGTCCACAGACGCAGAAGAATCCCCGCAAGCAGCCCAACGAAGCAGGAAGAGAAGGCCAGGTAGAAGGCAGGGTAGAAGCGGGCGCAGAGCACACACAGTCGGCAACCAGCGTCGGTAGGCAGAAGACCGGTCGAGGCAGCGAGAGCGCGGGCCAGACACGTCTTCTCTCCACGAGCGAAGTAGAAAGACTGGATGGTCTCGTGACCGGATCTGGTAAGGTAGGTATGGGGAGATAACTCTCGGCCCCTCTGGGGGGTTCCCCGAGTGCCTCTCGGGTTGTGTGGGCACACAACGGGCAAGTAGGCTAAAATTGAGCCTAGAAGTAGATATTCCCATGTAGTCATGTCATCGGTAATGTTTTTGAGGAAATAAATAATTCGTCTGCTACAGCTAGCTCTACTCGGCAGTTTCGTATTTGGGCCAAGGGAAGCAACCCACACCGGTGCCCTAAATTTGGACAGAAAAAAAAAAAAAAAAAAACAGAGAAAAGAAGCGTTATTGTATTTTTAGTTTACTTCTGTTAACTCAAGTGCACATAAGTGTAATATGAATAGATGATTGAAAAAAAAAAGAAAAGGCAAAATCTGTTTGTTTAACTTTAGTTTATCAGGAAGAGTACTGTTTAGTTCCCTTTCATGGTTTTGTTTTGAACTTTTGTGCATTGAGGTCAGATTTTTTGTTAGGTTACTCATATTAAAAATTTAATGATGTGTATTGTGCAATACTCAGTCACAAAACTGAAAAGTATTATACAAGAGACTCACTTGATTTTTTTCTATTTTGTTTAATGGCCATTTCAGGCTCACTAGTCACTGGAATATGTGTGTCACTGAATGTGTGTGTGTGTGTTTTTTCCCCTTTTTTGTTGGTAATGTTTGAAAGTAAAAGAAAAGGCAAATAAAAATGACATCACTCAGCAAAATTGGAAATTCAATTGTTTTTATTTTAGATTATCAGACAAATTGTACTTTCTACTTATTATATTGTCAATAATTCTTTTGTTTTTTGTTTGCATTATTTTTCAAAGTTGGGCCCCGAAAGTTGCTTGTGGGCCCTCAAATTTTTCAATCAAGGGGCCCGGTGGCCCCCAAAGAAAAAAGTTAATTTCTAGCCCTGCACAGTCTTGCCGGAGCCGTGGAAGCAAGATACATCCGACGGGCCAAAAGAGCCAACTTGTCGATCCGAGCTTGAGGAAGGCGCACCAAGTTCAAGTCGGTCTGAAACTCCATGCCAAGGTGGAGAAAATGGCGAGATGGCAATAGGTCCGACTTGCCGAAGTGGACTAGAAAGCCGAGGCGATGGAGAAGAGAAAGCAGGGCGTCCCTGTCTGCGGTCAAGGAGGTAACATCCTGATTCCGGAGAAGAAGATCGTCGAGGTAGTGGGAGGTCGGACTGAGAGACGACCTCCGCGCATGGGAAATCACCGCATCCATAATCCTGGTAAAGACCCAGGGACTGAGATTGAGGCCGAAGGGCATGGCCTGGAACTGATACACCACTCCGCGGAAGGCGAAGCGAATGTATCGGCGAGTTGAAGGGTGTATAGGAACATGAAGATAGGCATCGGCAAGATCCAGACTGACAGCAAAATCCATCGGCCGGACGGCGGCCCGCAGGGCGCGGGTCGTTTCCATACGAAAGGAAGGAGCAGTCAAAAATTTGTTGAGAGCGGAAAGGTCGATCACCGGACGCCAACCTCCATCTGACTTGGGGACGACGAAGAGACGGCTGTAGAAAGCTAGAGAATCTTGTCGCTGGACGACTTCCGTGGCGGATTTGAGAAGCAAGGCGGCCACTTCGTCTTGTAAAGCCGACGCTTTGACGGGATCGTTTGGAACCCGAGTCCAAAGCGGGGAGCGGCGAAGAGGAGGAGGGCGAAGAAACGAAAGGTGAAGTCCCTCCGAAATGGTAGAGAGGAGCCATGGGTTGTCGGGAAACAGCGACCGCCACTCGTCGCTGAATCGGGAGAGCCGCCCGCCGACCGGTGGCCCCAGAGAAATCGGCGGGGGCAGGGTGGGAGGAGAGTCATCGGGCCCTCCCCCGTCCTGGACGCCTGCCACGACCAGGCCAGGTGGGCGTCGGAGCCGGGATGGTGCGGGCATGGCCAAAATGGGAAGGACGGGAGGATCCAAGGGGAACATGGGCAGCGTAACGGGCGGAGGGTCTAAATGACCGCAGGGCACGACCCGAGGCCTTGCGGGAAGAGCGAAAGCGAGAAGAAAGATGGTGGGCCGATGGCCAGATGTCCTTATGCGCATCCTTCACGGCTTGCCAAGTGGAGCCAAACAGCAAATTACCGCCGATGGGAGCCTGGCGGAGTTCAGCCTTGACTGTCGACGGTAACCCTGAACAAGCAGCAAGAACGGCATCCCGTCGAATTAAATCACAGTTGATAGTGGCAGCCATCGCATTGGCAGAAGCATGGTACGCAGCCCGATTTGCCACCACCGCCAGAGAATGTATCTCACTCAGCGGAGCAGTAGAGTGTGGATCCCAGTGATCTTCAAGAGCGCGTACAATCGCCTGGGAAGCGAGATCCAGGAAGCCGGAGCAGGCCAGCGTGTTGCGGATCAGGACGGCAGTTTTATCAAAACCGCGAGGGACCCGGGCAAAGGCGAAACGGCGTCCACCCGCCTGTAAATCCGCCGCATCATCGAGCGAAGGCAAAGGGCACGCAAAAGCCTGAGAGTGACCCGCGTACCAATGTTGGCGGAAGCGAATGTCGACGCCTTCAGGCCACTTAGTATCAGAAAAGAAGAGAGGCTCTTTGAAAGAGCCACGAGGTAATTGCGCCGAGAACGCCTCTGCAAGATCTCGAAATCCAGGAGGTTGCGGCAGAGATCGGAAACGCTTAGGTTGAAGGGAAACATCCACCGAAGCTGACGCCTTTCGTTTCAGAGGAGGTGCAGGGGGGCAAGCGTCTGGGGGGAGAAAGCGAAGAATGAGGTCGGAGGCCTCCTCCAAGGACCGTCGAGTCTCGACACCCGGAGTGAAACAATCCGAGGACGGAGAACAGCTATGCTGAGAGTCCGCAGGGAAGGGACTCCGAGACGGAGAAAGGTGAGGCAAAGACCCAAGGTCGCAAGCAGAATCCCCTGGAGGAAAGCGAAGAACATCCTCCTGAACCGGTGCTGCCAAGCGCCGGGGGAACAGGACCCATGGAAAGAGTGACTATCGTGCGGTGGTCGAAGAGAAGATCGCCGAGGGAAGGAGGAGGAGTCCAGGTGCCCAGGTCGCTGAGAAGTCCGAATGTCAAATGACGGAGAAGAAGAAGATGAAGAAGAAGAAGAACGACGCCGGAGGGAAGAGGGCAGATGCTGACGCCTCTCAGGTAAAGGCGGGCGGCGCGCGCCGTGACGAGAAGGAGAATGGGACCGGGACCGTCCCCTCTCTGGAGCATGATGAAGGTAGCGGCGACGGCATGGCGAAGGACGGTCGGAGCGAAGGCGATCCACTCGTCGACGATAGGCATGTCGCGAGCGACAGGGGGCAGGAGAAACGGAGGGATTACGGTGACAGGGAAAGGACGATGGTGTAGGATCTCCAAGAGGAACGTCCATAATAGGCGAAGAAAAACGACGGGAGGAGTGAGAAATACGCCGAGAGAATGTACCAAGTGTGGCACGGGTGTGTGGTGACTGGCTTTTAGCCAGGGCGCGAGGAGACAGTGTTTGAGTTGAAGCGCCGAGCAACAAGTCGTGATGTGACGACAATTGTTGAAATTGCGACGGAAAAGTGCATGTGGGTAAAGTCACGTCTGGCTGGGGAAGGCACGCGCCAGGGACTGCCGATGGTCGCTGTCTCCTCCCCCCAAAACGATGGGGTAGCCTCCGTTGGAGACCCGTCTTAGAAGGCCGGGTCTGCGGGGCTGGCTGCGAAATACGCTCATGGGAGCGGGGGCGTACACTCTCACCTGGTGTAACACCACTCACAGCGGCAGGTAAGGAGTCCGACACCTGCGCCTGAGTGGCAAGGAGCTGCAAGGATCCTGGCACAGAAGATCGTGATAGCTGTGATGGAATGGGGCTGGGAGCCGGAGATCGTGAGCGCCGAGAAGAAACACCGATAGCGGTAGAGCTGGTGGTGATAGGGTTGAGAGGAATTTCGTCGGACTGGACAGTGCGCTGACGACGGTAGAACTTCCACATTTCGGACCAGCGATCTTCCTCCCACGAAGCACAAAGATCACAAGTGTGGTCCGAAGCACAACCCGAGCACGGCAGGCAGCACGGATGCAAGTCACTCGGCCATTGGAAATTCTTACAGTTCGGGCACGTTTTAAGAAGAAAACTGCAACAGAGAACAGAGCGGAAATGAAACGCGCGTAGCCCCGAGGCTACGGAATCGAGCAGACGACCGTTAAAACCGACAACGAAGATAAAGTCGAAACGAACGGCAAAATGCCGCAAATCCACGGACAGTGCCCCCAATTCGCCACAATCGCCGAAGGAGGCAATGTCCGAGGCCTTACCTGGCCATGTTAAGACAAACAAGGCCGAAGGATAGATAAAGAAGTTGACGATAACGGGAGACTGAGAACGATAGATCTAAACAAAATGGCAGTCAAGTATAGAACTGGAAATAACGGCCTCTCGCGAGATTTGGAAAGGAAGTCATTCCGAGGATAATGAGGACACACGGGGGGATTGGGTAACTGCTTGCTAGAGATACGTCCCTGGTTGTGTGGCAACACACAACAAATTTTGGAGACTGAAATTGTCAGTTAAGTATGTCTTCCTCTCAGTAATACCATCGGTAACGATTTTGAAGAAATAAACCCTGCTAATGCAAAAAACTTAGCCTCGTGGGGCAACCTCCTGACGATTTCAGCTAAGGGTTACCTGTGGCGCGTGAGGCACCTGGAGGGAGTATTGCGTTGCCAAGATGTCTCTGATGAGTGCCAGGTTCTCTCGTTGACGGAGAGGTCTCAGAGATAGAAGTGGGCGAAGGTGGACTCTGCTCGCCACCCACCTGCCGCTACGCTGTCTCTGACTGCGCAGCTGCGGTTGAACGTGACACTGGCGGCGACCGCTCTGACTTCGCGTGCCCATATCCGCAATCTCTTCACCCCGGTCTCTCTTCATGCGTCCAACGGAAGGAGGCAGAGATGATCCGTGTCGCTACATCTAAACCCCGGGTGGTCACGGCGGACAAGGCGCCTCTCCAGCTGTGTCGGAAAGGGGGGGGGGGGGGGGGGGGGCAGAAAAGGAGTCCGGAACCAACAGGGCGGATGCGGAGTCCTCCGGGTGGAGACTGAGGGCGTCCGTGTCATAGGCCGATGCCTCCGTTGAGTCCGGTCAGAAAGCGTCGCCCCCCGTCGGTAGCCTGTCCAGCATCCTGAGCTAGCCTCGTACCTAGGGGAGCGGTGGGAGGTCGGAGTGGCCAAAAGCCGGACTGGACATCTCGACCCATGGGCTGTCCTCTTCAGTATGGTCCGCATCTCGGTCATCCCCACTGGAGGGCCAAGAAAGACGGTCAATACAGTCTCAATCATCGCTACCAGAGGACCATCAAAGACTGTGCAGGCCACCCCGGCCATCGCTACCAGGGCCAATTACAGGGCGTGGGTACTGTGACTTAGGAGAAGTGGCCTACCTTCTCTTGCATAGCTCGAAGGAGCAGGGCTGTGGGGCCTGGCGGTGTAGAAGCCGCCGTAGAGTCTTGCGGTGCCCGGTGACTTGCCGACTGCCTGGTAGCTCCACTAGTCTGCTAAGCAGGCCGTCCGCGCCGATAAAACTCCCACAGCTGGGACCACTTGTGCTCCCTCCATGGGGCGCACTCGCCGCAGGTGCGGGAAGAGGAGCAGCCGGTGCAAGGAAAACACAGGTCGTATGAGTCCGTCGGCCACTGGAAGCCTTTACACTTCCGACAAGTGCGTAACTGCATACTGCAACACAAAGCACAGTCGTAAGAGAGACCGCACGGGGCCACTAACGACTGGCCCTGGCCCCGTGAATCAACTCACTACCTTAACCGAGGTTGCTCTATAAGCCCGGTTTGTTTCTTCGAATTCGCCCAATTCCACAGGATGCACAAACGCCACCGTCTTTTTTAACAGACGGATTCCGTAGACATAACCCAAGGCCTTACCTCGCCATCTTCATAACCAGTAGTAGATTGATTGTACATTGCTTAACGTCCCGACAGCAACAAGGCTTTCTCAGGACGTGCCTGCACTGCTTGTGAAAAAAAAAAACAACCAACTAAACAGAACATTGAATGTATGTCGCCAGCCGGTCAAACACATTAAATAAACCTAACACATGGGGCCTAAATAAAGCTAAGACCATTTAGCAACACACATCCAATATCAAGAGCTACAGGCAGTGCAGACAGTAGGGAGAGTTTAAAAAAGGCAAATAAAGGTGAATGGACCTCAGGTAGACAGAAACACATGCCCCAGAATAGAGAGAAAACCCCACCCTGTGGGGCTGACCAGGGTGACCCTGGGAACTAAAAAATACCTAACCCCACCCAAGTCCCCCAGGGCAGACCCGGGTGGGGTCATAACCAGTAGTAGAACTTGCCACACAGAGTAGTAACGAACATAATCCCAAGGAACAGTTGGAGGCTGAAGCCGGTGAACCGCACTCAAGGCGAGCTAAGGGGAAGACTGTCGGGAACTCACTGCTCACGTGACCGGATGGAGGGAGGGGAGACTACCCAGCTACTTGGTTACAACTCCCTAGAGTTGCGGCCCTTGTCATGTAGGTACACACAAAGGGCTTTTAGGCTAAAGGGTATATTCCATATAGTAATGCCATCGGTATGGATTTTGAGGAAACAAATGAAATGGCAGGATTTTACAAACCCTTCAATGAAGCAAATGCTAGTCCCTCTCAGAGCTAACCACTGACTATACCCTTGAGCTATCATGATCCATCCATCAACTGACCTCTGACCAGGTCCTCCACTACTTGAGACATGATGGAGACCACCTCAGGATTTCCAATGCGAGCCAGGATTGTAGACACCACAGACAGTATATAGTCACCAGCCAATATGGCCTGCAGATAGTAACAAAATATTACTGAATGGGTGCTTCAATCTTGACAGAATGAAAGCCATCACCGAGTGAACTTGTTCCCATATATCCACATGAACTATAATTAAACATTTTCATACTGCATGTAGCACATATTTTTAGGCCTGAGGCACCACCCTTTAACTATCATGGTCAACTCATCTCCCACCATCATGTCAGGGCTGAACAAGTTAGTCTACATGGAAGTTGGGTTTAAAGAGGTCCCTCAATTGGTATGTTCAGAAAGGTCACAGCAGAGCGTATCCTTGGGCAAAGTTTGAAGTCTGTGGAGATTTATGAGAAAACGCCAATGTTAAAAGTTGACCACAGACAACAGCCTATGAACCACACATGACCAAGTACATGGACTCATTTTTGCTACTGCAATTAGGGCCAAAAACAAAACTTTATCTAGCCATGAAGGCAGGAACAGCATACCTGTTTCTGCAATGATGGTGACAGAAACATTTGCATTACAATTTCCACCCTTACTTTTCTCTGTCCCCACATATAGTTGATGCTGGCTTTTCCTCGCCGGGCATCAGAGGCATCAATAACGTCATCGTGGATCAGTGTAGCTGTGTGCAACATCTCTGTGATCATGGCAATCTTTCTCTGCGACTCCAGGATGCTGTCACAGAAGTAGGCAATGATACATTATTTCTACAGACAGCCCTTCTTTTTCAACATTAACCCATTACATCCTGAGGCTCAAGTTTGAAAATTGGCTTCAATAACTTATTGTCTTATGAAGCTCTATTACAGATAAGGAGATATATCCACAATTTCAGGGGTGGTGCCAGAATAGCTTGGCACCTCAGGCGCCAAGCTATTCCGGCACCATCCTTTAACTATCATAGTCAAATTTATTTCCAGCAATTGTGTATCAGGATGAAAAGGTTAAACAACTCACTCATTTCACTCATTAGATTTTTTAGAATAATTTACTCAAGTAACTTTAGTAAGTAAACACTGGTAAGCACTACCAGCAAATTTCACAGTGCGTGGAGGGGTGGGGAGGCGGTCCTAAAAAACCCTACAATTCAAGAATAGCTCTGGCTTATGACGGTCTATCATTCAGCATTATCCACAACATTTGGTTCAAATCATCTAGCCGTTCATTTGGTGGCATGAGTGAAGGTGATCTAGTACTCACTGACTCTGTGTAAGTTGGTGGAAGTTGCATGCCTTTGCCATGAGCATAACCACCATGGGTCGGAAAGCCTTGCCGGTCCCATCAAAGTAATACCTAGTAATGGTCCCTAGATCACCCTGGTTTATACACAGCTCCTAAAATTAAAAAAATATTTTTTAAACAATGTGAACATGAGCTAATGAGAAGATTTTCATCTCTTAACCCAATTAGCCCCAACACCCCACAGCAGGTGATGGATCAACCATGATAATTTCCGGGTAGTGCCAGATTAGCTCGACGCCAACAGGCGCCAAGCTAATTTGGCACTACCCTTGAATTATCATGGTCGATCCATCTCCTGCGACTGGTACATATTTGTTAAATGACACCTCTAACTTTGGGAAAAGGGGTTAAATGGGTTAATGTTGCCACATCCACCGTCTGTCATCACAACAATACAGTGGGAGATGGATCAGCCACGCTATTCATGGCTAATTACCCATAATCCCACACTGCCTCCAAATTCACAAGAAACATTAGTGTGACTATGTATAAACATGAAACAGTATTGTCTGCCGTGTGCTATGTACAAGTCAAGAGAGACAGATCAATGATGGTAGCAAAGTACAGTCTGGTTACATTCGCACTTTCTCCTGCTGATGGAACTGGAAGATGGAGAGTTAATGAACCATGTCATCGGCAAAGTAGAATAAAATACGTAAAGAGTTAATACAAGGGTCAACTCGCGAGAGAAAGATGTACAAGTGTGACTTCTGACATGGCCATTCTAATCCAAGTGTCGTCTTTGCCCCTGTCATAAATATATTTTCAAAAAGAGTGAGAGTATAACCCTTATCATTCAGAATACACCCGTGTGTGAAATAAGTTTGACTAAAATAGTTCAAGGTAGTGCTAGAATAGCTTGGCACCAAGCTATTCTGGCACTACCCTTGAACTAAAGCCATTGGTTTATATCCTTATCTGTAAGTACTATAATGTAGCTTACATATGGCAGTGTACAATTTTGAAGCTTTTAGGCTCAGTATGATATGGGTTAAGTGAATTATCGACAAACCCGCTTGTTCATGTAGCCACCAGAACTGTAAACGACACTGGTGGCTGCCTAAACGAGGGGATTTATTAACACTCACTTCCCTTTTTTTTCGTGCACTAAACCATGTATGTACTTCACAGATGCGCAGCTTCCATTACAATGTGTTCTCACCTGTCGTATACTATCACAGAGAGTGGACATCTCCTTCTCAACTAAGTTGTAAGGTTCCTGAATAGTCTTGTCATCTGGAATCCTCTCGGTTTTGGCTTTGGAGGACTGTACCGGAGATGATGACCACCGATGGGTTGCAAATGCCCTGAGAAAATTCTGCTGCCATGGTAACTTGGGACGATGATGATATTGGCAATGGTGGCAAATCTGCAAGAATATTCAAATGAAATCCAGACCGAAAAGGTGACTGTCAAGCATGTAGAATGCAGAGAACATTTCAACAAAGAAAGAAACATGCGTAAAAAAGACAAGTACAACACACTTTATTAGTACAGTGTATCTGTTTAATTCAGATATAACACTTCGGAACACGATAAGCAGCAAATTGAGTCCTTTTTAAGCGTGTGTCTTTTTTGCTGGAATGTTTTCTCCAACATAAAATGGTGTCTGTCAAGTCTGAGTGAATCTATTTGTTTTCTTTGATAAATCCTCACACCCCCCCCCCCTCTACCAAACAAAAAAGAAAGAACGCAACAACAACAAAAAACCCTCTGAAAAACAACAACACTCAAAGAGTTACATGGTTGCTTTCCTTCAGGTTCCGCTTACAAGACTGCTAGCTAGCAGGGGTCACACTTATGCAATAAACCTGTTTTATATGCAAAACAAATAACCTGCACACACTTTCCAAAAAGGTATGCATTTGCGATACGCAAAAAAGTGTCTTTGATTAGAAAGCTATGTGTTCGGTATTGCTAAAACATCTGGCTAGTTCCATAAATGTTGATCAACACAAAAATGTTTGGGAACACTAAACACGGTCAAAAGTGATCATGGAGAGAGGGATTTAGCTATCGTAACCTACTTACTTACGCCTGTCACCCCTACCCGGGTATAGGCCGTCGACGAGAGACCTCCAGCAACTCCTGTCCTGTGCTTCTCCTTCGATTCTACTCCAGGTGGTTCCCAGTCTCTTGATGTCCGCTTGGAGGTCTCGACGCCAGGAGTTTCTCGGCCTACCTCTTTTCCTCTTTCCCTGGGGGTTCTATGACAATGCCTGCCTAGTGATACTGGAAGCTGGCTTTCTCAGACTGTGACCGATCCATCCCCATCTTCTTCGCCCAATTTCATTCTCTGCTGTTATCTGCTCTGTTCTCTCCCAGAGTCTGACGTTGCTGATCTTCTCTGGCCAGTGGATTTTCAAAATTCTTCTAAGGCAACTGTTCATGAAGGTCTGTACTCTGTTGACTGTGGTTTTTGTCAATCTCCAAGTCTCTGCTCCATATATGAGAACTGCTTTTACACTGGAGTTGAAAATCCGGACTTTGGTGTGTTGTGACAGCTCTCTGGAACTCCACACTTTTTTCAACTGGAGAAAGGCTGCTCTGGCTTTACCGATTCGTGCTCTGACATCTGCATCAGTGCCGCCTTTTTTGTCTATGATGCTCCCGAGATAGGTGAAGGACTCCACCTCCTCCAACGGGGTGCCAGCAAGCAAGACTGGTTCTTCCCTGGTTGCGTTCAGCCTCATTGTCTTTGTTTTCTGTTTGTGAATGGTGAGGCCCACTTGGGACGAGATGTCAGCAAGCCTCGTGGTCTTGTCCTGCATTTGTTGATGAGTGTGGGACAGTAATGCCAAGTCGTCTGCAAAATCGAGGTCGTCAAGCTGTGTCCACAGTGTCCACTGTATTCCACTTCGTCTGTGCTCTGTGGTCATCTTCATGACCCAGTCTATGGCCAGTAGGAAGAGGAACGGAGACAGCAGACACCCCTGCCTGACACCAGTTCTGACCTGGAGCTCCCTGGTGAACTGCCCTTCGTGGATCACGCGACATGTAATGCCATCGTAGCTGCTCTTGATCAGGCGGACGAGCTTTGTGGGTACACCGTAGTGTCGTAGGAGTTTCCACAGAGTCTCTCGGTCCACACTGTCAAATGCTTTCTCATAATCCACAAAGTTGACGTACAGCGGGGAGCTCCACTCCAGACTGTTCCACGATGATGCGGAGAGTGGCGATCTGGTCTGTACATGATCGGTTCTTCGTGAATCCTGCTTGCTGGTCTCTCAGCTGGGGGTCAACGGAGCTCTTCATTCTCTCCAGGATGATCCTGTTGAAGACCTTTCCTGGTACTGACAGCAAGGTGATTCCTCTGTAGTTGGAACACTTGCTGAGGTCGCCTTTCTTGGGAAGCTTGATTAGGTACCCCTCCTTCCAGTCAGCCGGCATCACCTCCTCTTCCCAGATCTTTCCAAACAGTGGGTACAGCATCTCCACTGTTGTCTCTAGGTCTGCTTTCAGAGGCTCCGCTGGGATGCCATCTGGACCTGCTGCTTTGCCGTTCTTCAAAAATGCCACTGCTCTTCTGATCTCTTCCCGGCTGGGTCTGTCACAGCTGATGGGTAGGTCGGTCTCTGCCGGCTGGATGTCTGGGGGGTCGGGTGGGCTAGGTCTGTTCAGTAACTCTTCAAAATACTCGGCCCATCTGTCGAGTTGGTCTGCTCTGTCTGCAATAGGCTTGCCTTCTTTGTCTTTTACTGGTCTTTCTGTATGGCCATACTTGCCTGACAATCTTCTGGTAATGTCGTAGAGCTGTTTCATGTTGCCGCTGCCTGCTGCCTTTTCTGCCAGGCTGTCTGTGTAGGCCCTCTTGTCTGCCCCGATACTCCTCTTCACCTCGCGGTTGGCTTCCCAGTATTCCCCCTGTGCCCTTACTTTGGCTGCTCTCGTGCGACTGTTGTTGACAACTGCTTTCTTCTGCTTCCTCACTTCTATCTTCTTCAAGGTCTGTGCCGACAGCCAGTCCTTGTGATGGTGTTTCCTGAACCCTACAGTGTCTTTGCAGGTTGAGTTCAGCGCCTCTCTAACTGCCACTGCTGCTCTGTGGAGACCGCCTCCTCTTCATTTACTAGCTCCTGTAGCGCTTGAAACCGGTTGGACAGCACCAGTTTGAACTCTTCTCTAACTCCAGTTTCTCTCAGGAGGCCTACATTATAACGCTGTCTTCTTGTTGTCTCTGTGCGGCTTTTCTTTAGCTTGAGCTTCATTCTTAAGGTAAGCAGATGGTGGTCTGAGGCGACATCTGCTCCCCTCCTCACTTGAACATCTTGAAGGGATCTTCTAAATTTCTTGCTAATGCAGATATGGTCTATTTGGTTCTCTGTTGTATGGTCAGGTGAGACCCAAGTTGCTTTGTGTATTCTTCTGTGTGGGAAGATGCTGCCTCCAATGACAAGTCGGATTTAGAGCACAAAAGTCTACAAACCTCTCCCCGTTCTCACTCATCTCCAAGCCTAGTCCCTGTCTCCCCATCACCTCTTCGTATCCGGTGTTGTCCTCCCCTATTTTGGCATTAAAATCGCCCATGACGATGGTGATGTCTCGCTCCGCACATTTGTCCAAGGCACTCTGGAGTCGGTCGTAGAACTCTTGTTTCTCTTCCTCGTCACTGTCATTAGTGGGCGCATAACACTGGATGACGTTCAGCTTGAGCTTTTTCTTGGTTCTAAAGGCTGCTGTAATAATTCTTGGCCCAAGAGGTTCCCAGCCCATCAGCGCTCTCTGTGCCACTGGTGACAGCATGAATGCTACACCTTCTGTATGGGGGGCATTCTCCTCTTCATGACCTGAATACAGAATCATCTCACCACTTAACAGCCTTTTCTGGCCAGACTGCGTCCATCTGGCTTCACTGATACCTAGCAGGGAAAGTTTGTACTTTTGCATTTCCGCTGCTATCTGGGCGGCCTTGCCGCTCTGGTACATGGTCTTGACGTTCCATGTGCCCATGGTTGTATCCCTGGATAGAGAGAGGCGGGTCGGTCCTGTGGCTTCCGAAGACTTCCGGCTTTCACCACAGGACGTCATAAGTCTTCTGGTAGAAGAACCTTCCTCCTCCAGGAAAGGAATTACTGTTAGTCTTTTCGTCGGCGTTTTTGTAGCTATTTCCTTTTTTGCAGGGTGGGGAAGCTACCCCCACGCCCAACCCCCTTACTAGGAGGACCAGGGGTTTTCTGTCGGGGTCACCTTCCCTTAGACCATGTTGGTTCACGGCACCTTATTTCATTCGGTGTACCCCTCTCACGAGGGACCCCCTATCCACCACCCAGGGGACGCGCCTCAACGCCATATGGTCCCAGCGCGAGGATCGTAACCTACTGCTGTTTAGAAAAGACAGAGACCATCATAGTAACTGATGTAGTATAGTTTTATCATATTTTATAAACTCTTATCCTTTTCTTCCTGCACTTAATAAACAAACACACCATCTGTTAATTAGATCATGTTGCTTTTTGATAAAGTTCTGATAATCAGAAATGTTTCTGCTGAACTGCGGCACTTTGACAAGGTTTGGGCACAAATCAGCAACCAGTGTATGTGTGCTCTAAAATAACAACACTTCACATCTTCAGTCCAACTTTGGGGGGCCAGTGACCTTTACTAGTGACAACTGATGTTGCTGAAAAGACATCAGTTCATTCAGAGGCCATTCTCTGTGGTTACTATGCTCCTACTTGCTCTTACATGGGTCAATCTAATGTTCATCTCAAGTTGAACTAGAAATCAAAACTGATTGAGAAACAATTTCACCTGGAATGCTGTTCATATTTTATAAGCCAGCACAGTAATTAAAAAAAACCACACAACATTCTCCTTACAATTTTAAAATGATCATACCTTGCCTGGAACACGTAAGGTCACTTTCTGCATACATGGCTACAACAGAACAAGCTGGATTTTGGCGGGAAACCATTCTAGACAAAAATCACACTGTTGCTAATGGCATTGTGCAATACAATACGGGTCTGTGTGTGTGAGAGAGAGAGTGAGACAGAGGACATAGCAGCCTAACAAAGGAAGCTTTCAGTGACAATGTCACCTCAGACAAATTCAGACTGCCACCAGCCCGGCATTGTCTTGCAAGATTATTCAATACATGTGATTCTTTTTAGTGAAGCTGCACCATACAAATTTTGTGGCAGCATTGTGTTAGGCATACACAGTTTTAGTAAAGTGAGTGCGACCCCTGCAGCAGTGATAACTGAACCACTCTGTAATAAGAGCATTCCATTAAGTTCCATAGCAATAAATGTTGTCTCTCCATAGATGCACAGAAATTCATATGATACACTTTATACAGAGTTGATCCAGTGTGCCAGATGACTGTGACGAAAATATGTATGAATCGTTGCAACCACAATCGAAGTTTATTGACCTCCCCCTGAACAATGAACACTACCTCTCCGCAACTACAATACAAACTTCTGATGTAACACCATTTGACCTGAATGTTCGAATCCACAGCGACGGCTTGTCTTGACCATTTCTGAACGGTCATGATCCGTTTCGTAGCAGGTTCTGATTTCATCACAATTTTCCTGATTTAACCACATGTACTCAATGAACTGCTTGTAAAACCAGCACTAGACGCACCTCAAGAAATCGACATTTAACGAAGAGTACCGGTGTGAAAGGACAGTTGTACAACCCCAAGGTCGTAATATGTGTAATAAATGGTCACGTACCGCCCGCGTTGAGCCACTATAGTGTCGGAGGAAGGTTGGAAATTGAAGTTTGTTAGCTGCCTGTCTTTGATGATCGAAAAATAATGCCGTCGTGGAGCTGTTTACCGAGCACCGGCTGCATGATTGAAGCAACGTGTGTAGTCTGCTGCGGGTAGCGGCCATGACACTCGGTGACACCGGAAGTAGCTTTTGCCCTACGCAACCCTACATGTCAAATAACACAATCAGCCTCCCCTACAGTCCCATCTGTTAAAATGCATTAGTCTGTCCCAGTCATCGCCTAATTTTGCAATCCTCTAAAAACACTACCGCCCACTTGCTGCACGTTTGCCATGCACAAAATAAAAAGGGACATCAGCCGTCTCATTTCCTAGCCATCAACATGATTCTGTACCAACCCTACACCCAAGCGCAGCCCAAACTGGTACACACCTCAAATTACCATCCGCTTGGCAACTCAAACTAGGCCAAAAAGAGTCCTCTGGTTAAACCTTGGCTGGTATGAATCAAAGCACCAACTGACCTGTCTTATCCCATCTATCAAAAGATTTTAAGCAAATTCCAGTATATTGCCTCTGTACAAAATTTAAAAGAAGGCAGATATTAAAAAAAAAAAAAAAAAAAAAAAAAAAAAAAAAACACGGTAATTACTGCCTCTTACCTCATTTGAATATGTAATGTGACCTGGCGTGGCACCACAACATGTGGGCTGACAGGCCATAGTACACAGTGGGCCTCCCCTGCAGTCCCATCTGTTAAAATGCCTTAGTCTGTCCCAGTCATCCCCTAAACAACACTACCGCCCACTTGCTGCACATTTGCCATGCACAAAATAAAAAATAAAAAATAAAAAACCAAAAAACATCAACCGTCTCATTTCCTGGCTATCAACATGATTCTGTACCAACCCTACATCCAAGCGCAGCCAAAACTGGTACACACCTCAAATCACCATCCGCTTGGCAACTCAAACTAGGCCAAAAAGAGTCCGCATTAAGCCAAGACTGGTATGAATCAAAGCACCAAACATGTCTCTTCTCATCTATCAAGAGATTTTAAGCAAATTCCAACATACTGCCTCTGTAAAAAAATGCCAAAGAAGGCAGAAAAATTTAAAAAAAACAAAAAACACCGGTCCTCTTACTGTAACACCTACCTCATTTGAATATATAACATGACCTGTCAGAGAAACTCTCCCACCAGAACACCATTCAATCTGCCATCAGTGCAATCATTAGACACTACCTAAGTCAAACCCAAAGTGACACCACTGAATGTTGCTTCATCTTTATGTTATGGCCCATTATGTGTATCCAAGCAGACATCAAGAGACTGGGAACCACCTGGAGTAGAATCGAAGGAGAAGCACAGGACAGGAGTTGCTGGAGGTCTCTCGTCGACGGCCTATAGAACCCGGGTAGGGGTGACAGGCGTAAGTAAGTAAGTATGTGTAGCGCGGCGTTGTAGCGTTCACTACGCTGTTTATGTTTTGGATCATGCATATCTGATGCCATGAAAAACAGACTAGATATGGTCAGAATGCCTTCAAAATTGGCATGTACATCAAGTAATATATCTGATTATCAGAAATGTTGCATTTGAGGCACAGGCACATGAAAAAAAATTTCCATATTATTTCATTACCTCCCCCCCCCTCCCCCCCCCTCCCCCCCCCCCTACTTTTTCTGTTTTTCCAAGTTTATATACACATACAATACAGTTAAACTGACTCCTGGTGGGCTGGACAACTGAAAAAGGTTACCATAACACTCATCATCATCATCATCAGTCCCTTGCCCGAACTGGGCGTTGGGGGGACTAAAAGGCAGCAGCAACAGACAGTGCTCTCCACTGAGTTCTATTTTGGGCGGTGGCAAGCAAGTCTGGCATAACACTGACATTGATGAAAAATGCACTTTCAGACCCAAGGCCATTTCCTTGTGTATCTCAGGGCAGCCAAAAAGACAACACCCAGGCATCCTCCCTATATGCTGCTCGCAATCTTTTCCTCAGGCAAAAGGAGTCATGAAATATCTGTGCAATTTAAACATTAAGTCTACTGAGCTATCCTACAGCCAAAAGACCACACAAAACAGCCAAAACTATGCTACACGGGACACACCCCATACCCAAACAAGTATCTGGAGTGCTTATTTAGCAGTTAGCAGAGAAAAATGGTTATGTACAGTTCATTTTTATATAAAACACACTTGTCAGAGTCTCAAAAACACCTTAACTCATGTTGCAAATGCAGCAGGCATATGTGTGCCAAACCTATGAACACTCCTGTAAAAGCCTGTACTGGTGGCTGTAGCTGCTGCTCCCATAACAACGCAATCAAATGAGCTTTACGCAGTGTAAAAGTGCTTGTGTTCGGCTCAGAATAGACACCAGAGACATCCCTCATGACAATTACAACATACTGACACTTCAGATTCAGCCTATGTTGTAGACAAATGTAGCTGGATCATGCAAAATAACTTCTGCATGTCACATTATTTTGGCGGATGATTTCACTCTGAGGTCAGCTGTCCAATGAAATAAACCTGCTGACACTGTTTCATTGAAGTTTTAATCTTAACCTTTGACCTTAACGCCCCTTCCCCCCCCCCCACCTCCCTCCCCCCCCCCCCCCCCCCCCCCCCCCACAATTTTAATACCTGAATGAGTGCATTTTTTTCATGCATTTAGCAAACTGAACACCCCAAACCCACCCCTTTCAAGGTCAAGGTCAAAGATCAGAGCTCAAGGTCGAAGGCCAGACTCATGACTAACTGCAAGACAAAAATAAATAAACAAACACAGTAAACATCTTGATTATCAGTGTTCATGTAATTAGTCATTTTCTGTTCTTCTGTGTAATTGTACATGTCGCTTCTTGATTATCAGTGTTCATGTAATTAGTCATTTTCTGTTTTCTGTGTAATTGTACATGTGGCTTTGTACGGCGCCTAGAGCATCTTACCATGTATAGGCGCCTTATAAATCTTCCTTATTATTATTATTATTATTAAACGTGGGCCACAGTGAAGGTAAACAGGGTGTTGCGACGCTAAACGTGCCAAAATGCCTATAAAACTGCAAACGAAGCGATTTTTGGGCAAAATTTCAAATTTTTCATAATTTTCTCAGTTTTCAGCTGCAAAAGTCCAAACTCAATGATATGCCCTCAAAACTCACCTCTTTCAACAGTTCTAGCACTATATCACCACACTCCCCACCCCAAGCTGACCGTCGTAATGTATTTTCACTATTTGTGGTACGTGAGTCATTGTCTAAAGCGTGCGCATGCGTGTGCGAGTTGTGAGTGCGCGCTTAGAGTTATAATTATTATAAGATAAGCGCATTATAAATACCGTAATTATTATTATTATTAGTTTTCTCTGCCATTTTAACGGCAGTACAGAAATGCCAATTAATAGGAATGACTCCTTTAAATTCATGATCTAACCCAGTCAAGGAGTTTTCTAATTGCCCATAATTCACAATAGGAAGTCTAGCAAGATATAAATGTACAATTTGTTAACAGAATCAGCTATTTTCTTTCACACATACCCACTACTTACTACAGGTCAAGGGGTCTCTGCCTGACTCAAAGGGTGGAGGCCCCAGGGGACGAGTTGCGTTGGTGGTGCGGGTCATGGGGAACTCTTACAGCGCCTCCCCCGGGATCACCCTAGTTTAGGGCCTCTTGGCCTTTGCGAGGCACCCTCGTGTGTAATCCCTCCGGACTAGCATAGCATCCAACTATTCCAAGACCGTCCGTGCGTGGTCCCTGGCCACATCCTCTCCGAGGTGACCCCCAAAACTGGGCAGCACTAGCCCCCCAGGCTAAACACGGCGGATCTAGAGGAGAAAACCTCGAAAATAAATCATTGTCCTGCTGCCTTGCAGGCTTGGCCGCTTGGCTGCGGAAAGGCTAAGGGAGGAAAACCCTGACATCAAAGCCCCCATGTCTCCGGGGAAGGTTTTTGAGCCAGAGACTAGGACAAGGACAGTCCGATATAAAACCTACGACCCGAGGACCTCGATGCCACCATCCCAGTTTGCCAGGCCATGGCAGACGAACCAAGGGTTTAAAGGGTGGGGCCAGTACTGCGCACACTGCACTCCACCAAAAAGCTCCACCGCGCAGGCTTTAGGAAATGCCCACGGACCATGACACCGACCTTCCCATATCCTGTAGCGATGGGCAAGGGGCAAAACGGCAGGTGAAAGATGTCACTGGAAGCCGCAGTCTCAAACCTGCATGCAGGCGGTTCAGGATATTGGTCGCATGATGTTGACCTGGGGATGACAACGTCACTCGGCACACCCTGAACGACCATGCAGCCGTCTCTAGGGACAGCACTGCTTGCTCCACACGGACAGGGGCCTAGAAAGGTAGCCTAACCAAAGCTCATCCCCTCGTAACCCCAGTTGGCTAGCCGCGGTCAACGGGCATCTTCTCCTGCGTTCAGAAAAAAAGAAAAAACAATGGATCCACTCTCATGACGACCACGACCGGACTCAATGTAGCATGCTGGAACATCCGAACCATGCTCGACACAGCAGACAGTGGACGCCCTGAACGTCGCTCCGCCCTCATTGCCCATGAATTGCGGAGGTTAAACATCAACATCGCCGCGCTCAGCGAAGTACGCCTCCCGGAGGAAGGCAGCCTCCAAGAACTTGGTGCTGGCTACACCCTCTACTGGTCAGACAGGTCTGCATCAGAAAGACGGCTCTCAGGTGCGGGCTTCATGGTCAAGACCCCCATTGCGACTAAGATGGAAAACCTACCAACGGGTCACTCCGACTGCATCATGTCCATGCACCTCCCATTGAGACACCAGCAATATGTCACCCTTCTCAGTGTGTATTCCCCAACCCTCCTGGCAGAGCCTGCAGAAAAAGACAAGTTCTACTCTGACCTGCGCAGCCTCCTACAGAGCACCCCTGCAGACGACAAAGTCATCATCTTTGGTGACTTCAACGCCAGAGTGGGCCAAGACTCTGAAGCCTGGAAAGGAGTCCTCGGCAATCATGGCGTTGGGAACTGCAATGACAATGGCTGCCTACTGTTGGAGTTCTGTGCAGAGCAGCAACTTGTCATTACCAACACTACTTTCCAGCAAAAGGACAGTCGAAAGACCACCTGGATGCATCCTCGCTCCAAGCACTGGCACCTTATCGACTATGTCCTAGTGCGTCAGAGGGACAGCAGTGACGTCCTCCTCACCAGAGTCATGCCCAGCGCAGAGTGCCACACTGATCACCGCCTTGTCCGCTGCAAACTCAGGCTCCGCCTCAAGCTGAAACCCAAGAAAGGGCCCCCCCCCCCCCCCCCCCAAAGAAAAAGCTTGATGTTGCCAGCCTTCAGCGTGACGACAAGAAAGCTGCCCTTCAGACAGATTTACAGCGCATGCTCAAAGACACAGTTGATCCAGCAGACTCCTCCCCTGAAACACTCTGGGAACAACCGAAAACTGCTATTGTAAAATCTTCTGTGGAAGTCTTGGGCTTTGTTAGAAAGAGGAAAACGACGTAGAGATCCAGGAACTTCTAGCAAAAAAAAGAGCCGCCCACCAGGCCCACCTAGCCCAGCCTTCCTGCCCTGTGAAGAAGTCTGCCTTCCGCCTCATCTGCAGCAGTCTCCAGCACAAGCTTACAGAGCTCCAAAATGAGTGGCGGTCCAGACTCGCACACAGGACCCAGCTTTGCGCTGACAACGGTGACTACAGGGGCTTCTACGAAGCACTGAAAGCAGTGTATGGCCCCAGGCACCTGGTACAAAGTCCCCTGCAAAGCGCTGATGGACAGGCACTCCTCACAGATAATACCTCCATCTTGAACCGCTGGTCGGAATACTTTCAGGACCTCTTCAGCGCTGAGCGCACTGTTCAAGAAACAGTCATCCTCCAAGTCCCACACCTCCCACTAAAGGTTGAATTGGACGAACTGCCCACCGCCAAAGAGACCATCACAGCCATCCACCAGCTCAAGAGTGGCAAAGCAGCACGCATTGACGGAATCCCGCCAGAGACCTGGAAACATGGAGGCCCAGCACTGCACAACAAGCTCCATGACCTCTTTCTCTGCTGCTGGGAGAAAGGAACACTACCAAAGGATCTCCGTGATGCAGTCATCATCACCCTGTACAAGAACAAAGGAGAGAAGTCTGCCTGCTCAAATTATCATGGAATTACCCTGCTGTCCATTGCCGGGAAAATTCTCGCAAGGCTGCTCCTGAATCGGCTGGTACCTGCCATCGCTGAAGACCACCTCCCAGAGGGCCAGTGTGGCTTCAGAGCCATCAGGAGTACCACCGACATGGTCTTTGTGCTGAGACAGCTTCAGGAGAAGTGCCACGAGCAGAACAAAGGGCTGTACATAATGTTTGTCGACCTAACAAAAGCGTTCGACACTGTGAGCAGGCAAGGAATGTGGCAGATCCTGGAGCGACTTGGCTGTCCCCCAAAGTTCCTCAGCATGATCGTCCAGCTCCACGAGGACCAGCAAGGCCAGGTCAGACTCAACAGTGACCTCTCAGAACCATTCCCCATTCTCAATGGCGTGAAGCAGGGCTGTGTGCAGGCACCGACCCTCTTCACCATCTTCTTTAACATGATGTTGAAGCAGGCCACAGTGGACCTCGATGATGACGACGCAGTGTACATCAGGTATTGTCTCGATGGCAGCCTGTTCAGCCTTAGACGACTGCAGGCCCACACCAAAACCCTAGACCAACTGATTCGTGAGCTGCTCTTTGCTGATGACGCTGCCCTCATTGCACACACAGAGAGAGCCTTGCAGTGCATCACGTCCTGCTTCGCAGATGCTGCCCGGCTCTTTGGACTCGAGGTCAGTCTGAAAAAGACAGAAGTCCTTCATCAGCCGGCACCCAAGGAAAAGCATCGCCCTCCCCACATCACCATCGGCGAGTCCGAACTGAAGTCTGTACACCAGTTTACCTACCTTGGCTGCATTATCACGTCAGACGCCAAGCTGGACAATAGGAGCTGGACAACAGGCTGGCAAAAGCGAACAGTGCTTTCGGGTGACTATTCAAGCGGGTGTGGCACAATCAACAGCTGAAAAAAGGCACCAAGATCAGTGAGTACAGAGCTGTTGTCCTCACCACCCTGCTGTATGGTTCCGAGTCTTGGGCCCTCTACTGCAGCCAACTACAACTCCTCGAACGCTTCCACCAGCGCTGCCTGCATACCATCCTCAGCATTCACTGGAGTGACTATGTCACCAACGTTGAGGTCCTTGAACAGGCGGAAACTGTGAGCATCGAGGCTTTGCTGCTGCAGACACAGCTTCGCTGGGCAGGGCACGTCTTCAGGATGGAGGATCATCGACTATCCAAGATCACTCTGTTCGGCGAGCTCGCCACTGGACACCGAGACAGAGGGGCACCAAAAGAGAGATACAAAGACGGTCTCAAGAAGTCACTTAGTGCCTGCCAAATCAATCACCGCCAGTGGTCTTCGCTTGCTGCGGACCACGACACCTGGCGCTCCACCATTTACAAGGCAGCCGTTTCCTTTGAGGACACTCGCAGAGCTAACCTTAAGGACAAGTGGCTCAGGAGAAAAAAACAGAGTTGTCGTAACTCAGAACCCTGACCAGACCTTCCCCTGCCTGTCCCAGATTGGCCTCCGCAGCCATGAACATGCCTGCAGACGACGTGGGCAAGCCCTATAGAATCTTCGTTCGTGAAGTCAAGCCAAGAGAGAGAGACTCACTACTTTCATCCAACGAAAGAAAATGTTTCCTTTATCATTGTTATATAAAGATAACCAAATGCAAACTTACTTTGTGATATATTTGAACTGCATTACAGAACAAAACTTCAATTAAAAGCATGTTCATTGATTCTATTTGCTAAACAAGGGGAATAATCCTACATTCAGCAAATATTGCACCATGGTAACAAATACAGGTAATGCTGAATAATTGTAACATGCAACTTTTCTTACATGAAAACCTCAAACCTTACACTGCCAGTCGACGCAGATTGTGTTTTTTTCGCTCTATTAATTCAAAGCTGAAGAGCCCCAGACATCCCAGGCACTGGGATTCAAATTGATGTAATACTGAGTTGGTATACCCCACCCTGTACATTGGGTTAAATGCACCAGTGGCACCATTACTGCGATTTTCGTATCTGTCTGGTCACTCGGACTGGTCCTGTGCACCAGAACTGCGCACACAGGTAGGCTTCTGCACTTGTAGTGTGGACTCGTACGTTCCCGCAGAAGATTGTGATCGCTGTCAAAAAACGGTTCATTTCTGGTTTTAACCCTACCCCCCACCCCCACCCCTTTTAATCTTTATTCATCTTATTTTACAGCAATCAAGCATCACATGATTCTTTCTCTAAGATTGCTCATTACAAGTGCAGAGAGCACACGCTCTAAACCGATCTGGTGCACAAGACTAATCCAAGTGACCGGTCAGGTGCGAAAATAGCAACAATGGTGCATGTCACTTAGGCACAGGGCAAGGTATACCAACTCAGTTTCATTAAGACACATAGATCCTCATGAGCCGATGCAACTGCAGGGGCGATGAGGATCTATGACTCTTGCTGCTGAACTGTGCTGACCTTTCTCAGCACTCAAGGGGGAAAAAATTCCTTTGTCATCTATCAGTTAGAGACACAGATTCTCATGAGCCCCAAAAAGTGAACACCATACACAGGAAGAACATTTTGAACAGCTAAGTCGACAATTTTATTTCAAGCTTTCGTGTCTGTCCAAAATGTCAAAAGAAAGAGAACCGATTGATTTAAATTTGTCAGTGCTTGCAGCGTGGTCTGTATAATACAGACCAGATACAGTAGAACCTGTTGTGAGCAACTACCCTTATGACTCAGCTCGCCACATGCAGTCACCAAAATGATAACCCATTTAACCCCATGGCTGCATTAAAAAAATGTAGGAGATGTCACCTAATCAATATGGACCAGATGCAGGCAATGGATCTAACATGATAATTCAAGGGTAGTTGCAGATTAGCTTGGTGCCTGATGGCACCAAGCTAATCTCTCACTACCCTTAAAAATGTCAGACTGTAGGTGTCACCTAATGACTGTGGATCACATGCAGGCGATGGATCTACCATAATATAATTCAAGGTTAGTGGCAGATTATCTTGGTGCCTGATGGCACCAAGCTAATCTGCCACTACCCTTGAATTATTATGGTCATAGTTATTATTTCCTTCAATAATGTGGACAAAAATTAATAGTAGAAAATGTGTAGTTCAGTGACACTTGTTTTTGTCTACCATACTGAAAATACGGTAGACTTTGAGATGGGGCTGGTCGGAGCCCATTCAGTAGCATGCAAATGACATAACAGGTGGGAGGGCCTCAAAGTCTGGCAAAGAAGTAACAAGATAAAAATGATGTCATGTCTAGCTACTCTAACCTTGTTAAATGAAAAGAAAAGGGGAGACTGCCAGTGCTAATATTTTAGGAAGGTTACAACCTTGTTGTTCAACGTCGTATTGGTGTAAAGTGCTGTGTGTGTGTGTGTGTGTGTGTGTGTGTGTGTGTGTGTGTGTGTGTGTGTGTGTGTGTGTGTGTCTGTCTCTGCATGTGTGTGTGTGTGTGTGTGTGTGTGTGTGTGTGTGTGTGCGTGCATGCGTGCGTGTGTGCATGCATATCTAGGTAAACATGAAAATCACCAACCTTTGCTTCATTCAGGAGGTATCTAGGAGGCATTTTCAAGCATACTGAAATTAGATGTCTCACTGACGAGTTAAATGACCGTTTATAGAAAGTTGGTTGACCCACATTAGAGTCCCTAAATTTGATTATATGCACATTAAATTTTAGATACAGCTACTTTGGATGAGTTCGTTAGCCAGTTTTGTACCTCTTCAACTTTTTGAATAATAATTAATTTTTGCAAGTTTTGGAGCCACATTACACTCCCATCAGTCAGTCAGCCCTGGAAGAGGCTGTGTGGAAGAAAACAGTCATCCCTGGAAAAGGCTGCATGCTGTTTGTATGAGTGATGTGAAACATCAAATTCGTCACAGTGTACATGGTGTCGTGGGACTAGCGATTTTTTTTTTTTTTTTTTTTTTTTTTGGGGGGGGGGGGGGGGACCACAAAAAAATCCAACTAAAAAGTAAAATTGTACCCTTTTTCATGTGCAGAAGACCCTAGTAAACACTATTTCCCTCTCATCCCAGTACTTTTCAATTAAGTTCTGCCAGCAGTTAAATTTTGTTAAGAATTTTTTTTTTGACAAGATAATTATAAAATAAAACTACACAAACTCTGTTCAAGGTCTGAAGCACTGGCCTGTTCATCTGAGTGCTGTAGAGAGATATAATAGGAGACCCGAAAGACAATGAATTCAATAAAGCCGCATCGGTCATTAAATTACGTTATTTTTACTATCAAATTTTTTACCTCTATTACACCTCCGTTATTACCCAATCAACCCTTTGTTTTTTAAAACTGACGAGCATGACTGATGCGGCCTTTTTTATCTGATTATCTTTCGGGTCTCCTATTATATCTCTCTATAACTATTGTCTCTGTCAATACATAATGACCTTAATTAATTACTAATTACGGTCATTAACGTACACACTGTCGTTTCTCTCAAATCAAACCAAAATCCTGACAGCGCACTCTATAATAGACTAATGACTTTTACACACCCAATAATTAGAAAATTACTCTCCATTGTCTCTCTATACTGCCAGAGTCGATTTCCGAACTCACATGCTCTGTCCCGCACATAACATTTCAGTTCACGCATGACAAGACTCAATGACAAGCCCCCCCTTTCAATGAGGTGTGGACATGCTTTCAGGGCGCCCATTCACAGACTGTGTTGAAAAGATCCTTAGAATTTGTACACCGGCCCGGTGTGACTGAATAGGGCTTCACCAACATAAAGGCTTGTACTGAACAAGCAGAGAGGTTTCAAATATAGTTGGGTCGTTGTGACTTGAATACATGAGTGCACACGTACACTGCTTTTTGAATCAGCCCATGCATGGACAAAAGCCTTTCTCGAGCATAACAGCTTGTTATGATAAAACCATATTGACTGCGTTATTCACTTAAACAGGACTGAAAGTGAGTTAAATTTCTGAGCATTACACCACGTTGCATACGCAGACACACACACACACACACGCACTGACACACACATACACGTACACACACATAAACACATGAATAAACATACACGTACACACACACAAACACATGAATAAACATACACGTACACACACACATATACACACACGCTCAGACAGACACACACACACCTTCTACATAAAATAACATTTCATTTGGTATATACTGACAGAGACGATTTATGAGGAACAGATTTTTCTGTTAGCTAGCCTACCCTTTTACAGTAGACGTTTATGCATACAATTCAGTACACTGTCCCCATTTCTTTCATGCTACGCTTGACAAGAGAGGGTCTTTAGAATTTGTCAGGTTCAATGCGGGTAGGGGACAGCCCTGTGTTGACACAGCTCGAGCATAATACCTTGTTATTGACTGTGTCACTGATTTAAAACGACACAGATAACACTTTTTATCACAGGCCTTTTAAATCTTGTCTACCACTGTACATTGAGGTCTAGATTCACAGATTCACATGAGCTCCGTTTCACAACATTTTTGATTTCTGGGGAACTAACAGACGCATAACTCTCACTGTGTACACACAGTACTCATATATGTATAATTTCTGTTCATAACATATCTTTAGAATTTTATGCAGTCAGATTTCAATTGACTTGACTACAAAAATCAGAAGTGCATTCATGTACACGACGCTTTGAATCAACTCATACGTGGACAAAAGCCTTTGCGTTTCTATGTACACACACACCGTCTGTTGCTACTGGCTTTATCTGTGCAACCAGCACCCTGGTCAGGTCGGGACCAAGTGGAACTTTTAAAACACACACACACACATGAACAGACACAAACACTGACACTCTAACAACACAGACACGCATACACAACTTACCGGTTTACAGAGCTGACGTCATACATCTCAACCGGCAAATGGTCCAATGAATAAATTATAACAAAAACAACCGGTCATTTTTAACACTAACCGGCAAGAATAAGTCCGATCCGGCCATACCTGATCCTTTAAATCGATCTTGGTCTTTCCAAAATGTTATGCATATCTAAATGAGGAACAACCTGTCTAGACTATTTTGGGGCCTGTATTGACTGAAGGGAATTTCCCCATAGCAGGATTGAAATTGAATAGCAGGTGTCAAGAGCTGTGATCGCCTTACAAAGGGCTTTCTGCTAGCGTGCGAACAGGTGGGTAAACAGGTCTTTCTATGAAAGGTAGATTTGATAATAAGATAATTACATAGACTGTGAAAATAAAAATGTTTAGGGCTTAACGTCTTTTGTCCACCACGAGGGTGATTTCAAAGACGGGGCAATGAAAAAGGGTCTGAGCAAATTTTGACCCAAGCTGGATTCGAACCCAGGACCTTTTGGTCTGGAGGCAAACGCTTTTACCACCGAGCCACCCAGCTCCCCTACATAGACTGTGAGGTTTGTTTGCTTTAACATAGAGACCTTCAGGTGGGACAGGGTCACTACACATGACATCACAATTGATTTGTAAGACATTTCAGGCCCACTGCCAAGTGAGTGCCAACCGGCGTTATGTCTTGACTAAAATTGTATTGATAATATTTACAATGGTGAGCCTAAGGTGTTCTATTAGGTTTATAACAGGGGAATGAATACAAATGAAAACAACATGACACATTCATTGTTTTAAGGCAGTCTCTCAGCAGGTTAGAGTGACAGTGGTTGTCTCTTAATCTGTGATGCTTGCCATTTATAAGCCCACCCAAATCATTTAATAGCCCAGCAGAAATATAGCAGAAAAGCAGCAGGAAAAAAAAGCATAATTTTAGCACATGCTGAAACCACGCTTTAACCAGCAGAAATATAGCAGAAAAGCAGCAGGAAAAAAAGCATGATTTTAGCACATGCTGAAACCACGCTTTAACCAGCAGAAATATAGCAGAAAAGCAGCAGGAAAAAAAGCATGATTTTAGCACATGCTGAAACCACGCTTTAACCAGCAGAAATATAGCAGAAAAGCAGCAGGAAAAAAAGCATGATTTTAGCACATGCTGAAACCACGCTTTAACCAGCAGAAATATAGCAGAAAAGCAGCAGGAAAAAAAGCATGATTTTAGCACATGCTGAAACCACGCTTTAACCAGCAGAAATATAGCAGAAAAGCAGCAGGAAAAAAAGCATGATTTTAGCACATGCTGAAACCACGCTTTAACCAGCAGAAATATAGCAGAAATCATCATCATCATCATCAGTCCCTTGCCCGAACGGGGCGTTGGGGGGACTGAAAGGCAGCAGCAACAGACAGTGCTCTCCACTGAGTTCTATTTTGGGCGGTGGCAAGCAAGTCTGACATCTCGAGTTCGGTCCATTCTTTTATGTTTGCGACCCAACTCTTTCTCTGACGACCTCGCCGACGACTTCCTTCGAGAGTGCCTTGGAGGATAGTCTTGGACAAGGTGTTGTGTCGGGTCACGTGGCCAAACCAAGCAAGCTTGCGCCGTTTCACGGTTGCCAGAAGGGGTTCATGTGGGCCCACCAGGGAAGTGACGATGCTCCGTACATATTCGTTGGTCTTGTGCTCGCGGTACGAGATGCGGAGCAACTTCCTCAGGCACTTGTTCTCAAAGGCCTGGATTTTCTTTTCTGAGTCTGCAAGCAGTGTCCAAGTCTCACAGCTGTAGAGTAGAATAGACACTATGAGGGACTTGTAAAGCCTGTACTTGATGGTGAAGCTGATGGAGTTACTTCGCCATATCCTGTCCAGCCTGGCCATTGCGGATGTTGCTGTACCTATCCTGATACGGATCTCTGCTATGCAACTACCGTCTTTGGACAGGGTGGCTCCCAAGTACTTGAAGCTATTGACCTCTTCTAGCTTTTGGCCATTCATGTGAATGTTGCTGCTGCTGTCGCTTGTGGTGTTGATCATCACTTTGCTTTTATCCGTACTGATCTCCATGCCATAAGACCCTGCGCTACTTGAAAGTTTGTCTGTCAGGTTTTGGAGCTCACTATTGCTGCCTGCCATGAGGTCAATGTCGTCTGCGAATCGAAGATTGCACAGGGATCTGCCACCAATAGAGATTGAAGTATGGTGGTCGTGGAGGGTTTCCTGCATGATCTTCTCCAGGAATATGTTGAAAAGGACAGGAGAGAGCAGGCATCCTTGACGGACACCGATCGTCGTCCTGAAGAACTCGCCTGACTGATTGTTAAGTAGAACCGCGCTGCAGGCGTTCTTGTAAAGCGCTTCTATCATTTGGATCAGTCCCTCCTCTATGTTGAACGATCTCATGACTTGCCAGAGTCCGTCGTGCCAGACGCGATCAAATGCTTTCCTGAAATCAATGAAGTTGTGGTAGAGTTCGCGCTGATGCTGCAGATGTTTCTCGATCAGGACGCGGCAGTTGAAAATCTGCTCTACAGTGCTTCTTCCAACTCTGAAGCCAGCCTGTTCTTCTGCCAGCAGTTCCTCGGCGAAAGTTTTGAGGCGGTTGAGAATGATTCTAAGCATTACTTTGCTAGGGTGACTTATCAGACTGATAGTTCTGTAGTTCTGGCACTGTTTCAGGTTTCCTTTCTTGGGGAGCGGGATCACTAGAGACTGTGTCCATTCTACTGGCCATTTCTTTTGAAAAGCAGCAGGAAAAAAAGCATGATTTTAGCACATGCTGAAACCACGCTTTATACCTACTGGGACAGGCAAGTCTTGTCTGGGGTAAACTCAAAAACTATTTGGCAATATTGCTGGAGTGATGCAAACGTAAAAAGTTACTGTTCAGTGTAATTTCCTAGAAAACATGATTTTGCTTGATAACAATTTATACATTTGTTTGTCCAATAAAAATGACAGACGGACAAATCATACAAGTGCTTGATATCTCACACCTTTTCAAAGATGTTATGCACTTTACTGACTTAATATCACCCAAACAGACTTACATAAGCCTTTCAGCACCATCAGAAATATATGCTACATATAGTGTGACTTTGGATTATGTCGATGAGCATCCAGATGTGGAGCGCATGACAGTTGATTTAAAAACACCTACTTTTAAAGTTGATGATACCAACTATGGTTGGTTAGGAGAAGTTTGTTATAGCATATTTAAACAACTACGCAAACTAAATGTTTATATTGACAGTGTTACAATTAATAAAGTGGTATTACACAAGGTGAGCCAGCAGTAATATTTTTTCATTTATTATTTTGTCAGACAAATAAAAATGACGGACAATGTTCAAAACCCTGGCCCACCAAGTTTAAGAAACGTGTTTCACACAACAAACTTACCCATATCCAATACTAATAATGTTTATGAATCAATAGAAAACTCTTTTTCTGTCATACAAGATAATCTTCTCACAGGCAGTGTGAAGATTCAGATTGTTGCGAAAATCGAATTCACTAGATTGGGCGGTGAGGTAATTGTATCATATATATCAACAAGACAACACACAGTTAACACAAGAAGAGAATTGGAAAACGTGTTTAGAGACAGACTATTACCAGACTTTCTACAGGCGATTGACAGTGCAAAAATGAAGGGGTCTGGTTGGCACGAAGGACATGTACATGAACTACAACTAAAGCAGTCTAGGTATCATCCTATATTAGGTAAATCATGGTTGCCACTGCCAACAGAAGTAGCAAACAAAAAGGCTGTTGTTAATATTCAGAACAATGACAACTATTGTTTCATGTGGTGTGTGCTTGCTAAACTACACTTTGTGAAAGCAAAACCTGAACGTGTATCAAACTACACCAAATTTGTAAGTGAACTCGTTTTTAGTGGCATTGAGTTCCCTGTTAAAATAGAGGACATAGACTTGTTTGAAAAACTAAATCCTGGTATATCAGTAAATGTGTATGTGTGGGATAATGAATCTGAGAACAAGTTACAACCAATTAGAGTGTCCCCACTGGCACCAACCTATGGTCAGTCAGAAGATAAGCATGTTGACATGTTGCTAATCGGTCCTACCGGTGATGACAATAACTTTCACTACACAATTATCAGAAATATGTCACGTCTAATTCATGGACATACAACAAAACACAATGGGAAACAGGAAGTTTGTAAAAAATGTTTACAAAGATTCTCTTCTATTGCAGTGGCACACAAACATGTTTTACACTGCAGGTCACCTGATGATATACAGACTGTACTTAAGTACCCAGATCCTGGTAGTCAAGTGTATTTTAAGAACTATGGGAATCAGCAAAAGCTGCCGTTTGTAGTGTATGCAGATTTTGAATCATTAGTTGTTCAATATGAGGGTCCTGTTCCAGAGTCATTACCAAAGACTATAAAGTTGAGTGACCAAGTGGTGTGTTCTTTTGGATATATTATTGTTAGGTCAGACGGACAGCATTCAGAGCCTGTTATCTACAGGGGAGAAAATGCAGCATGTTTGTTTTTAACAGAAATGAGACATTTGTATAGTCAGGTAGTACAGTATCTCACAACATGTCAGATGCCTTTAGTGATGACAGAAGAAGACAAACTAAAATTTGATACAGCTGTGACGTGTTGGATTTGTGAACAACCTTTAGGTGGTGATAAAGTTCGTGACCATGATCACATAACTGGATGTTACAGAGGTGCTGCACATAACAATTGTAACTTGTTATTAAAACCAGATCCAAAGACATATAAGTTACCAATATTTTTCCACAATCTCAAAGGGTATGATTCACACATTATCATGCAGGCTGTAGATGAATCTTACAAAAACATTAGTTGTATTGCCCAGACAACTGAGAAGTACTTGACTTTTAGGTTAGATAAATTAGCATTTTATGACTCCATGCAACATTTGTCTTTAGGTCTTGCTAGTCTGGCAGAAGGACTGACTGAGTATCCAATAACGAGTAAATATTTTGAACCAGACTTGATTAAGAAAGGTGTGTATCCGTACGAGTACTTTGATCATTGGGTTGTGTTTGAAGAAACAAGACTGCCACCAAAAGATAAATTTTATTCTACACTAACTGGAAAAGGTATTTCTGACTCTGAATACCAACATGCACTTGATGCGTGGGGTAAATTAGGGTGTCAAACAATTGGTGACTATCATGACCAGTACTTGAAAGCTGATGTTTGCTTGCTAGCAGACGTATTTGAAAGTTATCGTGAGAAGGGTTTGTTGCACTACAAGCTTGACCCGGCTTGTTACATAACTAGTCCTGGCATGACATGGGATGCATTTTTGAAATCCAGTAAGATATCTATAGACCTGTTGTCTGATCGTACGATGGGTGAAATGGTGGAACGTGGATTGAGAGGAGGAATTAGTATTGCAGCGAACAATTATGCCAAGGCCAACAACAAATATCTAGATGACCTTGACCAGGGTTTTGACCCCTCAAGGTCAAGGTCATTCATTACGTACCTTGACGCTAATAACCTTTATGGCTGGGCAATGTGCGAGTTATTGCCCTTGAAAAACTTTTGTCTGTATGATTTGTCACAGTATGACATAACAGAGTCAGTTAGTTAGTTATTTGGGTTTAACACCGAGCAGGCGACTAAGGCCATATCACGGCGGATTATAACAGAGTCAGGGTTAACAAACTATATTATGACTCTTGACCGAAACGACGCGAAGGGTTGGATCTTTGAAGTCGACCTGGAGTACCCACACCATCTACATGATTACCATAATGATTATCCGTTGGCTGTTGAGAAAATGAGTATGACAGGGAAAAAAGAAGACACCAAACTTGTACCGAATCTGAATGACAAATTCAATTACGTTTGTCACTATCGATTGTTACAGTTTTACATCAGACATGGGTTAGTACTAAAGAAAGTTCACAGAGGAATTCAATTTGATCAGAGTGCTTTCATGAAAGATTACATAATGAAGAACACAACATTGCGTGCCAGAGACGGCAACACTGCATTTGACAAAGACTTCTTTAAGCTTATGAACAATGCCTGTTTTGGCAAGACAATGGAAAATCCTCATCACAGAAAAGATGTGAGACTGGTCACAACTGAATTGGGTGCAATTAAACTTACAGGTAAGCCACAGTACACGGGGTACAAAGAGTTTCATTCATCATTGTATGCAGTGTCACTCAAAAACAAGATTGTTAAACTGGACAAGCCAGTATTCATTGCTATGGCAATTCTTGAGTTATCAAAACTGTTGATGCTTGAATTTTATTATGATTACTTCAAACCAAAATATCCTGACTGCCGTCTGTTATACACTGACACTGACTCTATGATCATTGATGTGTGTACTGAAGACTTTTATGAAGACATGAAAACAGAGTTACACATGTATGACACATCTGACTATCCTAAAGATCATCCACTGTTTAGCACACAAAACAAAAAAGTGCCTGGTAAGTTTAAGGATGAAATAAATGGTGTGCCAATAGTTGAGTATGTTGGACTGAGATCAAAAATGTATTCTATACTGCACCAAAAGGGTAGTCAGTCCAAAGCCAAAGGAATTTAAAAAACAGCAATAAAAAATAAAGACATACGTCATGAACATTACAAGCAAGTATTAGATGGTGCATTAATGCCTGATTATCCAAACAAGTCACTGAGATCAAACAAACATAATCTTGAAATGATCCAAACACATAAGAAGTCACTGGCAGTTGGAGACACGAAACGTGTGTTTCACAGTAAGAAAAAAGCTTATGCACCCGGACATTACAGGCTCAAATTATCTGAAGACATTTGTGATGAACTGGTTGATGAATTAATTGACGACTTAGTTACTGAAATGAGTAACGGTGTCTGGGGGAATAATCTGTAATTCTTCTCTGACAAATGCCCTCTGGGGCGCAGGGTCATACAGGTAATATATTGTTGCGCCAGGACCGTCAGGACCGGGAATTATTTTTTTTATATTGTGTACAGATGTTGACCAGATGGGGTCTGTTGCCCTGCGCTTTACGTCGTTCTCAGCCTCCCCTGGTTGATATAAATATCTCACCTGTTTAGTAAATAAACTTGTGTCTGGTGCGGGGGTTGGGGTTGGTCCTGTTTTTGGGTCTGTAATTGTTTTCAATTTAATAGCATCAGCAGGCTTAGGATGTCCTTCATTGTTCATTGCTTTTATCACATGTGGTAATCTCTTTACCCACTCAGTGTTCCGGGTGTCATGCATGAGTTCCTTTGAATACTGGTAACTGAAAAGTCTTTCTGACAACTGTTTGTTAAAGTTTTCAACAATTGCCTGTGATCTGTGCACACCTGGAATGCCTCGTCTGACCAGTACGCCATGCTTAGCAAATAACTGATTAACTGCACCTTTGAATTCTGATCCGTCATCAACTTGTACAAGTCTGGGGTATCTTAAAGGGCCTCGACTATATATTTTTGATAATGCTGTAGCAACTGTACTGGCTGTTTTGTCAGATATGGGTTCAGCGTCTTTATATCTTGAAGCAATGTCTACAACAGTCAGTGCGTACTTGTATCGTTTCTTTCTTATTGTATCGTGTGGAAGAAACAGGAGGTCCATTTGGTGTGTGTCATTGGGGGTAGTGTTTTGAAAATGATGTCTAGATATCTTTCTTGGAGCAGGGAGATATATCTGCCAAATTGCCTGTCTCTGTAACCATTGCTTGACTTGATTGAGTGTTATATCTCCGCCCACAGCGGCATGTAATTTCTGAATAGCTGTTTGCCCTTTCCAATAGCCTGATGCCGAGTAATATATTTTTGATAGTTTATTTTCGGCTGCCATTTTTTCTAGCAATGAAAACTCCTGTAAAATAAACAAATGTCATTCCCACTAGAACAAAAATTATCTCTCCATTTCTTTGTTGTGTGCTTGGTTTGTAATAGTCACTTAGTTTTGGTTTTGGTATAGACATGTCTTCACCTGTGACAAGAAAATATTCCCTGATTGCTTCGTCTGTATTTGAAAACGTATGTTGTGCGTGACCTTCTAGCCTGAGTTTTTCACTGATGAAATCAAGTTTCTCAATTCTATTCTTTTCATAATCTTGCTGGGCTTGAGCAAGTTTTTCAGATGCTTCATTATGACGTTTCAATTCTTCTGCAGATTCTTCTCTACCCATTTTTGAAAAGAGATAGTTTGACCCACTGAAAGCCAATGCGTTAACCATCGCTCCACCAATCATAATAGCTATCGTCGCCATATTATTTTTATTTACATAGAAACATTTTCAGGAATAATTCCTTGCTTAACAAGAAAATCTTTTGTCGCAATCGATGCTGTTACAACTACAATTAGCTTAGCACTGTCTTCGAAATCGAGTCTACTCAGGTCTGCTGATTTCATTTTGAGTAGACTTTTTCCTAGCATAGAATAAGCTACTGCTAATCCGCTGATTATGGCAGAGTGATACACAAGGTTCATTAAATTCTTTGAGTCATTCATTTTCTAATACAAGAAAAAAATAAAATAATATTTTTATTTACTGCATATAAAATGGGTCAACGGCTTTGGGTGTTACTGGTAATGTGGCGACTTCTGGTTTTGTTTTTGGAGTGTCTGATTTTTTGGTCACTGTACGAGTCTGTGGTTTGTATTTTTTGTATAATTGATAACCTACGTAACCAAATCCGACAACAAATCCGGCAACTATATATTTTGTTGTTTGAGGTTCGGGGTCAGGCTTAGTTGTTTGTCTCTCACTTTGATGAAGGTGTGACGGTACTGACACTGGTCCTGACGGTCCTGACGGTGTTGACGCCTGGTCAGTCACATGAGCCTTTTCTGTTTGTGTTTGAAGCTGTAATTTTTTTTGCCTATTATATTCAGCTAATCTTTTTCCTGCATCAACGCGGCCTGGACTTTTAGCCTTAGTCACAGTTTGAACCTGCGTCAAAACTGGACTGGGGTTCGGTTGTGGAGTCGTCTGGGTTTCGTCCATTTTCTTCTGCAGTAAAATTTATTTTCGAAAAATCAATATGACTCCCAGTAACAAGAAGGGTTACAACAGGTGCAAGGTAATTTCCGAACTTGTAAAACATGACACATGCTAATTTGCCAATTGAACTTGAAACAATACGATTGCTTTCAAGGTCGTGTGAAAGACTGTCACTATCCACAGGTAGAAAGTGACTCACTGCTTTTGTGTATAGGCATACTAGAGATCGACTTAAATCACGTGTCATTAGTGAAGCGATGTGGTTTTCATATTTTGAATGAAGCTTGATTAGTTCGTCAGCGGTGAGAGATTCAATATCCTCTGTCATGTATTGTTTTCCGAGATAAACCTTTGACTTGCCTGAGACAACTACAGACAAAAGACGCTGTTTTTTCGAGTCTAAGTCTTTGTTCTCTACAGCATTGATATCATTCAATAGAAGGATTTCATCAGGGTTCATTTATATTGTTATTTTAAAAAAACAAAAATTAATTTACTAACGCATACCCTGTGGGCTGATCTGTCTTTAAAATGAGCTTTAGATGCTTAGTTGATTTCAGTTTATTTTTTACATCGTCTCGTTCCTGCTTATTTGGTATGACATCATTTTCTCTGAGACAGTCTTCAAAGCTGTCACGGTCCTTACAGTAAAACAAACAGATCAACTTTAACTGTTCTCGAAAATCTTTCAGTACTGCATTATATTTCTGAGTGAGAATCCATACACTGATATTTGCGTGTCTGCCACTGAAAGCAAGTTCTGCTAGAGTGTTTCTCTTCTTGACAATGTCTTTCTCTGCAGAAGAGAGGGGGGTTGTGGGTGTTTTTCGACAATTTATATCTATCCCGAATTTCCAGGATTTTTCGACCGCTTACTCCCACGCCTTAACGCCGCCCGTTTTTTTTTTTCTAGAAATGTTTGTATTAAAACAGCGCCCCCGACAATCTTGCCTAACTGAACACGCCACTACCGACACGCGCACGAACCTCTTACCGTGCCACACCAGCCCGAACCTCTTACCGTGTAAACACCAGCATTAAATCATCGTTTGAACAGTTACCATTTTATGTACCCCACCCGGGTCTGCCTTGGGGGACTTGGGTGGGGTTAGGTATTTTTTAGTTCCCAGGGTCACCCTGGTCAGCCCCACAGGGTGGGTTTTTCTCTCTATTCTGGGGCATGTGTTTCTGGCTACCCTTTGTCCATTCACCTGTATTTGCCTTTTTAAAACTCTCCCTACTGTCTGCACTGCCTGTAGCTCTTGATGTTGGATGTGTGTTGCTAAATGGTCTTAGCTTTATTTAGGCCCCATGTTGTAGGTTTATTTAACGTATTTGACCGGCTGGCGACATACATTCAATTTTCTGTTTATTTTTTTTCACAAGCAGTGCAGGCACGTCCTGAGAAAGCCTTGTTGCTGTCGGGACGTTAAGCAATGTACAATCAATCAATTACCATTTTATGTACCTTTCCCGCATAGTAGTTACCAACAGGGGTTAATTAGATTGTGTGTATAAAACTTAACCTGATACAAACACGCACACACTGCCCGCCGCCTTAATGTATACCCGTCGTATGTGTTTACTCAACAGCCAGTGGCAAACTGTGCCAAGCTTTTTGTGACACAGACAGTCAACCGTTCAATACTCTATTATTAGCAGCTGTGTAAGCCCTGACTAGACGTCATGTTCAAACTGCTTTATTTTAAACCTGACGTACCCCCCCCCCCCCCAAACCGGTTTATTTTAAACCTGATGTACCCCCCCCCACCCCCACCCACCCCCCCACCCCCACACACCCCCCCACCCCCACCCCCCACCTCACCCCCCCACCCCCCACCTCACCCCCCCCACCCCCCCCACCCCCCTCACCACCCCCACCCCCCCTCACCCCCCCGCCCCCCCAACACCCTCCACCCTCACCCCCCCCCCGCCCACACCCCCCCCCCCACCCCTGTTACAAAAATATCGAATTTAGGTTACTGTGTCAAAACGAGAATGTAGTTCAAATTTTGGTCACTGGGTCAAAACAAGAAAGTAGTTCAAATTTTGGTCACTGGGCCAAAACTAGAAATCTGTATCACTAGGCCATTTCAGAAAATGTATGCCATATCAAATAAGGAGGCCACACTCTGGTTTGAACTACAGCAAGTTTTCTCAAAATAATTTTTCAGTTAGTTATTTGGGTTTAACGCCGAGCAGGCGACTAAGGCCATCTCACGGCGGGATGGGTAAAAATCTGGTCAGCCAGACTAAAAGCAAGGTCTTAAGACAAGATGTAAATATAGATTAAAAATCTCAGGCTAAAATGTCGCACATGTCTGGAAAAGAAACGTCTACAGACTCTCAAAAAGGGCAAATAAAAAAATTCACATAGTCTATGAATGCTCAGATCTTGTTAAAAATATTGCATTCTCTCAAAAAATTGAAGATTTTGTCCGGGGGAACATCCCGGAACAAAACCTTCAAGGAGTCTGCTGTGAAGTGTTTATATCTGGTGTCAATTAGGTCAGCACAATACAGCAAAAAGTGTCGAACAGAAAACTGCTCATCACAGGCAAAACACCATGGACGCTCATCCTGTTTAAGTAAGTAAGAGTGCGTAACATATGTGTGCCCGATGTGGAGCCGAGCAAGGACAGTCTCCTCACGGCGGCTGCCGCAGCGGAAAGGTAGACTGTCAGACAACTTAGGAAGAGCTTCATGAAGCTTGTTCCCTTCCTCTTTGTCCCACTCGGACTGCCACTCGCGGGCTATGTACGCACTAATAACAGGTTTAAAATCACTATAGACAGTCTGTGTGTCAGGGACAGGGTCACTGCGGGCACTGTTGGCAGCAGAATCTGCGATTCTGTTGCCTTCGATGCCCACATGGCCTGGGACCCAAATAAAAATGATGTCATAATATTCCTTCATCAAGTCCGCGTAGAGCTCTCTAATCTGCACCAGCAGTGGATGGTCTGTTCCCGCGCCCTGAAGGGCCTGCAGGGCAGAAAGAGAGTCAGACAGAATCAGGAAGTTCCTTTCCCGAGACTGATAGGCATGCTTGAGTGCTAGCAGAATGGCCTGCAGTTCTGCACTAAATACAGAGGAATGGTCAGGGAGACGGAGCTTAAATGGGCGTCTAGGATGGCGAGAGGACACTGCAGCCGCAGCCACTCTTCCATCCTCAGACTTGGACCCATCCGTATAAAGACGACAATAGCCAGGAAAAATTGAAAGGAGTTCATTGAGGCTCTGTTGGTATATGGCTGGTGGAGTACAATCCTTCTTGTGGGCAGTCAAGTCCAGCAAGATGTCAGGAACTGGTAGTAGCCAGGGTGGAGTGACGTGTTGCAGAGATTCCGAAACTTTGTCCAGGTCCACTCCGGCCGCCTGCAGATGAGGTCGGACACGGAAGGAAAGTGGACGGACAGCTCCCGGATGGGCATCGTAAATCTCTGCAAACGACGGGTTAAAAACACAATCATAGGCAGGATTTTCTGGATGGGCCTTCAGCTTCAGAACGTAGCTGAGCATGAGGCGGATGCGGCGGAGCCTGAGAGAAGGCTCCCCTGCCTCTGCATACAGACTAGGAACTGGAGATGTCCTGAAGGCTCCCAGACATATGCGCAGACCTTGATGGTGAATTGTGTTCAGACGCTGCAGAACAGACTTGGAAGCCGAGCCATATACCACAGAGCCGTAATCCAGTTTGGACCGAACAAGGGCCCGGTACAGTCGAAGTAAGACGATGCGGTCTGCACCCCAGTCAGTACGACCAACGACACGAAGAATGTCGAGGGCCTTCCGACAAGAGGTTCTAAGGTAGTTAACATGGTTGCAGAAGGTCAATCTTTTGTCAAAGATGACCCCCAAAAACTTAGCTTCTTCAGCCACCTTAATTGGCACTCCAGCAATGCTCAGGCTAGGTTCTGGAAAAAATTTCGTCTGGTTAGTAAAATGCACACAGACTGTCTTGGAGGGCGAGAATCTGAATCCATTGAGAGACACCCACCCCTGGATGCGATCAACGCACAGCTGCAAGCGCCTCTCAAGGGACGCAAGTCCTCGACCTCGTGCACACAAAGCAAAGTCGTCCACAAACAAAGAGCATTCAGAATCATCCTTGACGGCCTTTACAATGTTATTTATTTTAATGCTAAATAAAACAGGAGATAGAATACTGCCCTGCGGGACACCCATCTCCTGTTCAAAGGAGTCGGAGAGGGTGGAGCCCACACGGACATGGAACGACCTGTTGGACAAAAAATTGTGAATAAAAACGGGCAGATGCCCTTTAAAACCCATGTCCGACAAATCAGACATTATACCATGCTTCCAGGTCGTGTCATATGCCTTTTCAAGATCAAAGAAAATTGCATAGACATGCTGCTTGTTGACAAAAGCATCTCGGATAAAAGACTCAAAGCGGACTAGATGGTCAGTTGTACTACGGAAGCGCCGGAAACCGCACTGGAGGTCTGTGATGAGACCCTGTGACTCAAGATGCCACACCAGTCGGGCGTTGACCAAGCGTTCCATAGTTTTACATAAACATGATGTCAAAGCTATTGGCCGGTAGTTGCCCGGGTCGGAAGGATCCTTACCCGGCTTGGGAATTGGCACAACCACAGCCTGGCGCCAAGATGGCGGAAAATGACCGGTTATCCAGATATGGTTAAAGGCCTTGAGAAGTACAAGGAGTGAATCCTCAGGCAGATGTGTTATGAGCTGATAATGGATGGTATCTAATCCAGCAGCAGAGTCAGTACATTTCTGCATGGCTTGCTGCAATTCTGAAAACGTAAAAGGGGCATTATAGTCTTCCAAGTTATCCGATATAAAATCACAAGCACAAGATTCTCGCTTCTCCTTCTCTCTCTGGAAGAAAGGTGAATAATGCTCTGTTGAAGAATTATGGGCAATGGTGGAGGCAAGCAAATTGGCCACAGCCTTTTTATCTGTGACCAAACTGGCACCATCTCTAAGATGGCCGACAGAAGCCGAGCCACCCCTGCCCCTAATTCTTCGAACAGCCTTCCAGACATTTTGGGACGGAGTCCTAGAAGATAAAGATGAGACGAAGCGTCTCCAGGAAGCACGGCGTTCACGTTTAAAAATATAACGGGCTTTCGCCCGCTGTCTTTTAAAGGTTAAAATATTTGCTTGCGACGGATTACGAAATGCACGTCGCTAAGCAGATTTGCGCATTGTTTGGGCCTTGCGGCACTCTTCATTGAACCATGGTACTCTTGGCTTCCGAGGGAGTGATGTGGAAGTTCTAGGGATGGTTTCACCTGCAACCTCCAACAAAATAGAAGTAAAACAAGAAACAGGTTCTTCAGCTGACATGACCACCTCCTCTGTAAGACGAGACTGACAGAGAGAGGCAAACAGAGACCAGTTAGCTTTCTTGAGATTCCAGCGCCCCACCGGCGAATCCTCCTCACAGCTGACCGATGACAGGACTACTGGGAAGTGGTCACTACCACACAGGTCGTCGTGAACCTTCCAGTCAAAGTCCAGCATGAGAGAAGGATCACACACAGTGAGGTCTAGAACAGAACTAGATCCGGAACCTGAGTTAGAGTATGTAGGTGAGCCATCGTTAAAGACACATAGGTTAAGTTGAGAAAAAACATCTTCTAACATCTGACCTCTGCCATCATAGTGGTCACTACCCCAAAGGTGAGCATGACCGTTAAAATCCCCCATGAGAATAAAGGGAGGGGGCAGTTGATCTACTAAGTGAAAAATATCATTGCTACAGACCCGCAGTGATGGTGGCAGGTAAATACTGCATATGGTTATGGTCTTTTTTAAGGTAACCCGAGCAGCGACAGCCTGAAGACAGGTGTCGATGCTAACGGGGCTACATAAAATTTGGCTACTAATGAGAAGAGCCGCTCCACCCGAGCGCCTCTCCGAATCAGAGCCTTTATGTATAACATTAAAACCATTAAAAGACACAGGGTCAGAAGTCTTCAGGTAAGTCTCCTGAAGAGATATGACTGAGGGGTTATAGAACTTGACTAAAAGACGTAATTCCTCAAAGTTAGCTCGAAAACCACGACAATTCCACTGAAGCAAAGAGTCCATGATTAAGTCTGATCTGGGGGTAAGGAGTTTTTCCCCCCTTTTTCCTTTACCTTGGAAGGAGTTGAAGAAACAGAGGGGGGCCGGCTCCCGGGCCTCCTCTGGTTCTTCGGAGAGGAAGGGGGTGGAGCTGCCGCAGCATCAGCAACAACAACTTCCACTCCCTCCATCCGCTCCTCCAGTGCAGCATATTTGTTTTGAAGGGGCACATCTGTGTTCCCCTTCTGGGCCCGTGCGCACAGCGGTCCCATAGATTTCTTAGACTTCTGGTCCTGGGCAGCGTTCCTGCCGCTAGAGTTAGCGGCCTTAGAAGGCTGACCAGAGCCAGAAGCCTTTGGAGTTGACTGACTAACAGGTTTGGGTGGGGGCTGAGGCTTAGGGGCAACAGAAGGCGGCACAATCGGACCGGCAGTGTCCGCCTTCTGCGTTCCCTGGCTCCTTGTCACCACCGGAGGAGGGTTACTCTCTAGGGGCGAGATGAGCCGAGGCTCCGCCCCCAACCAAGAAGTTGGGGTCTGACATGAAAAGTCTTTGGTGGGGCGCTTGCCTGCCACCGCTGCACTAAAAGTATACACTGAGGTGTTAGAGGTTGGGGCAGCCGCAGCTGCACCAGGGCCTTCAACCAGTTTTTTGGCATCCAGAAAGGACAGCCCCTTCTCCACACGCACCTGCTGAATCTTGCACTCGGATATCCAACGAGGGCATTTCTTATCCGAAGCCATATGCGCCCCCTGGCAATTCACACACAGGGGGGTGGCTGTGCAGGACTCAGCAGAGTGTCCGGGCCTAGTGCAACGGGCGCATGAAGCCTCTGCCTGACGGCATGTCTTCTGCCCATGGCCATACTTTTGGCACTTAAAGCACCGGAGGGGAAGAGGGACGTACTTTTTCACTCTCAGGGAGTAGTAACCTCCCCAGATGGTAGTAGGAGGGGTGGGGGTGCCAAACGTCAGGATGATGGTAGGGAGACGGATCTCCCCACCACCTCGCTTGGAAGCGAAGCGCCTGACGCAAGTCACCCCCTGAGACTTAAGGTTCCTTACAAGTTCATCTTCTGACAGTTCTGCCAAAGCTTGATCTTTGATTACGCCTCTTGACGAATTCATAGTTTTGTGGGGTGTGACTTCCACAGGAGTGTCTCCGATGGAAGAGAGCCCCAGTAGCCCGCTGGAGTGTGCCCGAGTACGGCACTCCACCAGCAAGTCACCAGACCTGAGGCGCTGGGCGTCAGGCCTGCCAACACGGCTCCTGAGGGTCTCCCCCACCAGAAAAGGATGCAGCTTGGTAACTGGTTTCTCCTTCACCTTGCTATGGACAATGAGGAAGCGAGGCCATACGGCCGACGCCTGAGGCGTCGCTTCCTCACAGTCTGAATCACTGTCATGTGCAATGTCGGTGTCTATGCGCCGTTTCTGTGATAGTTTTGTTTTTTTTGGTTTTATCCATATTATATTAGTAGAGATATTCATCCCCCGGGGGTCCCCGCCCGCCACCGAGCCCAACAAGGGAAAGTGCAACTGTCGGCGGGTCTCCAGCCGACGCACAATGGAGACTGCCCGAAAGATATACTCAAGGGGGTAAGCCCGATTGAACCGTTTGAGCCACCGCCTTCTATCACACCGTTGAATGCAGGGGAATACTGGCGTAAAGCACCTAATCAGCAGCAGAAGCTATAGCATGGTGCTCCGTATAGCAACCCGCATGTCAACAGTGGGATAGGGCTCAACGTGACAAGAGCCGATTGACTAGGCCGGTACGACTAGCCTCCCGTTTAGGTAGAAGTCAAGGCCGAAGTGGAGTGTTGGCACCAGTGAGCCGCAGCCCAAAGGGAACCTCAGCCACCAGGATCCTCTTCTCCCCCGACACGGGTCTCCAAGCACGGCAAACACTTGGGATCCAAAGGACCAAAAAGTCACGAGTATTTTTAAGGACCAATCCAACATGGTACGACCTAGGTTAGCACAGCTCCTTAAAAACCGGACCAGTGAAAAGGCTGAACAACATATCTGCTGACATCAAGTCCTAATCCTGGACAAAGATGGCACCCGTCCGCTAGCCCACTCAGTCAGGGACTGAGCGGACTACCCACCTACGCCACGTGGAGGCCGGTGCCGGGTAGGCAAAATAATTTTTCAACTGCAATGAAAAAACACCCCCCTGAAATAGGCATGTCCCGTCAGGCTATTCAATTGGACGGGTCCATAAAAAAGGGGTGATTTAAAAATACCTTTTGTCAGTCTACACAGTATAGATACACCCTTTTTTGTCAGAGCGATATGTAAGTGTCAAGCCAAGGCCTTTTATAAATAAGACCGAACCGGTTTTTCCAGCTGTGTCTGACGCGACTGTTTGCTAATTTTATTGATCAGTCTGTGCGGAAACGTTCTCAGAAGAAAACACAGCTCTTTATCGGTGCGTACACACAATATAACGCAAAGTTTTGGAACAAACGTTTTTTAAGCAAGCTGGAATTCTTAGCAAACGACTAAACATTTGTAGACAGAATAGGAGGTGTTTACAACCGTGAACGGAAACTTCTGAAGGGCTAGCTCGGCAGTGTCGCGTCAGTCGTTAGTCATTTTCAACTGCATAGTGGCCTGAGACAAGACAAGCCTTAAAGTCTGCCGAGTCACTCAATGTTAGCGCAGTCCTAATGTGATTTGTTTACACTACCATTGAGCTATCCTAAGTTCAAAATCATGAAACAAACATGGCGCCTAAAGAGACTGAGGGCAGCTGTTGAGTGGACTGTCACCTACGCGGTGAACATCACGACAAAGCTGCTATGCTGGCCGCTCCCTAGCTCGGTGATGAGAGAAGGGAAGAACTCAAGATAACATAGAACTAAATAACAATAAAGATCATCGCCTAACTATGAAATACCTTAAATCTCTACGCACAGCTACACAGACTAAAACTAATCAAACCTAATCAGAAATAGCATTAAATGAGACCAAAAGAAAAATGCGCGTCATTATGGTGCACATCCACGCCATGCAAGCAATGTAGTCCAAATTGTCATGATTGCCCCATGACAATTCTGCGCAAGTCCAAACTAAGAGCGAATTATTTTAATTAAGAGGCATAAGTTGCACTGCACCAATGTACCTCCCACCGGTTACTATGATTGCGCCGAGGCAAAACTATCGCCGTGTGAGTCACACTGAAACCAACGCACGGGTCATGCACAGTCTTGAAGCAGTAGCAATCATTTTTGAACACGTTAAGTTTTGTTTTGTTTTTTGGCCAGAATTCATACATCATATAATCTTCCAACTTCATACATTGTTAACATAAAGTTGGTGTACAAAATTTCCACAGCTGCGCAATTTCATAGAAATGTACTAGTGTGCACTGGGGTGTTCGGTAGGATGGTCAGGAATTTAGATATTGGATGGTGGTGGTTGGAAATTTAGTGACGTCGGAGACGTGGTCATGTTTACTACACTTTTATTCGAGTCCGCGCAGAAGTGTGCAGAAATCAGAAATGCAGTACAGGGTCTCCAAACACCCGCGCAGTTTCGGCTTAATAGACAGCATTATATAAAATTAAAAACCTGTTTCCTCCAGAAAGGCACCGGTGCCAGAAAGTTAATGACTGCGGATCAACAAGTCTCTGGTACGAGTTGAGTCCTTGCACGTTTGGATAAAAAATAAAAGTTCTGGCCACGCAAGCAAGCTATGTACATTATAGAGGCTAGCTGACCCGTTCTCCGCTGTCTGGTAACAGAGTCCACGCGTCGGCTGCCCACAGTTCCTCGGTGCGTCTGGCTACTCGTTATAAATGGCAAATCTGTAGTCTTAGTAATGTGCAAGCCCTCCCAAGGAGCATAGTATCATCTTATGAACTCTCTCTCTAGTCCTTGGCTTGACTTCGCTGAGACGCGAAGATTTTATAGGAGTTGCCCACGACGTCTGCAGGCTTGTTCGTGGCTGCGGAGGCCAATCCGAGACAGGCAGGTTCGACCGCAGTGGCTGCAGGGGAAGGTATGGCCAGGGTTCTGAGCTGCGGCATCTCTGTTTTTTCTCCTGAGCCGCTTGTCCTTAAGGCTAGCTCTGTGAGAGTCCTCAAAGGAGACAGCTGCCTTGTAAATGGTGGAGCGCCAGGTGTCACGGTCCGCAGCAAGCGAAGACCACTGGTGGTGGTCGATTTGGCAGGCACTAAGTGACTTCTTGAGACAGTCTTTGTATCTCTTCTTTGGTGCCCCTCTGTCACGGTGTCCAGTAGCAAGCTCGCCGAACAGGGTGATCTTTGGTAGGCGATGATCCTCCATCCTGGAGACATGCCCCGCCCAGCGGAGCTGTGTCCGCAGCAGCAAAGCCTCGATGCTCACAGTTTCAGCCTGTTCAAGGACCTCGACGTTGGTGACATAGTCACTCCAGTGAATGCCCAGGATGGTACGCAGGCAGCGCTGGTGGAAGCGTTCGAGGAGTCGTAGTTGGCTGCGGTAGAGGGCCCAGGACTCGGAACCATACAGCAGGGTGGTGAGGACCACAGCTCTGTACACGCTGATCTTGGTGCCTGTTTTCAGCTGTTGATTGTGCCACACCCGCTTGAAAAGTCGCCCGAAAGCGCTGTTCGCTTTTGCCAGCCTGCTGTCAAGCTCCTTGTCCAGCTTGGCGTCCGACGTGATAATGCAGCCAAGGTAAGTAAACTGGTGCACTGACTTTAGTTCAGACTCGCCAATGGTGATGTGAGGAGGGCGATACACTGTCTTGGGTGCCGGCTGATGGAGGACCTCTGTCTTTTTCAGACTGACCTCGAGTCCAAAGAGCTGGGCAGCATCTGCGAAGCAAGACGTGATGCGCTGCAGGGCTCTCTCTGTGTGTGCAACGAGGGCAGCATCATCAGCAAAAAGCAGCTCACGAATCAGTTGGTCTAGGGTTTTCGTGTGGGCCTGCAGTCGTCTGAGGTTGAACAGGCTGCCATCGAGACGATACCTGATGTACACTGCATCGTCATCATCGAGGTCCACTGTGGCCTGCTTCAACATCATGCTAAAAAAGATGGTGAAGAGGGTCGGTGCCAGCACGCAGCCCTGCTTTACGCCGTTGAGAATAGGGAATGGTTCTGAGAGGTCATTGTTGAGTCTGACCTGGCCTTGCTGGTCCTCGTGTAGCTGGACAATCATGTTGAGGAACTTTGGGGGACAGCCAAGTCGCTCCAGGATCTGCCACATGCCTTGCCTGCTCACAGTGTCGAACGCTTTTGTTAGGTCGACAAATGTTACGTACAGCCCTTTGTTCTGGCTCGCGGCACTTCTCCTGTAGCTGTCTCAGCACAAAGACCATATCGGTGGTGCTCCTGTTTGCTCTGAAGCCACACTGGCCCTCTGGGAGTTGGTCTTCAGCGATGGCAGGTACCAGCCGATTCAGGAGCAGCCTTGCAAGGATTTTCCCAGCAATGGACAGCAGGGTAATTCCCCGATAGTTGGAACAGTCAGACTTCTCGCCTTTGTTCTTGTACAGGGTGATAACGACTGCATCACGGAGATCTTTTGGTAGTGTTCCTTCCTCCCAGCAGCAGAGAAAGAGGTCATGGAGCTTGTTGTGCAGTGCTGTGCCTCCATGTTTCCAGATCTCTGGCGGTATTCCATCAATGCCTGCTGCTTTGCCACTCTTGAGCTGGTGGATGGCTGTGAGGGTCTCTTCAGCGGTGGGCGGTTCGTCCAATTCAACCTTTACTGGGAGGTGTGGGATTTGTAGGACGACTGCTTCTTGAACAGTGCGCTCAGCGCTGAAGAGGCTCTGAAAGTATTCCGACCAGCGGTTCAAGATGGAGGTATTATCTGTGAGGAGTGCCTGGCCATTCGCGCTTCGCAGGGGACTTTGTACCAGGTGCCTGGGGCCATACACTGCTTTCAGTGCTTCGTAGAAGCCCCTGTAGTCACCATTGTCAGCACAAAGCTGGGTCCTCTGTGCAAGTCTGGTCCACCACTCATTCTGGAGATCTCTGAGCTTGCGCTGGAGACTGCTGCAGACGAGGCGGAAGGCAGACTTCTTCACAGGGCAGGAAGGCTGGGCTAGGTGGGCCTGATGGGCGGCTCTTTTTTTTGCTAGGTGTTCCTGGATCTCTACATCGTTTTCGTCAAACCAGTCTTTGTTCTTCTTTCTGGCGAAACCCAAGACTTCTGCAGAGGATTTTGCAATAGCAGTTTTCAGTTGTTCCCAAAGTGTTTCAGGGGAGGAGTCTACTGGGTCCGCTGTGTCTTTGAGCCTGCGCTGTAAATCTGTCTGAAAGGCAGCTTTCACATCGTCACGCTGAAGGCTGGCAACATCAAGCTTTTTCTTGGGGGGCCCCCATTTCTTGGGTTTTGGCTTGAAGTGGAGCCTGAGTTTGCAGCGGACAAGGCGGTGGTCAGTGTGGCACTCTGCGCTGGGCATCACTCTGGTGAGGAGGACGTCACTGCGGTCCCTCTGACGCACTAGGACATAGTCGATAAGGTGCCAGTGTTTGGAGCGAGGATGCATCCAGGTGGTCTTTCGACTGTCCTTTTGCTGAAAAGTAGTGTTGGTGATGACCAGTTGCTGCTCCGCACAGAACTCCAACAGTAGGCGGCCATTGTCATTGCAGTTCCCCACGCCATGCTTGCCGAGGACTCCTTTCCAGGCTTCAGAGTCCTGGCCCACTCTGGCGTTGAAGTCGCCAAGGATGATGACTTTGTCGTCTGCAGGGGTACTCTGTAGGAGGCTGCGCAGGTCAGTGTAAAACTTGTCCTTTTCAGCAGGCTCTGCCAGGAGGGTTGGGGAGTACACACTGAGAAGGGTGACGTGTTGCTGGTGTCTCAGTGGGAGGCGCATGGACATGATGCGGTCTGAGTGGCCCGTTGGTAGGTTTTCCAGCTTAGTCGCAATGGATGTCTTGACCATGAAACCCACGCCTGAGAGCCGTCTTTCTGATGCAGGCCTGCCTGACCAGTAGAGGGTGTACCCAGCACCAAGTTCTTGGAGGCTGCCTTCGTCCGGAAGGCGTACTTCGCTGAGCGCGGCGATGTCGATGTTTAACCTCCGCAATTCATGGGCAATGAGGGCGGAGCGACGTTCAGGGCGTCCGCTGTCTGCTTTGTCGAGCATGGTTCGGACGTTCCAGCATGCTACGTTGAGTCCGGTCGTGGTCGTCATGAGAGTGGATCCGTTATTCTTTCTTGTTTTTTGACCGCAGGAGAAGATGCCCGTTGACCGCGGCTAGCCAACTGGGGTTGCGAGGGGACGAGCTTTGGTTAGGCCACCTTTTCTAGGCCCCTCTCCGTGTGGAGCAAGCAGTGCTGTCCCTAGAGAAGGCTGCTTGGTCGTTCAGGGTGTGCCGAGTGATGTTGTCATCCCCAGGTCAACATCAGGCGACCAATATCCTGAACCGCCTGCATGCAGGTTTGAGACTGCGGCTTCCAGTGACATCTTTCACCTGCCGTTTCGCCCCTCGCCCGTCGCTACAGGACTTGGAATGGTCAGTGTCATGGTCCGTGGACGTTTCCTAAAGCCTGCGCGGTGGAGCTTTTTGGTGGAGTGCAGTGTGCGCAGTACTGGCCCCACCCTTTAAAC
>BTPG01000001.1:281486544-281561544 GCA_036245525.1 Semisulcospira habei
AATTGTGAAACCATACGCAATAGGCTGTGTTGTACTGTCCAGCATTTCCAACCAGCTTGAGCTAGCTTCCTTCTCTCTGTTTCCTGCAAGGCCATTCAATGTCTCGTTCCGCAAAGTCACCAAGTTATGCTTCATTGTTGTGTGGATACACCAAAGAGGCTGGCTTAGTCCACCCCCACTCTGTCAAATTTTGCTTTTGCGTTCTTAAATTCCACAAAAGACATCATAGAGGTGTCTTGCTGATGCTGGGTGATTCCTCTCGCATGGATCTCTCGAGGTTGTAAAGAATCTGCTCAGGTTGTGACTGCCCGCCCCTGGTTCTGTAAGCCCTTCCCTCCTGCCTGGTTTGTTTTCCTCCAGCTATGATTTCCTCTGCCTGTTGCTTCCAGCCTGATTCAGTTGGATCTTGTTACGTCGGGGCGTGGTGGGATGTTCTTGTATGTGAGGCGGGACACACACGTGTTGGAGGGCCTGCTACGTGCGATGCATGTCTGACATTGTTGTTTTCATGTTTGTTGCCTGTTTTTGGGGTAGGAGTTATTAATAAGGTGATTGTTGTCCGTGGTGTGTAGGGCCCAAAATTCCCCTTGGACTGCCAGATTCTTATTGCAGATTGCTAGTAAGGCGCTTATCATGTCTTTTCCCCCTTCTTGGACTAGCTCTGCAGGGATGTTGTCTGCTCCTTGCTGACCTTCCCTTTTTTTTTTTTAGCGACTTCCACTTGCAGCCTCTTCTTCTTCTCGGGAAGGATGGGATTCGTTTTAGCCGCTTGTTGGTCATGGGTGGTGTGTGGGGGTGGATGGTGGGGGGGTGGGTGGGGGGGGGTGGGGGGGTGGGGGGGGGGGGGTGGGGTGGGGGGGGTGGGGGTGGGGGGGGGTGGGGGGGTGGTGGGGGTGGGGGTGGGGGTGGGGGGGGTGGGGTGGGGGGGGGGGTGGGGGGTGGGGGGGGGGGTGGGGGGTGGGGGGGGGGTGGGGGGGGGTGGGGTGGGTGGGGGGGGGGTGGGGTGGTAGGGTCGGCTTAGGAGGGGAGTGGGGGGTTGGTAGGTGGGCGGTGGGATGTGGAGGGGGGGGTGGTTGGGCTGAGGGGTTGTATAGGGGGGGGGTGAGCCGGTGGGACGGTGTAGGGTAGCTCGGGGGTGATGGGCCGGATTGGGCCGGGGGGTTGCGCGGGGGGGGGGGGCGTGTGGGGCTGGGGGTGGCTGGGGGGTAGAGCCAGGGTTGGGCGGTTTGCCGGTTGGGGGTGGGGGCGGGTGGGGTGGGTCTCTGGCGGTGGTGGGGGGGTGGTGTGAGGCGGAACGTGTTGTGTATTTGGTATTGTGTGTCTATGGACAATAATGATAAATAAGATATTAAATTAGATTAGATGATAAAAATTAAAAAAGAAGAATTTATGTATAGGTATTAGTGAAAAAACAGTAAATTAAATCAGAAAGGAGATAAGTAAAGGACTAAAAAAAAATGTGATAAGGTATAGCTATTGAACAAATAATATAAGTAGTTGTATGCGCTGGGTCCCTTGTTCGCTTGGTGGGTTGGTACAATATCTGAGCAGTACTCTGTCCATCTCTTCAGTATGTCTTGGTCTTCCGTAAGACAGTTCCCTTCACTATCTTGAATGATCGAGGAGCGTCCTTGTTTTACATTGGTCAGGTAAGCACCAGCTGGTATGCTGTTTTGCTATTATTTTTGTTCAGATTTTCTTCTACGTGTTTACACTGATTTTCAATCCACTTATTCTTTGCATTTTTCATGCTTTTCTTGATATCCTGGTTAATTTCCCTGTATTGTTTAACTCCTTCTACCTCTGATTTCTTTTTCTTTAATTCTCGACGCTTGTCACATAGAGCAAAGATCAGTCAGCTGTAACCCAAGGTTTCTTTGCTTGTCGGTGTTTGCCAAGGATCTCACTGGCTGTTTGGGTTACAGCAGTGTTAAATGTGTCGATCAGTGTGTCCACATCCGTGTCTTCTGCACCTAGAAGTAGCAGTGGCGCGAACTTTCCGCCTATCTTTGCCTGGAAGGCTTCCGCTACCTCCGGGTCTTTCAGCTTCTCGAGGTCAAACTTGATTCTGGTGGGACTGACCCTGCTTGTTGACCTTCTTTAGGCGGAGTCGGAAGGTCATCATCACTAAGTCATGGTCGCTTCAGTCTTCCGCTAGACTCTTAATAAAAGCATCTGAAATAGTTAGGAATGTGAGGCCAAAATATCTAATTGCAGACAATTTTGTGTTGGGTGTTGGTGGGCAAACGATATGAAAATAAACCGACTTGATGAGGTGTTACTTTGGGGCAATTTTCTGTGCCTCTTTGACTTAAAAAAAACTTGACGTCGGCTCATTTTGTGTGCAACTCTTGGCGCCGCGGTTTAAAGTATCTCTGCGGCATTGTTGAATTAAGCGCGCTGTGGCAGCAAGCGTTCGCGAACTTTCTCAGCGTCTGTTAACTCATTTAGTTACGACACACCACAGCCGGATATTCCTCGACCATGATAGTTCATACGTCGCTTTCTAGGTCTTCTCTCTCGCGGATCATCCACAGTTCAACACTGTCACTGAGTCTATATTCCGATGTAGTCACCACAGGCATGGGATGATCGTTGCGATATCGACAATCTTCTATATGACACGGGTGGTAGAAAATAGCATAGTTATCATCACGTGCCTGTGGTAGTTACAGGCTAAGCTAGCACTCCACTGCATTCTGATGAGGGACTGAGCAGAACAAACTGGTTGTCTCCCTCAATTTGCTACCCGCTTATCAGCGGTAGCGAATCGAGGGAGGCAACCAGGGTGGGAACAGAGATGCACTGAAGTAAATGGGACTGACCCATGTCGAGCGAACTTCGGATATAACAACGAGATGATCATTTCATCCCAAAGTCTACCGTATTCTTTGGAGCTCACGTGCGTCTTTCTTTTAGGAACAATCAAAGTTCATGTTCATATTTTTAAGCTTATCCTCCTCATCCATTCCCCTCCTCTCCAACCCAACCTCTGATCAAAACATACCGGCGCACACAAATAAAGACGGACCCATGGCGCTCCCCGCCATTAGTACCCTCTGTCCTGTGGGCTGACAGGATTGTGAAGAGGAAAAATAGCGCGAGCCGGCAGCAAAATGACGTCACTATAAGCTTCTCGTCATGGCATCGCTAGCCCACGACGCCGTGTACACAGTGACGAATTTGAAACCTTGTATAACACTGACAACTTCTGCTTTGCGTCAATTTACGAACATTGTGTAACACTGACGTGTTTGACGCCTTTACGTCACCGTCACTGTCTGATCCTCTCTAGGCGAGAATTTTTACTTTTTGATTTTGTTTTCTGCAATGAATTACTTTTCACGAAAACGTTGAAAAAGTACAAAGCTGGCTAACGAAACTCATCCAATGTCTATACCCAAACGTATCTATATGCAAAATTCCGAGTGAATAGAACGAAAATTACGGACTCAAATGCGGGTCAACCGACTTTATATAAACGGCAATTTTTCTCTTGAACGAGTCTACTAGTTAAAATATGTTCGGAGGCTCTCCAAAAATACATCTCGATCAAAACATTTCCTAAAGTTTCAGGCCTGTACGTATACAAACACCGGAGATACTCGTGTCTACACACACACACACACACACACACACACACACACACACACACACACACACACACACACACACACACACACACACACACACACACACGCACGCACGCACGCACACACACACACACACACACACACCATCACACACACACACACACACACACACACACACACACACACACACACACACACACACACACACACACACACACACACGCGGCGTTTCTCGCCATATGTACGTTCAACAGCGCGATTAGCGTATCTAGGTATGACGTAATTTTTATCGTGTTACTTCACTGTCAGAGTCTGATGTGTGCCCGCCTATGTTCGTCATTTGCATGCTATGGAACGTGCTCCGACCAGCCCGGTCGGACAAAAATCGCCAGGGTACTCACACTCTCTTGCTGTTACGTTAGAAGTTTGTTGCAAGCGGCGTAATGTACATAGAAATGTTTGTGTGGTCGGTGGGAAGCTCCGATTATAGAGTTGTTATTGACCATTGACTTTTGTAATCGCATACATACTTACTATAAGGGTAACAGATTTATGGAACTATTTACAAGCAAAGCCTACTTTAAACTGTCAGCAAGAGACATACATACTCATAAGACCCCCCCCCCCTTCTCCCCCTCCCCCCCCCATCCCCATCTCACCCCCTCCCCTTTCATTCCTAAGACCACCCTTTCCCGACCTAGATCACGGAGCCCCATCGGCTGATCGGACAGGGGACTATTGGGACCAACCAGTTATACGCTTCCCGGTAAGCAAAGATCCTCGGGCCCACGGCGGCCGTCGTGGGCCTGAAGTCGTTTTGCTACTGGGGTTCTCATCTAGATCTGTGGCCCTCCACTTAGGACGGCCTTCAGAATGTCCCCAAATCTAATGTATTCCTTGATCTTGAATGGCTTCAGCGTTTCTTTCTAGATTAAAGCAGCTGTGTCAGTATCTCCACCAATCGCCGTTCCTCCGTCTCAATTAGACCATTAAAGGCACAGCCGACATATACAGTATAGATAGCGCACGTCAGCCTAGAACGGCATTTGAGAGGTCCCTATATGTCCTTATGAATCAAAGTGGCACAAACGCAGTGCGCCTGTGTTGATCACTGTTCATGTGTTCCCAAATCAACCCGCCGTTAGGGCCGTCCATTATCATTCCCGTGCCAAGGACGTTAAACCCAAAACCAATCAAGCAGCCAGTTAGAGCGGTATTTGATGACTGGCTGTCAGCGTAGGAAGCAACGCTCTACCAGCGCTGCGTGTATATCCGACAATCAACTGTCAGTTACTGCGCCTCTAATTTCTATTAGCCCTGACACTGCAACAAGACGATAATAGTGCTAGCATAGCCTGACAACTACACTGACAAAATCTGGATCGACCAATATAGATTACGGGTAGTGCCAGAACAGATTGGCGCCAGTAGGCGCCAAGCTATTCTGGCACCATCCTTTAACAATCATGGTCGACCTGTCTCCTGAAACTATGTCATGTAGTTTTTGACAAATCTCAAAGTGAAGCTCTGAAATTTAACTATGACAAAATATCATGAATCGATCATGATAGTTCAAGGGTCTTCCAAAATATTCTGGCACCACCCTTAAACTGTCATGACTTAAACCTCTTGACAACTCTCAAATTTGTGAAATTTGACCCTCAAGGCTAGGCAGTGTGTTTCGGGTCTGAAGCCATGTCACCTTATCAGAGAAAGCAAACATTCGCAGGAGATCGGGGCTTTACAGTTATCCCCCTAGATGAGCTCTTTTGCGGAGGAGTTTGCAGACAGACGCCCGCAAGCAACCAATCGCTCCAAGTTTGTGGGCTTTCGCGTTAAAAGTGAACTTCCTTTCTCAGAATTTGAAGCCGAATGCGACAACAGGGACATTTTTTTTCCACCCAAAATATCTCAGATATGGAGCGAAAACTTGAATTTAGACCCTGTGATTGGTTTTGGGGAAACGGGTTAACCCTTTTTACTGAGCTTCTAGGAAATATGTCTCCGTAATCATCTTGTTTCGCTACAGCCGCTAAACATTAACCCTATCAACGTGGAGCGGCAAGAGGCCTAGATCCTCATGAGCCCCGCAATTGGGGGAGCTCATGAGGATCTAGGTCTCTTGCATTTTGGGTGTCGCTCTTTGTGCACACTTAGGCTGTGAATGGGTTAGCATCATGACAAAATCCAGCGGGCTGGTGACGTGTTTTTTTTTTTTTTTTTTTTTCAAGTTTGTGTGCGTGAAAGAAATAATTGAAACAGTCTTTGTGACGTGCTCTTTCTCTTTTTAGTTAAAGCGCCCTACTCCATGCAAGAAGGTTCATAGTTCACAATGTCTCTTTTATAAATGTTCTTGATGTGTCTTACAATACCGCCGGGCTTGAAAGGTCTAAGTTACTTGTGAAGTCTGAATGTCGTAAAAGGAAATACTTTTTTTGTTGTTGCTCTTCTTCTCCCTTGTACGTAGACGAGTTTTCCCCTTTACGCACATGGGGGTGGGGCGGGGGGGGGGGGGGGGGGGGAGAGGGGAGGGGTAACAACCCAACTCCCCCAAAAAACAAAAACAAAACAAAACAAAACGAAACAAAAACACCCCCCCCCCCCAAAACAAACAAGTACCCCCCCCCCCCAAACAAAAACCACAACAAAAAGCAAAAAACAAAAACAAACAAAAACAACAACAAAACAACAAAAACAAACAAACAAACAAACAAACACAATCCAAACAAACAAACAAACAAAAAACACAACAACAACAACAAAAACAACACCCTCTGTTAAGTGAACCTTCGTACTCAGATTCTGAAAAGATGGGTAGGGAAGTTTCAGCTTAGGCAAGACAATATTGATAACCCGTTGTATCGGCAATTTTTAACAACCTAAGCCCGTCACGGAGCAGAGCACTTTAAACTCGTGGCATGGAAATCTCCATTCTTTGACGCTTGCAGTGTTTCAGTGTTGGTAAAAAAAAAAAAAAAAAAAAATACGCAATACAAATTCCTCTGTCTGCCAAAGGTCTGAAAATAACTGAAACGGGCGTCCTTTTAAGCAACATTTAACTTATTCAGCCCGGCGCACGTATTTCCCCAATTTTGGAGGCGTCATCTAACGACTATGCACCTGTTGCAGGAGATGGATCGACCATGGTCGACCCATCTCCTGCTGCAATGCGTCAGGGCTGAATGGGTTAAAGAATATAAATTAACGGAAGCACCACTGAAGCGCGTTAACCCGTTAACTGTTAGGGCAAGGCGAATGCTCACCATCTGCAAGAGACATAAATCCTCATGAGCCCCCGCTGTCGCGGGGACTCATGAGGATTTATGTCTCTTGTTAGTCCTATGTTATTTATTCGCGATTCGGTCAGATTTACATCTGTGTTCTTCACGCGAATGTTGGTCAGTGTGCAGTCGTTTCTGACTCTCAGTTCGTGGTCGCTGGCAGCTAAGGGGGTTAAAAGCCTAGTTTAACAGAAATTAAATGAAGCAATGAGACATGAGTGTCAGAAACCACATATCTGCCCTTTGAAGGTCCAAGACCGATTAAGTCCATGTTTTTTTGAAAAGCGATATTTTCATTGTAATACAATGAAAATATCGCTTTTCACAACAACAAAAAAATGGACTTGCTCTTTTTTTAAAGTCACGTGGCAGATATTCCATTACGTAAAATGACACAACGTCATTAGAGGAGGTCAGTCACCCCGGCTGACGTCAAATGACGTCGGAATAACTTTTCAGTCGTCTTCATGTAATGATCGTAATAAAAGGCATTCTACCCTTGTTTGACAAAAGCCGCAAAGTCCATTTTTAGCTCTTTCGAGACGTGCCACAACCGGATTCGTAGCACAAAGCCGCGAATCCGGATGCAACATGTCTCGAATGTAGAAAAGCGAGATTTTCCTTGCATACTGGCTTTTCTCAAGAATGGATATACTGGTCAAATAATGAGACAAACAACGTTTCACAATGCTATGCTATAATTAAAAGGGAAAGGACTTCCAGCTCTCGCCGATTTCGTCTCTGGGGGGGGGGGGAGAGGGTGGGGAGCGGGGGGATGGGGGACTTAGTTTCTGCCCGTCCATCCACCATGTCCGACCGCGCCACAGAGTGCAGCGCCTCGGGAAGGGGCAAGGCCTCCCCTACCGCTCTATTCTGTTCCTACCCCATGTGAGTCCTAGTCCAAGGCCTCGGTTGCTTTTTGGTTTGGGTATTTTAGGTTTGAGTTTGTTTGTTTTTTAAAAAAAAAATTATTAACACAACCTTTTCCCGTCTTCTTTCGCGGTGGGTTTTCGGTCCCAACTGCATCCCAGGGAGAGCATGTAGTCTAGACGTATTTGACTTGGGGGGGGGTGTTTATTTAGTATTTTCACGGTTTCCGTGAGGGTGCTATGCCAGGATTCGGGGGGAGCGTTGATAAGACTTTTTAGCGTTATGGGAGATTGGAGGGTGTTCCTCACTTACGATCTCGTTTCGTCAATTGTTGTGCAGTCCAGGAGGACGTGTTCGGTTGTGAGTGTGTGCCCGCACGTGCACATTATGGTGTTTGGGTGGACTAGGTTTCACAATGCTAATATTGACGTACCTCATAATAAGTCATTTTCTTCGAAGACTTAAGAATCTTGGATTAGATCTATACATTCAATGCACGAAAAGGTCACATTAGTGTGCTGGGTGTTTCTAGTGATGTCGAGAACCATAGCATATTATAGTTATGAGTGAGGTGATTACAGATGATTCATATTCACATAAAGGTCTGATGAAGACTGTTGAACCGCCGTGTCACAAATACGGTGCAATTAGATGTTTTGTCTTACTGTAATAGCATAAAAGTAAACCGGTCACGAGCAGGAATGGCCATTATCGTTCAATGCGCTGGTGACGTCAGTTTTAAAGCGCCGACCTACTCCAGGCACTAAACGGTAAAAATTTCGCAAGATCTCCTTCATAAGAGTTCTTAGTATGTTTGACAAGAATGCTGGAGAAAAGGGCTAACGTATTATTATAAAGTCGAATGTCGTAAAATGAAAGACTTTTCTGCTTTTAGTAAGTAGGAGAGTTCCTCCCATTACGCCCCAAAGGCAGAGGACAACTTCTGGTACGTAAGGATTGACTTGCCAACGATGGGTGGTGTGGAGCGAGTATTGGCCTTTCCGAGCGCAGAGATCAAAACTTTAACTCATTCGCGGCAAGCCGCATCCGGATGCGCGGCTTATGCCGCGCATCCGGATGCGGCTGGACGCGAATGAGTTAACCAACTGAGCAGGACTTAACCGCGGATGGTTGGTTGGTTAGTTCGGGTTTAACGTCCTCAGCACCGAGGTGATCATCGACGGCCCTGACGGGCGGGTTATGCGGGACAGGGAAATCTATTGCCTATGGAGTACGACCTGAACACTGATCAACTCAGGCGCACTCCAGCTGTGTCACTTTGATTTACCAGGACCTTTCAACGGACATGCTATTGAACAAATCCGTTTTCCCCCCTGGATTGTGAGTCCAGCTACCGGGGCCGGGACGGGATTCGAACCCACGACCCGGCGATTTCCTTCGCTCTCCTGCTCCGACGTTTAACCGCCTGAGCTATTTCGGACTCTCATTAACCGCCGAGCTTGCCAACGTCTTCAAATGATGTCTCAGAAACCGTGGCACCCGACTGCAAGATAATTACGTCTGGCCGAGGCACACAGATATGAATGGAGGCCAGCAAGAGGCATAGATCCTCATAAGCCCCGCAACTGCGGGGGCTCATAAGAATCTACGCTTCTTGCATCTGGGTGTTGTTCTATGTGCTCAAGTAGGAGCTTATGTATAAAACTATAAGCTTACCTCACATACTTTTTAATTCCGCAGCCAAAAACCGTTGTAGAATCGTTTTAGCTCTACAGTCACTGACTGACTGTTTAATTATAGTTTTAATCTGACTTGATTTCTGACCATTACAAGACGCAAATAAAATGATTTGACTTCATTGTTTTCTTTAAAAAAAGTTTAAACACAATTTTTAACGAATTACAAACCCTGACGATGTATTGGTTCTGAAAAAAACCAACCAACCAACCAACCAACCAACCAACCAACCAACCAACCAACCAACCATCCAACCATCCAACCAACCAACCAACCAACCAACCAACCAACCAAACAAACAAACAAACAAACAAACAAACAAACAACAAACAAAACAAACAACATAAAAAACGGAAAAAAGATAATCATCTGTCTGTTATGATTTGAACCCATGACATCTGCAGCAAAAACACATCATGTTTAATACATTTTGTTTCACTGTGTTTGTGATATAAAAAAAAGAAGAAAATAAAAGGTGAGAAGAAGGTAATCATCTGTCTGTTGTGATTTTGAATCCATGTCATCTGCAGCAATAACGCATCATGTTTGATAAATTTCGTTCCACTATGTACGACATTGATTCTATAATTAATAGAACGGAATGGTAAAAACATGAGAAGCCCCCCCCCCCTCCCCCCCCCAAGGTCAACGATAAAAAAAAAGAAATAAAGAAATAAAGAACAAAGAACAAAAGAAATAAACAAATAAACAAACAAAGCAACAAACAAAGAAACAAACAAATAAACAAAGAAACAAGCAAGCAAACGAACAAACACAAAAATATGCAGGCAGGTGATTCTGAAAACCACCATTAAAACCAACTTGCAATTTAACCCGACACAACACGGCAATTGGATAGAAAAGAAATCCTGCCATGGGATAACAAATGATGTTGCACCCCAGGTTGGCAGAAAGGATGGCGAGGATTTGTCCACGCATTGACAGAAAGCATGGCGTAGACTGGCTACAGGAAATTAAACAGCCCGTAGGCTTCCGCAGAATCACTGCAACCAGAATCGTCCAGCCGCAAGTGGAACAAATCATAAGCAGCCACCGAAGCTTGCGTGGGCTCATGACTCTTTATATAGTCTGTTGTTGTTTATAGTCTGCGTTTGTTTTCTTTACGCACAGCAATTAACCCCTTCCCTGCCATAACACAATGTCCAATACCCCAAAACTGCAAGAGGCATAGATCCTCATGGCACCCTGCTGACGCAGTGGCTCATAAGGATCTATGCCCTTTGTTGACCCCGCTTTGTGTCTTTGAACGTCTGGGGTTCCCTGAATTAAAAAAAAAAGACTTCAGGAACCCAATCTGTCAACATTGGCAGTGAATGTGTTAAACTGAACACTTTTGCGGTGAATATGATATCAGTCGCCATTAATACGTTGTAGATCGACATTTCCAAACGTGGCAGTTGCCACCAGAGACTGCATGTGATGAAGCTCTATGCTCGTGCATAGTGCTCACACCGTAGGGTTAGTACGGTACGGTTTTTGTTAACGGTTTGTAACGCAGGCAGACTTGCCCACAGTCGCACGTACAGACTCTCACGCAACAGACGCATACACCGCCGCTGACTCAGACGGGCGCATTCATGCGGTAAAACAAACACACGGGTTCCCTTTCTAAAGTGACTTTATACAATATACAAGAAAAGAAACGCTTAAAAGACTATCAAACTATACAGACTTCTCTACTAACATCCGAACATCATACACACACAATTCACAATATCTCGCCAGGCTAGGTTTTAGTTTCACACTGTCTCCAACCTGTTTGATGTTATTGCCTGGTTACGTTGGTCCTTCTCACGTCTAGGCGTGAAAGTCCTTCGTCGTACGCTTCTTCTTGCCGTCCTGTCTCTTTGGCACGGACGTCCTCGTTCTCGCACCGTAGCGCAGTTCTCGCTGTGATCCGGGTATCTTGGTCCCGATCAGACTCACTCTGAGCGAAGAGCTGGAGGGATGACCTCACGTTAGGTCCCACCTGTGACTGACGTCTCGGCGTCCGTCGTTCCACTCTTTACAAGTACTCTGAAATCTAGGCTTCAGAGTCTTGGAATGCGGGCTAAGATATCTCGCATAACGTCTGTCCAGAATGACAGTCAAGCCCCGCACTAATATATTACTGCTCTGACAGACACAGCTTTTGCCTAGAACTCACTAAACAGAACTCACCAAACTCCGTGCTAACCATGTCTTACAGATTCCACGTGGACAGCAGGCCCCACGGACTATCGGCACAAACAAACCGTTAACAAAAACCGTACCGTACTAACCCTACGGTGTGAGCACTATGCACGAGCATAGAGTTTCATCACACTGCAGTACAGCTCAAAAGACAGATCGACCATGACAGTTTAAGGGTGGAGCCAGCATAGCTTGGTAATATTTCAAGGGAGGGGCTAAAACAGCTTAGTACCACTTGAAGGGTGGTGACAAAATAGTTTTCTTACCAGTTCAGGGGTGGGGCCAAAATAGCGTGGTACCACTTAAGGGGTGGTGCCAAAATAACTTAATACCAGTTCAGGGGTGGCGCCAAAATAGTGTGGTACCACTTTAAGGGGTGGTACCAAAAGTAGCGTGGTACCAGTTCAAAGGTTAGTTCACCAGAGGAGCCATTGTTTGCTATTTTCGCACCCGCCAGACCGGTCGCTCGGACCGGTCATGTGCACCAGATCGGTTTAGAGCCTGTACTTTCTGCACCTGTAATGAGCAATCTCGGAGAAAGAATCACGTGACCGCCGTTTGATTGCTGCAAAATAAGACAAATAAAGAATAAACCCTTTCCCATATGCAATTCGGCAATAATGCATCCTTATGCTAGCACCACGAAACATTACGCGATTTGGCAGATTTGAAAAATATTTTTTTTCCTCAATGGTTGTGATTTTGAGATATCTGCGTCGCTTTGCGGCAGAACTTGAAGCACCGTCGTAGTTGAAGTACGAGAGATGAGCGCACTACAAATACAATGGACTTGATTGTGGGGCGTGACACTAACCTCCGCCATCTCTACACAAAACTGGCGTGTTAGGGGAGGTAAAAGGCGCTAAAAGTAAAACCGGAAACGAACCTTTTTTTTTTTAAAAATTTTTAATTTTTTTTTTTTACTGCGATCACAATCTTCCACGTGAACGTAGGAGACCACACTACAAGTGCAGAAGCCTTGGGTCTGGTGCAAAAATAGCAACAATGGCACCGCTGGTGCGTTTAACCTAGGTACAGGGCGAGGTATACCAATACAGCGTTAGTTCAGGGTTTAACGTCCACGGCACAAGAGTGATAATGGATGGGTTATGGGGGGACAGGGGCAGCTATTTGCCTATGGAGTACGACCTGAACATTAATCAGTTCAGGCTCACAGCAAATGTGCCACACTGATTCACCAGGGCTCAGCTGCATGAGCGAGCTTAGTCCCGCGCCAGCCACTAAGCAAGGTGCTCCGCTATAGCGCCACTACACTCACCCCGCTATAGCGGAGCACCTTGCTTAGTGGCTGGCGCAGGACTAAGCTCACTCATGCAACGGGCACCAGGTCCTTTCAACGGACATGCGATAGAACGAGCCCGTCTTTCTGCCTGGACTGGGGTGGTCCTGGGAACTAATCAGTAGTCAACCCCAACCAAGTCCCCCAGGGCAGACTCGTGAGGAGTGCGGAGACAAATGGGGTTGTAGCGGGGTCGCCTTAACCCATTTAACTCCACGGCAGCATTTCCCTAATTTCGGAGGAGCCTATGTACTAGCTGCTGGAGACAAGTCGACCATAATAATTTAAGAATAGGGCCAGATTAGCTTGGCGCCATCAGGCGCCAAGCTAATCTGGCACTAACCTTAAATTATCATGGTCGATCCATCTCCTGCTGTAGGGCGTTAGGGATAAATGGGTTAAGAGTATCGTTTGGTACCACCATCCCCCCCCCCCCTCTCCCACATACATAACACAAGTAGCGTCTACGTCAACCCGATATCCCACTCCCGCCGTGAGATGGCCTTAGTCGCCTGCTCGGCGTTAACCCAACTAACTAACTAACTAACTAACTAACTAACTAACTAACTAACTAACTAACTAACTAACTAACTAACTAACTAACTAACTAACTAACTAACTAACTAACTAACTAACTAACTATATCTCACTTATCAAAGAAGCTATTTTTACTGTCAAGATTAAATTCTATCATTGATACTAAGACACGTAAGCTATTTTTCAACTCCTACATACAACCTTACATTGACTACGCATCTACTATTTGGGACGGCTGTAGTGAGGCTAACCTTAAGAGGATTAATTGTCTATATAAGCGCGCAGTTAAACTGATCCTCCCAATCCCCTCGTCTAACTTTGGAGGAAAAGCTTCAGGCAACAGGGATCCTTCCTTTACATCAACATCTTACGTTAAATAAGTGCGTACTTATGCACAAAGCACTGAACGGGAAAGCCCCCCTCTACCTGGCTAAGCTTTTTACTGAGAGCGAAAGGGTTTACAGCACTTCGAGGAACAGTCTCGTCATTGAACGACCCCGAATTGACTTGTTTAAATCCAGCCTTTCGTACGCGGGTGCCTATTTATGGAACTCACTTCCTCCACATATACAGCAAACCAGACATCGTCCATTGTTTAGGACGAAAGCTTTTAAATACATCTCAGAACAAACTTGAAAGAAACGTAGATAATGTGTCCAAAAGAGCCATGTCAATGATTTACTTTTTTTTAAAGCATTGTTGTAGTCCTCCGCTTTGCACTTGTTAGTTTTAATATATCTCTCTGTACTGTAGTGTTTTGCCTGTTCACTATATTCCTACACAAGAGTAGCTGTAGTCGCTGTCTATAAACACTCACTTTACATCGCACCCCTCCCCCCTCCCCAAGACCCTGTCAATTGATGTGTGTGTGTGTATGTGTGTGTGTGTGTGTGTGTGTGTGTGTGTGTGTGTGTGTGTGTGTGTGTGTGTGCGTGCGTGCGTGCGTGCGTGTGTGCGTGCGCGAATGTAACCTTCTGCGACTTGTGAACTTATATCGGAATGTAACACAAGTGACCTGTGGGTGTAGCCGCTTGTTTGTGTCGTTAACATGTTTTAATGTTGTAGTTTAGCGAAGAAAAACACGAAAAGAGGCATGTGCGCCTATTGTTTTCATCCTTGAGAAATAAAGTATCATTCATTCATTCATTCATTGACCCAAATTTGAGGTCTTTTGCCCTTGTAACCTGTTTACAGCCGGAAAAATTCGATCACCACCTGACTGCAAAAGGTAAAGAACCTCATGAGGGCCCCGCAAATGCGGGGCCCTCATGAGGTTCTTTGCCTTTTGCTGGACCCATTTGTATCTGTGTTCCTTGGATCCATCGAGTTATTCAGTGTTGAATGCGCTCTTTTTTCAAAGATATACTTGTGAAGTCCAGTGGCCGTGAAGGGGATTACTACTCATCTCGCATGAGATATAGAGTGCATCACTCATGCAACCCAGAGACTGCAAAAGGAGAGCAAAGATATATATATATATATATATATATATATATATATATATATATATATATATATATATATATATATATATATATATATATATATATATATATATATATATATATATATATATATATATATATATATTTTTTTTTTTTATCGTAATACAATAACAAATCTCGCTTTCCACATAAATGGTCTTACAGTTCGTGTGCCTTCACAGGGCGGTATAGCTCTCTGACTGATCACACTACCCGAATAGTTGTGTTGGATTAGCTTGGCGACTTTTGAATAGCTGTAAGTGAAAGAGATACAAGTTCATAGTGAGCTTCATCTTGGTGTTTAGTGCAAGTGAACTCTATCGGGTGATTTGTTGCGAACAAAGTGGGCAGGAGTACATGACTCGGAGACACCTACTTTAGCACTCGTGAGTACTTTGAAATATACATTACTTTTACGAAAATTAAAAGACAGCAAAGTAAAAAAAAAAAAAAAAAAAAAAAAAAAAAAAAAAAAAAAAAAGAGAGAGAGAGAGAGAAGGTTTCCAACGAAGCAACGAACAAACCAAGAAACGAACGAACAGACGAACAAAGGAACGAAAGAACCAACCAACCAGCCAGCCAGACAACCAACAAACCAGATAACCAGCCAAACAAACAAACAAACTCAAAGAAACCAAGGCAAACCAATCAAAACCAATGAAAACCCATACAAACCAACAACCATAAATCTACACCAAATTCATAACGAACGAACGAAAGAAAGAATGAATGAAGGAAGGCAGCAAGGAAGGAAGCAAGCAAGCAAACAAGCAACGAACGAACGAACGAACGAACATCATATTTAGCAACAACAGCAGCAGCAGGAATAATAATAATAACAACAACAACAGTAACAAAACGTCTTCAGGCCCACGACGGCTGCACTGCAGCCGTCGTGGGCCCAAGGACCTTTGCGTATTGGGAACACTGACAGTGAGCTGTGCCAGGCGCGCGGTGGTTCCATAGAAGAAAGAAAATCCCTATGCATGATTGTACTACATCAGCGTGCATCTGACGGGTGCCTGTTACAAACGATTGCTTGTCAACTCTTGGGCATGATCACTTGACCTTGAGTTCTCTAGTGATATGGCAAGAGCCAGTATATCCATTTTTGAGAAAAGCGAGATTTTCATTATATGACAATGAAAATCTCTCTTATCTCAAGAAAGGACTTACTGGGTTTTAGCATTATCACCTGGCCATAAATTTGCTGGAGCATTTATTATCTGTAGGCTTACCTGATCAAATCATTACAGTCTAAAACCGACAACAAAATCTAAAATTGTCCCAGAACACCCTCCGCTAACCCTTAAATAAAACATATTAGATTTTCATTGTTTCAGCGGGAAGAACTTTTTTTTTCTCAATTGAAATGGTCATTGTCACACTGTGTGATCAGAAACGTTTTTCTCCAATTTACAATCAATTTACAATATCAATACTTTAAAGGCCCACTACCGCTGTACCTGTTTAAACATACACTTTTGTAACAGATGGTTACGAAACACTACACACATGTCTAGCTATGGTTCATTTAGACACAGGAGAATCCAGTTTAGCACAGGTCGTCTAAATATCAAGTAACCTGCCAATGACTCCACTCCGTTTTATAAATACAACGGTATCAGTACAAAAACAGCTAAAAATAGATTGACACGCTAACGGGTGCACAGAATAAGTAAATGCGATTACGCGTGTGTGTTTGCAGCATGTCCAAACTGCCGTTAATGTTTATTAGGTGTCTCAACAAGGCGTAATGAATTCAAATAGTGCTGAAATGTGTCATCGGATTTACGCGTAATGGTATTTAAAAAAACTACAAGTTACCCATCTCGTTGAGATATGTGTGTGTGTGTGTGTGTGTGTGTGTGTGTGTGTGTGTGTGTGTGTGTGTGTGTGTGTGTGTGTGTGTGCGCGCGCGCGCGCGCTGGTGTGTGTGTTCGTGTGCGTTTGTGTGTGTTTGTGTTTGTGTGTGTGTGTGTGGTGTGTGTGTGTGTGTGTGCGTGTGCGTTTGTGTGTGTTTCTGTGTATGCGTGTGTGTATGTGTGTGTAGGGGGTTGTGTGTGTGTGCGTGTGTGTACGCGCGCGTGCGTGCGTTCGTGTGTATGATCATACTTCCTCTTAACCCTTTGGGTGTCGGTAGCGATTTTGGTCGAGGTGATTCCTGAAAGAATGGACTCCTGAAAGAATCATCTCGACCAGAATCGCAAGCGACACCAAAAGGGTAAAAACAGCCTTGAGATGGCCTTTGTCGCTTACTCGGCGTTAAACCCACATAACTAACTGTACGTACTTAGTTAACAGTCTAGCTAGGCCATCGCTCTTCTAGTAGATCTAGGCTCAGTTATTGAATGGCTCAGCAGAACTCTTGTTACATGCGCAGAAATGAGCACAGTGACATTTATCTACGAAAAATAATGATACCAAACATTTAAAGTTATTTTCCCCAGGATCAAGCATCTCAACACATGCAACAGATACTGCTGACAGTAGGCGTATGGGTTCTTTGTGTACTATCTTAGAGCTTTATTATGTAAGTACAATGCCAAATGTCGAAATTTATCGTTTGGAGGGCGTATTGCATTTTGTACCCGAGTCGCGGATTTATCGTCTGCAACGTCCTTGTTTTGAATTAATATGCATATTTATGAGCCTACGTCACAAGGCAGAACCCGGCCGACTATCAGTGTATCGCGGCACTGCAGGTCACGAGGTCATCGGTGTGGTGTTCACATGTGTCAGTGTACACGTATACTGGTGTTTTCCGGCATCCCTTTGACGTAATTTTTCACGAGAAAGTAGAAAAACCTTCCATACTTGCTATGCTGTCAAAATCACAATGCGGGTTCCGCTTAACCTGCTAGTATTCACTAGTAACGATCGTGCCGAGGGCGTGGCTTATTTGACTCGCAAAGCCGGCGAGCCTGCGTCCACAGTGCCTTGTTTGACCTTTGATCCTTTAGCCTCGGAAACACACAACGCGTTCCATTATTGAAACAGAACATTGGTATTTATACCCACTTTCTGCACTGCAGTCAATTTCACATCTCACACATCGAAGTCTACGTAACTGAAAGCATCACTGATTGGAACGACAAATGCACGGGCCATCGCAGCAGCAACCGACTACCTCTCTGAATCGAGTGAATGGACAGCCCGCACTGACACACACCGTAGTTCTCAGATCTCTGCAGCATAAAAATGATAACTAGCTCGTAACTATATCATAAAACAGGTTTAAAATCTTGCGAAATCAGTAAGAGATAAATTTTACTGAAGATCATAAATTCTGAAAATCACTAGCGCTCGCGGAACTATAGAAAGATCGACCGTGACAAAGACCGTAGATTACTCACTCATTGAGCAGGAAAGGGGCAAATTCTAGTGGGCGGTCAAGCCAAGCTCTTGCTTTACGCGTTGCCACATGTCCATATTCCCTTGTCCGATGTCAGTTCTACTCAAGTTAGGGGTATCTTGTCTCTCTTCCTCTTTATTCTCTTCGATTCCGAGTCTGTCATTGTCGGCGCGAGTCGATACTTTCTTGTTTTCTTCGCTCAGTGGTTCATCCGCCATCCTGATTGGTTATAATTATGCAGATGACCTAATGTCGTATAGAATAGTTATGACGTCAGCTACCATCGCCTATCAGAAGCAATCTTTTCATGGCGTTCAGTCACAAGATTTCCCACCGGAAATCTTTTCGCTTTGAACGGACTAAAGAAAGCATTTGGTGGGTCACTGTCTAAGTGGGTATGTATACTGAATCCCAGTAAGAGTCCGAAATAGCTCAGGAGCAAGAGAGTGAAGGGAATCGCCGGGTCATGGGTTCGAGTCCCCGTCCCGGCCCCGGTAGCTGAACTCGCAATCCAGGGGAAAAAGACGGGCTTGTTCCATATCATGTCCGTTGAAAGGTCCTGGTAAATCAAACTGGCACAGTTGCAGTGCGCCTGAATTGATCAGTGTTCAGGCAATAGATTTCCCAGTCCTCCATAACCCGCCCGTCAGGGCCGTCCATTATCACTTTCGTGCCGTGGACGTTAAACCCCGAACTAACCAACCTGAATCCCAGTAAAAGCTTTTTGCGAACTGAAGCATTCAAAAAGGTCAGGCGTGCCCCTTTAATGCTTTGCTCCGATTGTAATGGCCACGTCCGCATTTATACCCCTTCTCCCTCCCCACACACCTTCCAACATCTTCCCGTAAATATTCTGGGCATTTAGAAATTGTCCTACCTAGGTCATTTTAGCTTTGTGGCAGCAAGTCCTTTTTTTGTGAAAAGCGAGATTTTCTTTGTAAGACAAAGCAAATACAGCTTTTCACAAAAACGGAGTTATTGTCTTCTGCCTTCACAGGGCATTTTCCCACTTTATCCCGAATAACACGTAATTCCAAATGCAAGAGGCATAGATCCTCATGAGATGCGGGGGCTCATGAAGATCTATGCCTCTTGCTGAAACCACTTTTGTATTCATGTTTTTGTGACGGTTGGAGATTTTTGACGTTGAATTTACAATGATTTCAAATCAGGACCAAAAAGGTGACTGCCAAGCGTGTAATATGCAAAGAAGTACCCAACGGAGAAAGAAACACGCTTAGAAAAGACGGGTACAACACAATTTATTAATATTTCGGGTAAATACCCTTTGTCAAAATAGACAAACAAACAAACAGAGAGATTAGCCGCTACTTATATAGTGTGGAATTTGGATAGCTTATGATCTTTAGTTTAAGTAGCGGCTAATCTCTCTGTTTGTTTGTTTGTCTATTTTGACAAAGGGTATTTACCCGAAATATTAATAAATTGTGTTGTACCCGTCTTTTCTAAGCGTGTTTCTTTCTCCGTTGGGTACTTCTTTGAATGATTTCAAAAACACGCGTCCGCGTCCACTGGCAGTGAAAGTCTTAATGGGCTCGGGGGAAAGATTTGACACGACATTGACCCTCGCAGCCTTATTGACTTAGCGTGAATGAGGACTAAAGACCGCTGCCACCCGATTACCCGATGCCTGCGTCACCAGCGGCGAGGCCATTGAATGATCGGGTAATATCGTAACTATAATGTCATAGACGCTCGGTCACACACCTCGTCCTTGTGAACAACACACTAGGCCCATACTCAACAAGAAGCAGACATTCATAATACCCCTGTACCATGCGGGTGCTCATGAAGGTGCCCTTTGCAGATTGAAATGCTTCGATCTGGGTTTGGTAACAGTTCGATTAACAATAAATTCAGTGTGGATCCAGATAAGAGTAGGTCACACGCGTAAGCTGCACGTCAAGGCTTATTCACTACACGCGGCCTCCCCATGACTCTTTCAAAACGAGAGGGTATAACACGCTGATGACATTCAGCAAGAGGCATAGATCCTCATGAGCCCCTGCGAAGCAGGGGCTCATGAGGATCTATGCCTCTTGCGGAAGTTAAACACCGACCGAGAACTGTCAGCGGGTATTTGGGAACTGAGATTTAAATGGTTCTCAATTCGCTCCGCCGCCATTATGGACTCGTAATACGTCAGTTAGTTAGGCTGGTTTGGGAACACCGTGAGCAGCGCAGAAGACCTGTAATTGAAAAGTACAATTGATCTGGAATAACTCGACATGTCGTCTACAACCGTTTCTTTTTCGGAAAATTGCTCACAGTAAGTGTCTATTTTTCGCTTCTCTGTTCTGCGCCTAGTTAGTATAACTTTTGTTCGCTACACTGTTCTGCCCCCCAATAACTTTCATTTTTTCGCTCCCCTGCTCTGCCTGTAGTAGGTTTTATTTGTTATGCAACCTCCTTAATTTTTTGTTGCTCGTCTGTTCTGCCTCCCCCCCACCACACCCCCCCCCCACCCCCCACTCCCAGTAAACTTTTTTTTGGTGCTCTATTATTCTGCGCCTAGTAAGTTTACTTTTTCGCTTCCATATTCCAAGTTATTATTATTTTTTTTAAAATTTTTTTTTTTTAAAATTTTGCTCCCTTTTCCCGACCTCAGTAAGTTTTATTCCTCTCCTCTGTTCTGCACCTTCTATTTTTTCACTCCCCTGTTAAAAACATTTTCCGCTATACTTTTCATTTTTTGGGTTTTCTTTCTGGTGAGATGATTTTTTAAAGCTTTTTACAATGTCCTTCTTCTTCAGGAAATTCTCAGTTGCAATTTCCGAGAGCAAAATTAGCTTATTTTTTCAAACATCAGCGTCCGTCAGTTCCTGCAGGAATCATCGCAACTGAAACCGCTGCTGACAGCCAAATGGCCGACTGGAATTCTTAATATCCCACAAATTTAAGATCTTTTTTCTCTCTCCTCTTTGCTGTGTGTGGGAGGCCCCCCCCCCCCTGCCCCCATTGTGTACAGTTGAAAGTAGAACACTCTCCGTTACGTGTGCCCATGATATGGATTGTGAAAAGACGGGAAGAACAGTCTTAGTTGAGGCAAGACAACATTGAGAACACGCTGTATTGGCGAATTTTGTCACTGAAAGTCAGCTGAGGACCAGGCAGCATTATGCAAAGTACAACAAGTCATACTTGTACTATTACTGCTACTACTAATCTACTATCCCCGGTAGCAAAACGTCTTTGGGCCCACAGCCGTGCGCGGACCAACTGCGGCCGTCGTGGGCCTGAGGGCCTTTGCTTCCTGGGACTACTACTACTTACTACTACTACTACTAGTGGTAATAGTAGTAGTAGTAGTAATAGTAGTAGTAAATACGTTATGGTTTTATCCGTTATCAAAAACTATACTATCATGACAAGCGCACAACTTGGAGAATCATTCCGCACTACTACTTCTACTACTACTCTACTACTACAACTACTACTCTAATAATAAAAGAATAATAATAATACCGTTATTATATAGGCGCTTTTTCTCAATTTTTGGGCTAATCGACTCAAAGCACCGCGAACTGAAACCCAACACGCACACTCACGTAACAGACACGGATTCACGCCATTTAAGACAAACACAGTACAAGACAGACGAAGGGCCAGTTCAGCTACTAAAGTTACAGAGATTTTGATCGCTTGTATTGAAATTTGTAAAGTGGCCTGAAACCGGTACCAAAGTGTGGGGGGTGGGGGGTGGGGGGGAGTGGGGGGGGGTGGGGGTGGGTGGGTGTGGGGGGGTGGGGGTGGGGGTGGAAGAACCGGAGTACCCGGAGAAAGAACCTCTACTACTACTACTACTACTACTACTACTACTACTATTACTAATACGAAAGGGGTTTTATAAAGCGCCAAATCCCAGCGAGAGATTCAAAGCGCTTTACAAAACATGGTGTATCATGACCGAAAGCAATGAAGGGGTTACAAGAGATAAGAGAGATAACCCGATTATTGAAGTCTAAAAGTTTGACTTGATGTGAAGTGGGTCCGGCACATTATCGCAAGTGGATCAGTTCATTTTATCCACTTTAGATTTTGATAGGTAATCTTTTCATAACGGTCTTGTGCAAACACAGAACGGTCTGTTGGACAACTGACAGATCGAACTAAGATATAAAAAAAAAAAGGTACCGAGTCACTGGGTGCGGTCGTTTAAGAAAAAATTACATTCTCTTAAAGCGGCAATCGTTTCTGTCACGTCCAAATTGTCTCTGCAACACTGAACAGATGGCGCTGCTTCTGCGTGCGTGAGTCTCCTTAGTGCCACAGACGTTTAATTCCTTTAAACCATTTAACCTTAAGGCCGCACTTCCCAAATTTTAGAGTTGGCACCTATCTGCCAGTGGCATCGACCATGCTAAGTCAAGGCAGCTTGGCGCCATCAGGCCACGATGATGATTCAAGGTTAGTACCAGATTACGGTTTGGCGCCATCAGGCCACGATGATGATTCAAGGCTTGTGTCAGATTAGCTTGGCGCCATCAGGCCACGATGATGATTCAAGGTTAGTGCCAGATTTGTTTGGCGCCATCAGGCCACGATGATAATTCAAGGCTTGGGTCAGATTAGCTTGGCGCCATCAGGCCACGATGATGATTCAAGGTTAGTGCCAGATTAGCTTGGCGCCATCAGGCCACGATGATGATTCAAGGCTTGTGTCAGATTAGCTTGGCGCCATCAGGCCACGATGATCATGATTCAAGGTTAGTGCCAGATTAGTTTGGCGCCATCAGGCCACGATGATGATTCAAGGCTTGTGTCAGATTAGCTTGGCGCCATCAGGCCACGATGATGATTCAAGGTTAGTGCCAGATTTGTTTGGCGCCATCAGGCCACGATGATAATTCAAGGCTTGTGTCAGATTAGCTTGGCGCCATCAGGCCACGATGATGATTCAAGGCTTGTGTCAGATTAGCTTGGCGCCATCAGGCCACGATGATGATTCAAGGTTAGTGCCAGATTAGCTTGGCGCCATCAGGCCACGATGATGATTCAAGGCTTGTGTCAGATTAGCTTGGCGCCATCAGGCCACGATGATGATTCAAGGTTAGTGCCAGATTAGCTTGGCGCCGACAGGCGCCAAGCTAATCTGGCACTAACCTTGAATTATCACAGTCGATCCATCACCTGGTGTGGATCACACCCGTGTTGCTGGTCGGCCCACATTCAATCGGCAGTTCGCAAAGAAGACCGACACAAAGTTGCAGACGATCCAAAATTATTCAGGACCGTACGTTTAAGGAGGCACTCGTGCTTAATACGTGTTTCCGAAGAACTGGAGAAGATGACATGTTGTGCTCGGCAAACACCATTCGTAAACTGTTGGACACCGATTAGCCAGTGGGTGCATATGATGTTTATGAAATTTTTGCTTATTCACCGTCTAACGCCCCAAAGAGCTCGGATACAAAGTGGTGTCAGCAAGAGGCATAGATCCTCATGAGCCCCCGCAACTGCGGGGGCTCATGAGGATCTATGTCTCTTGCAGTTGGATCGTGGTCACATTTTGTCGGCAGCGGATTGGTTTAATGAAAATCAGAAAGTGCGCATGCACTGAATCGGGTTCGCGATTTCAAGTGATAGGTTTGTGTGCTGGTCTGTCATTTTGGACCTTACGGCTTAAATCCGCAAGATCCAAAATCACAGACCAGCACTTCTATTCTGAGCCAGGCACGCACGTAGTATAGAGACAAACTCACGCGCACTAACACACGCATGCACGCACGCAAGCACACGCACGTACACACACTCGTTCAACTAAGAGAGAGAGAGAGAGAGAGAGAGAGAGAGAGAGAGAGAGAGAGAGAGAGAGAGAGAGAGAGAGAGAGAGAGAGAGAGAGAGAGAGAGAGAGAGAGAGAGACACACACACACACACACACAGAGACACACACACACACACACACACACACACACACACACACACACACACACACACACACACACACACACACACACACAGAGTCGCACACACCAATACACACGCTCGAACGCACGCACATACCAACACACATACACGCACGCAGGCACTCATGCATGCACAAACACACACACACACACTCACACATACACACACGCACACACAAACAATAACACGAACACACACATTCGCACACACCATCACACACACACACATACGCACGCAGGCACGCATGGAACCATAAGCCGTCGTAACTAGAGACATTGTGAAAAGGGGGGTGGGGGTGGGGGGTGGGGGGATATGAGGATTGGCACTCTGTTCTCTCATGTTTCTGAAGGACACAGGAAAGTTCACACCTTCCGTAATTCGACAAACACTGACACAATGCTGTCAAGGGACGAAACATCAAATCAGACTGTGTCGTGGCTGTCCATGTTTACGAACGCACTTACTTTCACACTAACAATCAGCGTGATTAACTTAACCCCTTCACTGCCGAGAAGAAGAAAAAAAAACGCACAACGACTCGGATCCAGCTGCACAAGACATAGATCCTCATGAGCCCCCGCAATAGCGGGGGCTCATGAGAATCTATGTCTTTTGCTGAGACTACTTTGCATCTATGTTTCTTGAACCTTTGTGACTTTTGGTTGTTGAACAAAGAAAGATTTCAGAAATACTTTCACTGGCAGGGAAGGGATTAAGGGACTCGGGGGGAGGGGGAGGGGGCGGGGGGGGGGGGAGGGTGACCAAAGTGGGAGAAGGCATGGATAATGGATGGGGGCTGTTGTGTGTAAGTTAGGGTGGGTGATGGAGGTGGGTTGGGGGCGGGGCGGAGGCGATTCTCGTGTATTAACCCACTTAAACGCGAAGCAGCATTTCCCAAAAATTTGAAGGTGTGATCTTACGATTATGTACCAGTCGCACTGGGGATGGATCGACCTTGATAATTCAAGGATAGTGCCAGATTAGCTTGGCGGCATCAGGTGCCAAGCTAATCTGGCACTACCCTTGAATTATCAAGGTCGATCCATCTCCTGCTGTAGTGCGTTGGTGCTAAATGGGTTAATATAAAATACGGGGCTGACAGGCTCAAGCGGACGAAATCTGTGCTTGAAGAACACTCACTGTATGATATCCATTGACTTTTGTTTACACACTGACGCATTATTTACCCGCCCTCAGCTACCTATGTACGTGTGCTAGTTTTTTTTATTTTAGGCCTTAGAGCTTCCAGCCGTAAGGTCTAAAACACAGACCAGCCCGCGTATCTATTTTAAACGAGCGCTATTCTGCCGTCATATATAAACCAAAAGCCATTTTGTTCGTTTTTTTATAAAAGGGAGATTGTCATAGTATAACAATGTTCTGTTTAGCTAACGGGGGGGGGGGGGGGGGGGGGGGGGGGGGGGGGCAGCGACCCACGGTGACTGGCATATAATGAAAATAATGATCTGACTTGCTGTCATTGTAAATTATTTTATATAATATAATATACACTGGCAACGAATCAGATAACTGACAACGTTTTCGGTGCCAGAGAGCGAAAAGCAGCCATGTACCCATTTTCATACTGAAAATCTACAACGGTGATTACAACGATAGAAAGAAAAATACACTGAAGGGCAAAATCATTTCTTTTGCTCGTCAGTATACATCTGCATATATATATATATATATATAATATGTTTGTTTAGCTGTAAACTTGCACACGCACGCCGTAATTTGCATCCACTGACGTATGCTGTGCTGCACTAACCCCGGACGAGGCCTCATTCGTGTTTAGGGGGACTAGAACTGAGGGCTCGGACCCAGTCATTTATATAATTATTTGGACACACACCCTTCCTCTAAGTTCACACTGATGCTGATCTCGTGTTTTCACACACCCACAAGTCTTCGCAGCATCGTAGATAGAACTTGTTCGGATATAAAACGCCGGTACTTTGTGTGTCAAATGATGCGCAGTTTTTTTTTAAAAACCTACTTCTTCTTTACCACTCTTAACTCAATCGAGACGTGCCGCCTCCGGATACGCGGCTTATGTCTTGAATGAGTTAATAAAACAAGCATTTACACATCTAACATAGATAATCACGTGCCGTTCACCAAAAATCCCTAATGCAACGCAGGTGATTTTACTGTTAAGGAATCATTGAACTCCCAGTATGTCCATTTTACTGAAAAGCGATATTTCACAAAATAGATTGACATACTTCTTTTTGCCAAATCACAGCTGACAACTTTTGTTATGTAAGTAACAGACCTAAATACAAATCTGCCGTTACATGTCAAAAGGCTTTATGTGCATTTTTGAGAAACGCAAGATGTTCATTGTTATACAAATAGTCGGAATACTAGTAGACGGAAATATTGAGATCTGCGTCCCCTGAATCTTTACATCACGCGTAAAGCTTGGGGTCCTTTCAAGGGTATACTTAACGCTTATACTTTTTTTTTTTACAGTTGAAGACAAAATTGTTGTATTACGAGTTAGGCTTTGCCAGTGGTTCTTGTGGCCTCCCCCCTCCTCTCCCTGACCGGACCCTTGAGGCGACAAGAACCAGTGGCCAAGCCTAACTCGTAATACAACTAATATTATTACCGGCATACAATTCGAAACGAATAGTGGAAAAGACTTCAACTTAACATATTATTTTTTATGAAACTGAGAACTATAACACACTTTAGACGGACCGCAGTTATTTTCATGATTGGCGTATAATTCGCGAATGAACAATAACATACTTTAACCTACCGCTGTTAAAAACGTATTACATTTCGAAATAAATAGGGTTAAACTTAACATTTTTTTTTAAATTATAAAACTGTAAAGGAGCACTAACAAATCGCACTTTATTTATATGATTGGCATACAATTCTCGAATGCACAATAAGACACTTTCCACCAATCATTACAATATGCACACATTTTAAGAGGAACAGTGCGTTAACAAACAAACAAAAGCATAGACAACACTCCGAACAGCTCCAAGAGGCATAGATCCTCAAGAGCCATCGGAGTTCATGATGATCTATGCCTCTTGGAGATGTTCGGTATTGTGTCTATGCTTCGTGTTGTCACCCTCCCCCTCCCCCCCTCAAAAAATGTATTCCATCAACTCGATGCGAGCGCCTTTGGGTCGAATTGGCCAATTCGTATTCCAGGGTTTTTGTTCTAGCCAAGCAAGTCTAATGATTGTATTGACTGATCGGAAAAAGACGGACCTGTTGGGATTCTAACAGGGATGTCAGTGCATCCTGGAGTGGAAAGGGTGAACTTCAAAGCTGGGGACACTCTGTGTTATCTTTTACACTTCTGGCGCCAAATGAATGAGAATGATCTGCCGTGACAGTTCAGGTACAGTTCCTGATTAGCGTGATTTTAATTCCAAGAGACCATTTGCTTGCTGTATTAGAATTTTATTAGCAGAAAAGTCTTTCTTTTTATTACAATGAAACTCATTGGCGGATCAGTTACCTCGAGGGCGGAGGAGGGGGGGGGGAGCGGGGAGGGGGAGCGGGGAGGGGAGCGGGGAGGGGAAGGGTTCCAACGTTGTGTTTGAGACAAATCTGACACAATGAGATACAATGAGATACAAAAGCCTTCTAACGCCAGCTCTTGCGTCCCAGCCGAAAAATTAACGAGCGGGGTGGTGGTGGTGGTGGGGGTGGGGAGCGGGGGGAGGGTGTGTTAGGTATAGGTCTCCTATATTGATGGCGGGGGAGACTAATTTTCAAAAAGTGGAGTATGGGGGCAGAGGGGGGAGGGGTGGGCTCGGGAGGGAGGGTCTTTGATATATCATTTGAACCCTTTTCATCCTGATACACTATTGCTTGAAATAAATTTGACTATGATTCAGTAGTGTAGTTGAATGGTGGTGCCAGAATACCTTGGCGCCTGAAGCTATTCTGGCACTACCTTTGAACTAAAATGGTTCATCTATCCTGTATTCTGTAATGTAGCCTTAATTGGACAATAAGCACGTTAAAAATCAGCCTCAGTTTGTAATGGGTTAAAGAATTTTTGTCCTGGGGTTCCAGAAGCCCCAAAGATCTCTCCCCAGATCCGCTCCTGAAACTCCATAAGTCATGTTAGCCCTTTTGCGCAGCAATATTGTAAGACACACTAGGAACATTTATTAAGAAGATATTGCAAACTTTTAACCATTTCCGCCCGGAGCACGTCGCGAAATAACTTGTAGGATGAACTGAAATTGAACCGAGAGTCCAACTAATAAATGCGTGAACATTTAACCCATTCAGCTCTGACGCGCTACAGCAGGAGATGGGTCGACCATGATAATTTAAGGGTAGCGCCAGATTAGCTTTGCGCCTGTCGGCGCCAAACTAATCTGGCACTACCCTTGAATTATCATGGTCGATCCATCACTTGAACAGGTGCATAGTCGTTAGATGACGCCTCCAAAATTTGGGAAATACGTGTGTCGGGTTGAATGAGTTAAATGACGCTCAAAATAGAAAAAGGCTTCATAGATGTTGTCGTGCTATTCAACTGACCTATTGCCAGTTACAAAATGATGGGGTTGGGCGGGGCCGGTGGGGGATGGGTGGGGGGGGGGGGGTGGGTGTGGGGGGTGGGGGGGGGGGGTGGGGGTGCTAGTGACGCGGAGAGGGGTGAAGGACGAATTAAGGTCTTTTTTGTCCGTAGCATCAGGTGATGACGTCAATCGTCAACTCAACAGTGGTCGAGCATGGTCCTGTGTGCCACAGGTTTCTGAAACCGGTGCACCTATCTGCTCGTCAGAAAATGTACATTTGTGTGCTGGTTTGTGATTTTGAACCTTAGGGTTGGAAGCCGTAAGGTCCAAGATCGCAGACCAGCACCGTGTATCGTCACACAATGTGTTTCTGGTCTCAGATTTTGGACTTCACGGCGTCAGTCCGACCGAGGGCCGGCTTTTGCTGTTAACTGGCCTACACATACCAAGGGAAATCACTCAGATGTGCGCAAACAACCAGTTACATCCCCTGACCCCTCCTTTATGGCACCCACGAGGATGTATAAGAAAGGAGTGATGGGATCTAACTTTTTCGTTTAAAAAGTCCAGTGTTGGGTAAGTTTCCCTTGGTAATTCTACTGTGTATCTAACACCTGAGGATTGTCAGTGATACTTTTGTTCACACGTACATGGGTCGCTATTATTGCCTTTGCTATGTCAGTTGTCGGAGTAAATCTTGCATTTTGGGTAGAAGTTGGAAGGTTTCTGTGCACAGTCACGCATATTGGAGACGCCAGTGGTAGGTTCGAAAGGCGCAGGCACCTCTGGTTACCCCCATCCCCCCGCTCCCCCCTCACGTACCCCCGGCGGCACTAGCTTGACGCTTACACACTCCCCTCCTCTTTTTTTTCATTTTTCTTTTTAGCAAGAGTCGTACATTTTGTTCGTATCATACACATTCTAACGACCCTGTGCGTACGCGCAAGCAACTCAAACGGAAAACACCGGCGCTACCCCTGACAAAATAACTAACTCAGGTACGTCTGTAGCGTCCGATGCCTGTGGCTGCACAAACCTGCGTCCCGCAAAAATTACAAAGTGAGATTTCGTCAGTAATGAACTTTGTGACAATGTGACAATTGTCATAAAACTCGCGGGCACTCCAAAGGAGTGCCCGCGAGTTTTATGACAATTGTCACATTGTCACAACCATCGCTACTGTTGTGCGTAATTTGGCTGGAATAAAACGCGCGCGCCTAGACTGACCGTTGCATTGACCGAGCGCGTGTGTGTGTGGTGGCGGAGTGTGCATGCTCACTGTACTTGCTGTGTCTACTAACCGAGTCCCGGTTCTGTATTGCACATTGCCATACTGTATTTACTGCGGAACAGCTAATACCACCGTGCAGAAACCAGTAAGTACCATACACAATTATTTCAGTTGTGCATGCTCAGTGTACAGTTTGAATCTACCAAGTCTCTTTCTCTTTATCGCACGTTGTGTTACCGTATTTACTGGGGAACTCTAAGCCCACGTGTGGATAAACCTGTAAGTAACTTTATAATAATGATGAGTATAGCGCTTAATCTTAATCATAAGCTCTAAGCGCTTTACAATCTGTACACAAAAATAAAAATACAATGACATATGCACATAACAAAAACAAACAAACCACAATACCCGAACACACCACTTTTACAATGATCTAAAACAACAATGCATGCATAATATGTTCTAGTTAAAAGGAAACTATTTTAAATAATCATAGAATATTGTTTTGTTTTTATTTCTTAGTATTTTTAAAATTTATTTTTGTTTTTGTTTTGTTTTACTATTTCAATTAATCAAAGAATATTTTGAAGTGTGCATGCTCACAGTGTTTTGTGTCTACCAAAACCCTGTTCTGTACTACTCACTGTGATAGCGAATTTGCTGAGGAACGCAGAGCCCATCGTACAGAAACCAGTTAGTAACATTTCAAAAGAAAAGTATCTGAGGTGTGTAGAACACTGCTTAACTCATTGTGCCCTAAGTACGAAACTTCCATATTTTGGAGTTATCCTCTGAGGACTCCATTACAATTCAGGAGACAGATCGACCATGATAGTTCAAGGGGGGGTGGCAGAATAGCTTGGCGCTTATAGGCGCCAAGCTATTCTGCCACCACCCTTGAACTATCATGGTCGAGCCATATCTTTAACGCATTCTGCCCGCGACACACCACAGACACACCACTCTACATGTCTTGCCGAATCAATTTTGTATCGCACATGATGGTAGAGGATATCGCGAAGCCAGTTGTAAGAAACCAACAAGTAACTGTTTTTTTTAACCACTTCGCTGCTATTGTTGACAAACTGTGCGTCTGAAACGACTGCACACATAATGTGGACCAAAAATAGGCATAAAGAACATAGGAATATCGGGAGATGGGTAGCGTTCGCCTTGCCCCTGCAGTTAAAGTACCATTATGCATAAATCTGGACACATTTCAGCACCATTTGTGTTTATGCCTTGTCGACACACCTAATGAACTTTAACAGCAGTTTGGACGCGCAGCAAAAGCACACGCGTAATCGCACTTTTTAAATTCTGTGCAGCCGTTAGCGGCTCAATCTATTTTTAGCTGTTTCTCCTGCTGATAGCGTTGTATTTCTAGAACGGAGTGGAATCATTGTCAGATTACTTGATATAAAGACGACGTGTGCTGAACTGGATTGTCCTGTGTCTAAATGAACCATAACTAGACCGGTGTGCAGCATTTCATAACCATCTGTTACAGAAGTGTATCTTTGAACAGTTAAGGCGGTAGTGAGCATTTAAGTTATTATTTTAAATGTGAACAGAATATTATTTAAAGCGTGCAAGTCCATGGCACCCTTTGTGCCTGCAAGGTCTCTGCGTTGTGTCGCACATTGCTGCATTATTATTTTAAATGTGAACAGAATATTATTTAAAGCGTGCAAGTCCATGGCACCCTTTGTGCCTGCAAGGTCTCTGCGTTGTGTCGCACATTGCTGCATTTACGCTAAGCCCATCGTCTGGAAACCAGTGAGTAAAGTTTTTTGTTTCCCCCAAAAACAGAACATTGTTTGAAGTGTGCATGCCCACAGTACTTTGTGTCTACTGGGTCTCTGTACTGTATCGCACATATTCACTAAGGCCATTGTGCAGGAACCACTCAGATACTGCATTATTTTGTTTATATTATTTTGTATTTTTATTTTGTTCTGTTATTAAATAAATTACTTGAAGTGCACATAGAACATTATGCGAAGAGTGCACAGAACATTGTTTGAAGTGTCCGTGCCCATAGTACTTTGTTTCTGCTGGGTCTCTGTACAGTATCGCAAAAATCCGCTGACGCCATCGTACAAGAACCTGTCCTAGTTTTTGTTTTTCTCTTTCTGTTCCTAAAAAAAATATTTCAAGTGCTCATAGAACATTATTTCAAGTGTGAATGCGCACATTACTTTCTTTCTGTCAAATCTGTGTTCTGTATGGCACGTCGTGTAGAAAACAATGAGTTACACATTTAAAACATTATTCGAAGCATAAATAGTAAATTACTTGAAGTGTGCATTGAATTTCGTTTGAAGTGTACTTGCTCACAATACTACGGCGTCTGTCATGTTTCTGTTCTGAGTCACACATTTTGCTGCTTCGTTTACTGTGGAACGCTAAGGTCATTGTATAAAATATGCTGAGGAGCAAAAGAAATGCGACATTTTTGGAATCATCGGAAACACTTTAGTGTTTACGATGATTCCAAAAAATGTCGCATTTATTTTGCTCCTCAGTATAGTAAGTTACATTGTCTTAAGAAATTTATTGTAAGTGTGCATAGAACATTGTTCGAAGTGTACATGCTCACAGCACGTGCTGTTCGCCAAAAGTGTTTTGCCCCGTACCTTGTGCTACGACCTTCATTAGTGAGGGTTCGTTTGCCAAGAACGACTCCTAACAACGAACAAGAGCGAAGTGACGGCGGATAGCCAGCTTGTCCCATAATCATAAACAACACTCCTAACATCTACAAGAGGCTTTGGTCCTCGTGATGCCTATAGGAGATGTTTGGAGTGTTGTCCATGCTTATGGTACAAGCCGGTTGTCCGGCGTGACTTTCGCTCTCGCTTGTTGTTGGGAGTCGTCCGGTGTAAACGTAACCTCACCAGTGTAGAACACGAAGCCCTTCTTATAGAAACCAGTTAACTGACTTGGTGGTGCCACTTTGGTCGTTCCATAACTCATTCGGGACGTGCCGCCTCCGGATGCGCGGCTTATGTCGCGTATCCGGAGGCGGCACGTCTCGAATGAGTTAACCCCTTCACTGCAAGTGTCCGCAGACTGTTTCTGAAGTCTATTTCTAACCCATTTAGCCCCGACACACTAGAGCAGGAGATGGATCGACCATGATAATTCAAGGGTAGTAACAGATCTGCTTAGCGCCTGATGGCGCCAAGCTAATCTGGCACTACCTTCGAAATGTCATGGTCGATCAATCTCCGGCGATTGGTACATAGTCGTTAGATGACATCTCCACAATTTAATAAGTGCGGCCTTGAGATTAAATGGGTTAAAATGTGACAGATTGTTTCGGCAAAAGAGTAACATATTTACTGTTGTCCCCAAATTAAATTGAAATCGTCATCTAATAAGCCAGTGTTTGTCAATGAATTTAAACTATTGCCCGAATTTCCTCTGATGCTCTGAAACCTTGGTTGAGACGCTTATTTTAATTGAAAGATTAACGTCAGTACTGATGATGAAAAAAAAAAAAATGGAGCTAGTGTCTGTCTCTGAGTTTAACCCCTTCCCTGCCGACGAACGTACATGTTGTTCCTGAAATCTGCGCTCACTCAACGACCGAAAGCCACAACTGTCCAAATGACATAGACACAAAGTCGCTTTAGCAAGAGGCTTAGATCCTCATGAGTCCGCGCAGTCGCGGGGGCTCATGAGGATCTATGCCTCTTTCAGTTGGATCTCGTTCCCCTTTTTTCCCCGGCGGACAAGATGTTAAACGTTTATTTGTTTGTTTGTATTTTGTCTGAAACATTGAAACCTTGGTCGAGATGTTCGTTTTAGTGAAAGATTAAAGTCAGTACTGATAACAACAAACAAACAAACACACAAACAAACAAACAAACAAACAAACAAACAAACAAAAGCAAACAAACTTTACACACACACACACACACACACACACACACACACACACACACACACACACACACACACTCACACACACACACACACACACACACACACACACACACACTCACACACACACACACACACACACACACACACACACACACACACACACACACACGCACACACACACACACAAACACACACACACACACACACACAAACACACACACACACACACACACACACACACACACACACACACACACACACACACACACACGCACACACACACACACAAACACACACACACACACACACAAACACACACACACACACACACACACACAAACACACACACACACACACACACACACACACACGCACACACACACACACACAAACACACACACACACACACACACATACAACAAACAAACTGCGGCTGCAAACTGATGTCGACAAGAAGCATAGATTCTCATGTTGCAACAGCTGGGACTCATGAGGATCTATGCCTCTTTCAGCTGGATCGTGTTCATCAGTGTTTTCTTGGCAGTGAGAAGGAGGGGTAGGGGGTGGGGGGGGGGGCGGGGGATGGATGGGTAAATTTGATGATGTGAGTGCTATGTGTTCTGGTACGTGTATCTTCGTATGGTTTCCCTGCCACGGTCAACCAATTGACCATTATTGCTGAGTTGCTAGTGGCGCGCAGCAAAAAAAAAAAAAAAAAAGAAAAAAAAGTAACTAACTTAATTCTTATAATTTTCTCTGGTTGCTAAGTTGGGAAACTGGGGGAGGGTCAAGGGGGGTGGGGATGGGGATGGGGGGGTGGGGGGTGTTGAGAGGGAGAAAGGTGTTGGGAGCCAGCTGCTGTTTCGGTGCCTCCGGGTAGGCATGCCTGGCTACCGTAGCAGTCTCCGGGGTTTAAACCCCAACCAGTATAGCCCTAGCCATCATCAGCTCTACTTTAGCGGGTGGCAGGCCATGATTGGGGTCAACGGTTGAGGCTTGATGCCCTCGCAGCGAAGGTATCAAGCGAAGAAGCCTGTATAGTTTCTTCGGGGAGAGTGTTCCAGTCTCTGATGGTCCTTGGGAAGAAGGATTCGTTCCTGTAAGCTGTCCGGCATGGAATCCGTTGGAACTGTTGTGTGTGACCGCGTCGGGCTCGCACGTTTGAGGAGGTGAACTGCTTGCAATGGGCGAAAGCCAGTCCATTCTTGATCTTGTATAACATTGCTAAGCGAACCATACTTCTGCGCTCTTTCAGAGTTTGCCAGTTCAGGTGCTGCAACATTTGTCCCACACTGGATGTGTTCCTGTGTCTGTTCAGGACAAAGCGGGCTGCTCGTCTCTGGACTGACTCGATCCTGGCAATTTTCTTGTGCTGATGCAGGTCCCACACACAGCTCGCATACTCCAGGATAGGCCGGACCAGCGACTTGTAGGCAAGCTCCTTGACTGCGACTGAACCGATCATCAGGTTTCTCCGCAGGAACCCCATCATCTGGTTTGCCTTGCTGCATATCTGGTTGATGAGGGTGTCCCACCTGGCGTCTTTTTGTATGGTCAGGCCCAGGTACTTTGTGGAGCTTACCTCGACATGGTTGTGTCCGTGTAAGGAGTACTGATGACTTCTGTTTACCCTGCTACGTGATACTGGTAGAGTGACACATTTCTGCGGGTGAAACTGCATGTCCCATTCTCTTTCCCTTGCGCACAGGACATTTAGGTCCTCTTGTAGCGTATCATGGTCGGACTGTGAGGCAATGGGGCGGTATACCGTGGTGTCATCTACAAACAGACGGGTTCTTGAGTTGACTCTTTCTGGCATGTCGTTTATGTACAGCAGGAACAGACAGGGACATACGACGGATCCTTGGGATACTCCAGAACACACATCGATGTGGGTGGACCTAGCACCCTAACTACCGCCGCTTCACGTCTGCCTCGGAGGAAGTTGGCAATCCATCTGTTGGTGTTGTCCCTGATGCCATAATAGTCTAGCTTATGGAGCAAAAGACTATGGTTCACCCTGTCGAACGCCTTAGCAAAGTCCATTACAATGACGTCTGTTTGTAGGCCCTGCTCAAGGTTCGTTGTAACTTCATCTGCGTATTCCAACCGCTGCGTCTCGCAAGATCGCTTTGCTCGGAAGCCATGCTGATATGGGTTTAGGATGTTGTTAGTCTCTTTTCAACATCTTCCTGGAAAGAATCATGACGGACGCTCTGAAAGATCACGAAGAAACTTTCAGTATTGGAGGCAGACCATATGGAAGGATAGAAACATCACACTCTGCTCCAAGATCAGACTGATGCGCCCCTTAGTCATCTCAGTGTTCTTATATGCATGTGAGTCATGGACCCTCACAGCAAACCTCGAAAGGAGGATACAAGCCACTGAAATGAGATGTTTTCGAAGGCTGCTTGGCATTTCGTACATCAGATCACATCACGAACGAGGAAGTGGGAAGCAGAATCAGGCAAGCCATCGGGCCCTATGAAGACCTATTAGCCATTGTGAAAAACGCAAACTGAAGTGGTATGGGCATGTCACGCGATCAGCAGGGCTTGCCAAAACAATCCTGCAAGGCACTGTGCAAGGAGGGAGAAGGAGAGGAAGACAGAGTGACATATCTCAGAATGGTCAGGACTGAAGCTGAGCGACACACTAAGAATGGCAGAGAATAGAGTGGAATGGAGGGAGCTGATTGCCAAGTCATCAGTGGTGCCCCAACGGTCGGCAAGACTACGGGATAGATAGATAGATAGATAGATAGATAGATAGATAGATAGATAGATAGATAGATAGATAAGTAGGTAGGTAGGTAGGTAGGTAGTTAGGTAGGTAGGTAGGTAGATAGATAGATAGATAGATAGATAGATAGATAGATAGATAGATAGATAGATAGATAGATAGATAGATAGATAGATAGATAGATAGATAGATAGATAGATAGATAGATAGATAGATAGATAGATAGATAGATAGATAGATAGATAGATAGATAGATAGATAGATAGTCTCGAGATGGTCCATGATGCCCCTGACGATGATATGCTCCAGCAGCTTACACGGGATACTTGTGAGCGACACAGGCCTATAGTTAGCTGGGTCGTAGATAGGGCTGACTAGCGCATCCTTCCAGTCTGTTGGGACGTCGCCTGTTTGGAGAGAGAGTTAGAAGATCTTGGCGAGCAGGGGAGCAACTTCTGCAGACGGTTTTTTTAATATGCGAGATGATATGCTATCTGGACCGGCAGCTTTTGATGGATTCAGACCCTGCAGGAACTTCTCTACGCCCTTCACGCTGATCGCGGTCTCTGGCATGGAGCTGTAGTCGTTTCTGTCGCTTGGCAGTCTCTGCACTTAAGCTCTAATTCTCCTGGGCTGTATCATGTGTCATCCCTGTCTGTTACGAGTTTCCCTTTGTCCTTGAGAGGTGGTATTCCAATGGCTGCTACTCTCTGGTGTTTCATGTAGGTCCAGAATCTCTTCATTGATGGTATCCTGTCTGTTTCCTCTATGGTCTGGGTAAACAGTCCGCCGACGTAGCTCCAGTAGGCTCTTCTCAGTTGTTTTTGTACCTCCCTCCGCATTTTCTTCATTTCTACGTTTAGTTCTACTGTTCCTCGCTTCTTCATTTCAGAGTACAATCTATTCTTCTTCCTCAGCAGGTTTCTTATTTTGCCTGTAATACAAGGATACGAGTCCTTCTTGCTGGGAGATTTGTGAGGTATGTTTCTTGAGACTGTGTCAAGGACGGTGGTATTAAAAGGTTGTCCATAGCTTATCCACTGTTGTATCTGTTAGGTTCGTCTCGTCAAAAGTCTTCTAACATGTCAGTCTTCATCTTTTCCCAGTTGGCTTTTCTGTAAAGTGGTATGGGGCGTGACTTGTTGTTACTGATCGTGATCTTAGTGGCGTACTCGCAATACACGAGTCGCCGGGAATTATCTCAACATGTGGAATGAGATGTATAAGTAATATTTGATGCATGAATTGAGATAGCGCTTATGCCATGGCCAGTAACAGTTCTCCTCGTACCTAATACCTTAAGATGGTTATCTAAAAACTGCCGGTCAAACTGTGTGGTCTAGCGCACACTGGTTGTCTCCCTCGATTCGCTACCGGTGATCAGCGGTAACGAATCGAGGGAGACAACCAGTATCTGGTCTAACTTAAACACAATGTTGTCTTTAGAGAGGCATCTTAGTTGTCATTTACTTGTTATAAATTAATCTGCCTCGTGCTTCACGTCGTATTCAGCAGCACTGTGATACGTGACTTCAGGATTGCTATTGTGTGTGTGTGTGTGTGTGTGTGTGTGTGTGTGTGTGTGTGTGTGTGTGTGTGTGTGTGTGTGTGTGTGTGTGTGGTGTGTTGTGTATATATGTGTGTGTGCATGTGTGTTGTGTGTGTGTGTGTGTGTGTGTGTGTGTGTGTGTGAGAGAGAGAGAGAGAGAGAGAGAGAGAGAGAGAGAGAGAGAGAGAGAGAGAGAGAGAGAGAGAGAGAGAGAGAGAGAGAGAGAGAATTAAAATGTGAGTGAAAGTGTGTGTGTGTGAGGTTGTGTTTTTAAGCTACATGAATTAGGTTTTATCACAGGGCGCCATATTACGAGTATATTTATAAAGATCTCCATCATTTTGATTATTCTAGCTTTGAATACCCCGTCTGCTTCACTCCTGTCACTTTGTACTGTTGTACATTTTCCTGCACTTTTAAAACACTTCTCACATGTCGAAAGATATGTAGTGCATTCTCTCTCTCTTGGATGTCCCCCCCCCCCTCCCCCCCCCCCCCTCATCATAACGCTTGTCACACCAAAGCGAGATTCAACAACAACAAAAACCGTTTGCACGCTGCAAGGATCACTACCCCCCTCCCCCCCCTCCCCCCAAACTCCTTGCATCCCTATCCGTAACTATTTTATGTCGAGGCCGTTTCCTGCATTGTTGCCTTACACTTCAGGATGTTCCGTGCTTTATACTTTTTATCTTCATCTGTGTGCTCGTCTGTGATTTTGGACTTACGGCTAACAGCCGTAAGGTCCAAAATCACAGACCTGCACACATTTTAATTTTGTTACGCGTTGTGTCGATGGTCCGCTGATCTCCGCAGATAAAACTCGCTGCACTCCGTTTCATTGGTCCGTTTGCTTTGCGATAATTTCCTCATGTAGCGACGTAACCGGAGAACAAACTAATTCAACTTGCCGCTACGCACGATGTTATTCGTCTTTTCGCTAAGCGATATTTTACTTAAGTAACGACGTGACCCGAGTACGAACTATTTCAACTTGCTACGCACGATTTCATTGGTCCGATTGCAATTCGATTTTTTCCTCATGTACAACGGTGTGATGATGCAACCCGCCTTTAAACTAATTCAGTTCGTTACAGACGATTTCACTGGGCGGTTGGTTAAGCGATTTTCTAACAAAGTAATCGCTGAACCCGGGAGTTAAATGATTTAATTTGCCACACGCGATTTCATTGGTTTACTCATTGAATGGATTTTCCCCAAGAGCAGCAACGTACCCTTGAACTAGTTAGAGTAAACCGATTGAGCATGTTATGCATGATTCCATTGGCTAACACAATCAGTAACTGCCGATTTAACAGGCGGTGACCATGAAGATTGTACATGCCAGTAGTTCAGTTCGGGAACGATACTGGAGACCTCTAATAAATACCTGACCACAATAGAACACGAGCCTTTTGCTGGGAAAGGCTTGGCATCGTTTACGTCCTGATGAAACCAGAACTTACTTAGCATCGACTCGAAAGTACTACACGTACAACAAATTGAGAACTACGTGTTGAATGGGTATGTATCTCCTACTACAGCTCAGTTAAGGATAGTGCCTGATTAGCGTGGTGCCTTTTCAGGCGCCAAGCTAATCAGGCACTGCCCTTAAGCTAGAAAAAAAACGATTCATCGCCAGCGTTTAGTCCTGAGAGTTTTCAAGTTGCGATCTCGAGTGCTACTACTCCAAACTATACTGAGGAGCAAAAGAAATGCGACATTTTTAGAATCATCGGAAACATTTCTTTTGCTCCTCTGTGTATATATTTTGTGTTCTTGGTCCTCAGATTTCGTAGATGGCAGTTGCCTATAACCCATTCACTGCAACAACAAAAAACAACAACAACAACAACACACCAAACAACAACAAATAAACGGCGGACTTTATGCCGAGAGGCGGACTTTATGCATCCATGAGGATATTATGAAGAAATACGAATTTTATGTCGAGAGGCGGACTTTATGACGACAACCGAACTTTATGCTAACAAACGGACATTATGCTGACAGACAGACTTGTGTCTAAAGACAGACTTTACGCGTGCAGGTGAACTTTATAATGATACACGGACTATATACCGACAGGCAGACTTTATGCCGACAGACAGACATTATGCTGACATGCGGACTAATTTACTGACATGCGGAATTATGACGACAGGCAGACTTTATGGTGATAGGTGGACATTATACTGACAAACAGACATTATACCGATAGACGAACTTTATGTCGACAGATCGACTTTATACCGACAAACGGACTTTAATAAAGAATATGTCCACAGACAGAATTTACGCCGACAAACGGACACCATAATTATGTCGATGGCGAGAGACGGGCTTTATGTCGGCTGGCGGATTTTATGCCGAGAGCCGGACTTTATGCCAACAGATGGACTTTATGCCTACAAACGAATTATCTGCCTACAGACGGACTTGTGCCGACAAGTGGACATTATGCCTACAAGCTGACATAATGCGAAAGGCTGACATTATTCTAACATACGGCAATGGGGTATAATTGCCGACAGGCAGAGCTAACGTTGACAGACGTGTGCCAACAGACGGATTTTACGCCGACAGGGGGACAATATTCCGACAGGCGAATTTTACCCGACAAACGAACTGTATTTTTACAGGAAAATCGGGCAGGATCCACACGCCATAACTTATGACCTTTAACTTTTCACCTGTAATGAGTGTGCACTGTCTTACATTTCCCCTTGTACATATTTATTTTATTCCTCTCATATCAGACAGAAAATTTTCTCACCGTGAAGTACTCTTCGTTGTTTGCACAGCGTTAACACTTTGAATGCCGAGAAAACGTTAATCACGATCCATCTGCAAGAGGCATAGATCCTCATGAGCCCCCGCAGTTGCGGGGGCTCATGAGAATCTATGCCTCTTGCTGACGCCTTTTCAACGCGTGTGCCTGGGACGGCTGGGGCTCTTTGACCATAAATTAACTCATTCTACCCCAGACACACCACAGCAAGATATGGATCGACCATGATAGTTCAAGGGTGATGCCAGAATAGCTTGGCTCCTATGGGCGCCAAGCTGTTCTGGCGTCACCCGTTGAAGTATCATGGTCGATCTGTGTCCTGCACTGCACTGCAGTCTTCAGAGGACAACGACTAAATTTGGGGGATTTCGGTCTTGGTGTACAATGAGTTAATTCAAGTTTTTTTCTCTTCAGAAACATGATCTGCGTCAATCGGCAGTGGAGAGGTTAAACGTAGATATCAAGTCAGTATGTTTATGCCCGATTAATACGCTCGATCGTAGTACAACCATCAATCACCTTAACTTCGACGTACGGAGTCGGAAAAAACTCGCCTCTATCAAACGCACGGCAGCGCACCCCCTAAACGCACGGCAAAATATGTGGAGCAGGCGTGAGCTAAAACACACAAAATTCCATTTCCCCAATACTGCTTTCTGGACCCTTCCAGCTATAATGTACTTCTTCTACTAAAGCTGAACTGGTTCCATTCACTGACCCTCCTCCGAAAATACATGAAAGGCACATGTCTCGCCGGCGTAATTTCCCCTTGAACGTATCTCGGCACTACCAGTGAATATTAATGTTGTTGTTGTTTTTTTTACCGTTAGGCTGTCGGTAGCGCTTTTTGTCCAGATGATTCCTACAGGAACGAACGAACGCACGAACGAACGAACGAACGAACATGTGAGTGAGTGAGTGAGTGAGTGAGTGAGTGAGTGAGTGAGTAAGCGAGTGAGTGAGTGAGTGAGTGAGTGAGTGAGTGAGTGAGTGAGTGAGTGAGTGAGTGAGTAATGATGAATGAATGAATGAATGACCGTGTGAGTGAGTGATTGAGTGAACTAACGAACGAACGAACGAATGAACGCACGAACGAACGAACAAACGAACGAATAAATGATGAGAATATTTACTTAACTACATACATAAATACATAGATAAATAACAAGAACATCCCCTAACAAGGTGCCCCACTTGTGTGTCGTTGGTATTTTCTCCGGCTTCTTTTTTCCTTGTGTGTTGTCAGACTCTAGCCTGGCATTTTCAGCAAGGACACGCGTAAGAAGATGCCTACTGCCGTTGGTCGGCCCGAGTGTAACACGTCAGACAGATGACCGCAAACGCCAAATAAATCGGGGGACATTCTAGTTTAGTAACTTTACCAGGTTAGCCACGACAAGGTGACACCAGGTCGACCTGAATTAATTTCCGCGTCAAAATGACCTGGATCGATCTAACTTAGGGGACATTCTGGTGTGTTACACTGGCACACACTGGTTGTCTCCCTCGATTCGCTTCCCCCCGTAGCGAATCGAGGGAGACAACCAGTGTGATAAGCACAATGAATACCATTTGCTAACAGATTTTTTTTCTTTGTGTGATTTCAGACTCAAGCCTGACATCTTCAGCAAGAACACACGTAAAAATATGCTAGGAAAGTGTTCAGCGACCGTGGTCCTGTTGGCCATTCTATGCGTGGTGCACGTTAGTTCCAGCGCCTTGGCCGCCCTGGCCGCAAGACAGAACGCGCCGGCAGATGCCGCCGCACAGAACGCCAACCTACAGCACGTGCCCACCTTCAACACGGTGGAGGAACTCTGCGAATGGTTATGTGTCAAGTACGTTCAAGCAGTTTGTCATAAATGTGTGTGGTTTTGTGATTAGATTATATTTTTAATGCAACTCGCGCTCATTTCCGGCCCATGTGATGCAAGGCTATTTTCATTCACGTGCGGTGATAAAGCTTGTGCTGTCTCCGCCGCTATTGTTTACCTTTTCGTTGCATTGCCACATAACGATCAGTCGCTGAGGCGGAGTCGAATAAGCAGCGACCCAGATATTGCACCGCGCCTATTCAATGATAAAATTGTGTCGAGTATGGTATAAAACACTTGCAAACAGTCTTTGTATAAATAAATTAAAGTGCCTCTAATGGCAGCTTTTGAAGTAGAATCGTCTCAGTAGACTGTTAAATTCTGATTCGAATGATACAAGTCATTTCGCTCTAAAGTAAACCGATTAGCCTTTATGACTGGGGCGGTCCGTGGCGCAGCGGTAAAAGCGCCTGCCACCAATGCTAGTGGTCCGATACCGGGTTCCGGCGTTGGACGTTTCTCCACTAGTAAGTGTCACCTTTAATTCGGGCGGACCGTCGGGGGTTCTTTCTCCAGGTACTCCGGCACTTTCTCCCCCCACGACTTTGGTATCAATTTCAGCCCACTTAGTCAAATTGCAAATATAAACGATTTGAATTTCCCAAAACTTCAGTAGCTCGCTTGAGCTTGCCCTTACACCACGTGAATGTTCTGTGATTATGTGTAGTGTGTGAGTGAATGCGCGTGATTCACGTGAGCGTGCGGCGCTTTGAGCCTATTTTTAATTGGGATAAAGCACCCAATTAATGCGCTGATTTATTATTATTTATTATAAGAAAGGATCAGAGAAGCTCGATTTTCCGATCACTGACGGAAACGCTCCGGAAAGACCCGAGCAGTGCCAGTAGTGGTGGCAATTATGGTGGCAGACATCTTTCCGAAAGCCCCACAACTCTCATGACGTTTACCGGTGAAGTCCCACAACTCAAAAGCTACGTTTTCATAAGCACGAATCCGATTCGAATACGACCCGAACCCGATGCGATGATGCAATTTTCCTTCAAAAATTGCATCATTTTCGTTCGAAGCCGGATGCGAATTCGTTTATCGCATCGGACATATGGAAACACACAAACATAAGAAGGACTTGCGCGATTTGTTCTGTTTCGGACCCGCTTCGGATTCGGCTCGGGTTAAAAAAACCGCCTTTACTATAAATTTCTGACGTTTCTTCCGGTCACGATGGCGGCAAATAGTACACCTCAACCCTATCTATTTGAACCTGAAATTCCGGCTGGTCAGCAAGTAAGGGCGTGTTAGACAACAGGACGACGAACTTCGCAACGCTCAGCGTCTGCAAAGCACATACTGGTAAGTGTGTCAGAGAATCGTCGCTTAATCTTTGATAGATTTTGAGGTAGACAAGTATCTGTATCTGTAATAGACGGCATTCGGTAGCAGAGGTAGTATGCACCGCTATGTCAGGCTGTATAACGAGATTCAAGATACTCGTACGGCAACTGAGTTTGCACACAAAAAAGAAAAAGAAAAAAAAAGAGAAAAAAAAAAGAAGATAAGTGTTTCTTATAGTTCAAGACCTTTACGACAACGTTGTTGATTAACAACGCTTTTACAATATCATTGTCAGTTCGGCATTACATTATATTTTTTATTATGTTCACTTTCGATGTGCACAATCGACTTCGAGGCAATGACATGTGTTGTCAACGGCACTGAAATTCCTGGCAGTGACGTCACGTCCCCAATTTGTTTGTGGCAACATGCAAGGTGATGACGCGGAATGGAATGCGGTTTAGATCCAACCCCGGTTCAACCGTGTTTCGGGTTGAGCTGTATCCTGCTCCAACCCAGGTTGGGAGAGTTGTGTAACACTCCACCAACCCGGGTTGATGTCCAAACAGACAGACTCATTGTCGTACATATAATTACCTACAGAACTGGCTTGATTTTATTTAGATGAGAGTTTTTCTTCTGATCACCCAGATTATTTTTTCTGAATTATCATTGATTTTGAAATCTGGAAAATAATCTTTTAATCGTTTTATGTTTGCAGCCTACCATATCTGTGGACAATTTTTACTTTTTAGACATAACAAATTTGGCTCGCGATGTATGTATGTATTGAGGACAGATTACACTGATTAATTTAATTAAAAAAAAGAAGAGCCTGTCCCACGACTCGACGGTACATGCAATGTTGTTGAAAGGAAGAAACGCTTTAATTCACTAATTGACGGTGCATGTATTGTATTGTAATGTTGCTCAGTCGAGATGGATTTGCTGTACATACATGCATGTACCGTTGCAAGATGTTGGCTTTTGAAAAATTTAACATGATACTATTAATTTACAGGTGTCGTGGAAATTGTGTTGCTTGGCGTGTGCTTGAGGAGTGCTGCTGTTGCTTTGAGTCGCCATCAGTGTGGGCCAAAGTTCTAAGCCGCAGGTATTATTGCTGTCTCTCTCCCCCTATCTCTCAAACACACACACACACACACACACACACACACACACACACACACACACACACACACACACACACACACACACACACACACACACACACACACACACACACACGAACACACACACATATTTAAAAAAGTTTAAGTAATGCAGAATACTTTGTATCATATGTTTAATGAAGACATAATCACTGATGTTTATGTCACATTTAGAACACTTGAACACGTGCTTATTGCAGTGACCTGTTGGAAGGTCAAGATCACAAAGGTCATTAATTATGTGGATCGGTCATGCACATGAACCTTGAGGGCTTTGACATTCTTGTTATGTATGTCTATGTGCGTATCATAATTATACTGCGTTTGCCAGACACGAAAAATATGTAACGGTTTATTTACGGTTTCTACTGGACAGACGCCTCATACATGTTCATGGATTCCAAAGAATGTGCTTCACCCTGAGGTTCTGAAAACTGCTTGCTTTCAGTTAGTGTACGCAGGAAAGTGGAGATACAATGTATGAATGGCAAGAGGACTGAGGAGTAAGTATCTTACAGCGATTTGCACATGTAGTGTACAGTGAGAAAAAGTGCCGTCAGGACGATTGAAAAAAAGTAGTTATTTCGCCAGTAATATCTCAACTGACTGAACGATAAGACTGATGATTGAATGCAGGGTCATGCGTATATGCGCATGTCGATGGTTGGGAGTGTAAACATTTTACATGCGTGCAAATTCAGCTCACATGTTGATGAGATGCAATATAGTTTTGGTCAGTATACATTTATTATTGTGCTTTTAATGATTGTATTGTTTCATTCTCTTATGTGGTAATCCTCTAGCAGTTATTATTAGTCATTATTCCACTGTCAGTCAGGTTTTCTTTGATCTTGACATGTCTTTTCTGCCTGGTATACAACATGAGTACAGTTTGTGTTGCCTATGTATCAGATGACATCAAAGTTCCTTATCATGTACTGCGACCATGCTCTACATTTCGGGAAAGCCTACCGAACACTCTACTCAAGCCAGGGCCACACTAGTTGTAAAATCATGCACCGCATTGCAGCTGAATGCAGTAATTGTGTTTTTTTTTAACATAACAGCAAATTGTAATGTTGACGGCACAGCTGCATCACTTTATGTTATGGAGGCCTATTCAGGGTTATTATAAGGAAAAAAAAGTAAGCAAAACACCTGTATAGGCTCTATCGATTCAGTCAGACCATCAAACCAGCATGACATAAAACAGGGATCATACGACAGTGGGATAAATACGTTAAACCATGGCTTCTAATGGGTTTTGCAAGCCTCGGCGTGCTTTTTACACACATTTGTTGCAGAACCTTGGAGTCAGAGCTTGTGTGTGAAAAGCATGTTTCTGCTTGTAAATCGTCACCACTCATGGTTTAACATACACATAATTTCCCCATCAGGGATTATTACAGTAGTATTGTATTGCACTGGCATTGTACTGCACTGCATTGTTTTAACTACAAACGTAATTGAATCCTATTGTATGATAAAACATATTTTAGTTCAAATACATAATATGAAATTACAGCACAGTATCAAACTTCATGTACCATTTCTGTACTTTCTAACTTCTGTTATTGTGTATTTTCGGCACATCTTCCTTTCTTCATCTACATGTATTTGTCTTACACGCAAACCGATGTCAGAGTTTTTATTATCCTCATTTTTGTCTTTCGCATTTTAATTGCAGGAATTACAGCCTACGTACTGCTAACCCAGAGGTGCTGTGGAATTCTGATAGGTTGCATCAGATTCAGAGTGCCTTTGCCATTAGTACACTAAAAGGCATTATTGATACGTAGTGTCTTATCTAAGCATTGTATGTTATATGCCTATCTGCACAATAAATAAGTTTTACACAAATCTTGAGAATTTTACTTTTATGACCCTGACAAAGTCTAGTTGCCAATGGTCACACAAGTATAAGGATCAATACGTTCCAGCAATGGGTATTTAAACAAATAAATGCATAGACAGGAGTCCTCGGCCATCCTCAGCCATTCAGTAAAAGAAAATAGCACATACACTGCACCAGGAGCAAAGGAGCAGGATGAAAATGTCATTGTGAACTTTGTGTGATGTCCATGTCACGGCATCATGCACATAATGTCATGAAGTGAAGCTTATGATTTTTCCTGCTTGTGTTAATACTGCTGTTGATCTTCAGAAGGCTAGCTACCTTATAATTATCTTCATATTGTAAACAACGAAACAGACTAGGAAAAGTGAATACTGTATTACACAGGTATCACAGTGGTACACAACATATGCCATATAAGTCAATAGCTGCACTTACCCAAACACACGCACACACAAGACACACTGCGCATAACACACAGAAGTGAATGCTGTACAAGATACTGAGATGTGTTAGGGCCTGAGATCCCGGTCCCCATTGCTCCAGCCACAGGTAAACATGTATTAACAATAACCTACCCACACACACACACAGCACACACAACACTGTCGGTGCAGTCACTGGCACTATGAACAGTACCAGTGGCTGTGCGCACAGGGGGGGGACAATAAAATCAGTGCCTACATATCTTTAAAAAAATTATGAGCCAATGTTAAACGAAAGTTAGAGATCCGTACAGCAGCTGGACAAGTTTTGAAATATTCAAAGAAAGTCCTATTTATTTCTCACTGCACAACAGAATAAAAAGAAATCTGAATACTACACATGATATAACGTCACATGTCAATTTGACCCTAAGGGTGTGTTTCCCTGTAGCTGCGTGACAATGGTGCATTAGGCGACACGGCAAAAAAGTAGCTGAGCAGCAGGCAGAAAATCACTTCGTGTGTTTTCATATAGTGGCATGGCAGGCAGCATCGCGCCCCTTTGTAAGTTCTTTAGAATTGTTGCTGGTTGCTCGGGCTTTCTGTTAACGGAAAATTTCCGTATTTTGACGGACAAATTTTGAAAGGAACCAACAAAATGGAAGGCCATCTGTCCCTGGGATAAACAAAACTTGAGAAAAAACAAACGTACCCCTGCTGTGTTTCAAGTACGCGGCGGACTGTAGAATGCCTGGGACATATTTTTGGCTCAGATGCGAAGCAAAAGTAGTCTATGTTCTGGGCCAGTGGTCGTCCGTCTGTCGTCCGTATGCCGTCGTCCGTGGAAAACATTAACGTTGGCATTTTCTTCGAGACTATTCAAGCCGCAGTCTTCAAACTTGGCCCAATGATACTTTGTGGCAAGACCTTTCTAAACATACCAATTTGAGTGATCTTTCACAAAGGTCAAGGACACAGGGGATCAGGAAATAGGTAAAAAATGGCCATTTAAAAAAAAAACCCAAAATGCATTGTTTCTCAAATACTATTTACAACTTCAAACCCAACTTGGTACAAAGATACCTGATTGTAAGACCTTTCTATGCATACTAATTTGGTTGGAGCCTCGAAGAGGTCAAATGTTATAAGAGATCAGGAAATGGGTAAAAAATAGCCATTTTGTTTTGGACAAAACATGATTTTTCTCAAATACTATTCACAACTTCAAACCCAAACTTAGTACAAAGATACCTGATTGTAAGACCTATCTATGCACACTAATTAGGATGATCCCTTGGAAAGGTCAAGGGTCACAAGAGGTCGGCAAATGTGTGTAAAATGCCATTTTTTTTCATAGAATTGTAGTTATTTTCAACATTTTTGCAAATGTTTTTGGGCACAAAGGTAGCTGATGATAAGACCTTCCTATGCATACTAATTTAGTCGACTCATCGCAAAGCTCAAGGGTCACGGGGTTTGACAGATGTGTGAGAAATACTTAAATTTTGAGAAAACGTGGATTTTGCTGGTGCAGAAGCCAGCCCTTTACTTATTGTCACTAAGGTCACACATATATGGATTGGTCATACACTTGAGCCATAACGGCTTTGCCTTTCTTGTTTTGTTATGCTGTCTGTCCTGGTGACGGACAGTTTTAAAGCAGAAAGCCTGTTGCTGAAAGTCATGCTCCCTTCACAGCAGAATCATTTAATGGGGTGATAAAATATTGTCAAACTGCTGTCGCGTCGCACATATTGAAATTTGTTTGTTGTTGTAAATTTCCATATTCTCGACTTGTGTCACTGCATTCGCATCGCTGTTGCTATATGAAAACACCCCTTAAGGGGTGTCACATACTTGTGGCGCATAAGGTACAGCGCGATGTGTCAGCAGCGAGCAGCAATGCAGCGCGGATCAGTTACCTCATTTATTGCATCAACGTTGTGATAAAAAACAACAACAACAACACTACTTTAACTTGTTAAGTGCGGAGGAAAAAGTGAACACCACCCAACTGCGAGAGGTATAGATCCTCATGAGCCCTGCAATTGCGGGGGCTCATGAGGATCTATGCCTCTTGCTGACACAACTTTGAATCCACGTTCCTGAGGCATCTACACTAGGGGCGTTTTGGTCTTGAATTCACGAAGATTGCAGAAACAGTCGGCGACCGGCTGGCATCGAACGGGTTAACTCTTTCTACCCCAGACACTCCACAGGAAGATAAAGATCGACCATGATAGTTCAAGGGTGATGCCAGAATAGCTTGGCGCCTTTGGGCGCCAAGCTATTCTGGCATCACCCTTGAACCATCATGGTCGATCTGTGTCCTGCATTGCAAGACAGTCTTCAGAGGACAACGGCAACATTTAAGGATATCGGTGTTGGGGTAGAATGGGTTAAGGAAATCATTTTTTTGGTTTCTTTTCAGAGCCAGCCCACACTTTGACTACGGGTGTCCGGAGAGCTGTGGGGGGATGACCAACCCCTGGTCCAAACGCTCCGCCACGAGAAGACGATTTGACGACTTTAGGTGAGTGCAGGAGTTGATGGATCGGAGAACCTATATCACTTACGTCCCCTGAAGTGACTCCCAAAGGTATGAAACCTTGCAGCCGTTGACAGGGGACATAAGTCGGATAGGTTTCGTACAGTCGGTTAGGTTTCCCTGCCCCTTGGGCTGGATTAGTAATTGGAGGGCGACACTACCTCTGCTTATTTTCGGGAGGAATAGAGAGATTGGCGATGGAATATTAAACGAGGCTCACTAGCTGCGTTTATCGCACTAATACTGGAAGAGTTGTGATCATCTTATGCTGTTGTTATTTTAATAATAATGATAATAACAACAACAATAATAATGATAATAATAATGATTTTGATGATATGATAATAATAATAATATAATGACAACAACGATGATGATGGCAATATAATAATAATAACAACAACAACAATAATAATGATAATAATAATGATGTTGATGATAATATAATAATAATAATAATATAATGAAAACAACGATGATGATGGCAATATAATAATAATAATAATAATAATAATAATAGTAATAATAATAATAAATGTGTTAATAATTATCCGCTTCGCTCTAATTATCACTATTAACCTCTCAACTGCTGCTGACGTGTCTTTTCCGCCCAGCGGTATCGTCAGTAGCAGTCAATGGGTTAAAAAAAGTTTCTGTTTGTGTTTTCAGTTTTGACGACTACCTATTTATGAAACTACTGGGACGGAATCTGGGTGATCGGCAGTGATTGTAAGTGTCGTTAGGTTCATTTTCGTTTACACTACGGGAGCTGATCAGCGTGTGTGTGTGTGTGTGTGTGTGTGTGTGTGTGTGTGTGTGTGTGTGTGTGTGTGTGTGTGTGTGCGTGCGTGCATGCGTGTGTGCGTGCGTGTGTGTGTGTGTGTGTGTGTGTGTGTGTGTGTGAGGGTGTGTGTGTGTGTGTCTCCTGCTGACACTACTCTGCAACCACGCTCCTGGGATCAGTTGCATGAGCGAGCTTAGTCCTGCGCCAGAGACTAAGCAAGGCGCGCCGCTGTAGCGGCGCGCCTTGCTTAGTGGTTAGCGCCGGACTAAGCTCACTCATGCAACTGGCCCATGGGGCCTGCTGGGGTTCTACGGCTGGGGTTCTATGGTGTTGGATGGACAAACGATTTCAGAAACACAGTTTGCGATCGCCGGCAGTGAAATCCTTTTCGGCGTCTTTCTGCGTGCGTGCCGGTCTGTGATTTTGGAGCTTACGGCTACCAACCATAAGGTCCAAAATCACAGACCAGCACACTTGACACAATCTCTCATCCAAGACCCTTCCACCAAGAGCAGAACCTGTTTTGATCGACGGCACAGATGAGAAATCGCCTGCCATTAATGACCATCATTTTTACTGGCCGCAGCCGCCTAAATGATAANGTCTTTGTGTTCCTGGATCTTCTCCCAAAGGTCACAGCCGTCAAAGCGGAAACGTAGATACAAAGTGGTTTCAGCAAGAGGCATAGATCCTCATGAGCCCCCGCAACTGCGGGGGCTCATGAGGATCTATACCTCTTGCAGTTGGGTGGTGTTCATTTTTTCCCCTCGGCAATTAGTGGGCTTGTTGGAAAAGGCATAGACCATAAATAACCGGACCGCTCTCTCTCCTGCTTCCGGTCTCTGCACTCGTCGCGCAACTATTCTTGCGCATCAGTCAACTCATTATTCCGGTTCAGTACATCGGAGAGCTTTTCACGTGGATTGTTTCTATGATTTTGGTTAGTGGTGCAGTTTGTAAAGTGTCTTTTGTCTTGCATTATGCCTGGTGCAAGTTGTACGATTGTGGGCTGTGGTGCATGCAACGGAAAGCACAAGGGGCTGTCGTTTTTCTCCATTCGCCAACCAAAGGACTTGAAGTGGGAGAGAGAGCTTGTTCACGCCGTGAATCGTGCAGACAGCAATTTTAACAAAGACACTGCAAAGATTTGTTCTAGACACTTTCGACAGGAATGCGTGAAGTTGGGTAAGTATTATTTACCTAGAATATAAGCTCGTTCTAATCATATTAAGTTCAATTCACTATACAAAAGTTTTATCCTGCGATTTATTCGGGACTCTTGCATGATGTTAATATCGTAAGCAAAAGTAGCAGTACTCCCCAGTAGCACACGTGTGTACTTTCACTTTCAGTAAGTATTCAGTTCTGAGTCTTATTCGGTTTGCTACTTCATGCAGAGGAACGATAGAACGGAATAGAAATCACAGGAGTATAATTAACTGTCAGTTTTGTTTATGGTTGATCACTATATAATTTGTGTCTTTGCAAATTTCTTATTTTTCTGGTATTATGTTGCTGTAGGTCCTGGTGGGAAAAAACGGTATCTTCTACCCGGGAGCCTTCCAACAGAGTGTATACTTTTCAAGTCCATTGTCACAAGGCAACCTCCTCCAAGAAAAGAACCTGTAAGTGTCTATTTATCTTATAAAATCCTGTTGACAGTGTTGTATGACATTTGATAACATCCCATGGAGCAGTAGATCCATATCCGATGAACAGTTGTGCACTTGCCCATGCAGTTATGTCGATTTTGTACTTTAGACTTGGGCATTCATTTCTCCATTGTGGCATAAATCTGGTTTTGCCTTTGGCATTGATTTCTCCAGGGTTTATGATCAAATTGCAATAAAATTAATTTATGACTATATTAAGAGGATAGTCCTGTAACTTTCCCAGGGCATGTGCAGTGCGCATAACTCTGTTTAAAGGGGTCACACAATTACATGGAAATGTCACATGTTTATATAAAATATATTTCCATTGGATTGAGGTCAAATTTAAAATTTGGTGTATAGTGACCTTATGAGGTGGTATTGTCAGTGCAATAATTCAGACTAGGCCAGTAGGGGCTAAACTGTTTAACAAAAGTGTGCTCATATCCTCAGTGCTTTTGGACCGATTTCATGGACATTTCACTTGAAGTGGCCACGACAACGTTTGTCACCCAGGTCATGGCCACAGGGTCAAGATGACTGAATTTCTTTGTACTGTCACATGAAGGCAAATTTGTTTTATTGGCAGTACACTTTTCGCAGACAGCAATTATGTCTCTTGTGCATAAAAGGATGCTATGGGGTGGGGATGTAATTTTTGTTTATTGGCAAAACCTGTTATAATAATAATAATGATATAATAGAATATTATTGTTATCTATTTGGTAACATTATGCATCATAATACAACTTCACACTTTTTAAAGGGATTACTCTGATACCTGAATTTCTTTGTGTGTATTTCAGGTAGCACGTGAACCACCTCTGGTGCCTGTCAAGGTTGTCTACAATAACTTCAGTGATGTTAGAAAAGCTGCATCAAAATTGCAAGCTCCATGGTGTGTAGTTCTGCACTCCGATGCCCAAGTTGTAGCTGTTTCACTAACGCCAACTGGTATTGGACATCTGCAAGTTAGCATCACCCCAGATCTATCCGCAGTGGTTTCTGTTTTTGGACTGCAAGCACCCCACCTGACGGCCAATATTGAATCAACTCACCTCTCTAAACATCTAACAGCTTTGATTGGTCTGCATGTATGTCCAGGTGCAGAAATTTGCCGAGCTCCCAACTGGACAGGATCTATATTACAGACATGTACTCTATGTCTCAGAGACTTCTTCTATAACACATTCTTCTACTGCTCGATCAAGTACCTGTCATTTGCTGGTGAAAGAATCCTCCAAGATCTGTAACGACTGCCTTGAAGTAAAGAACTTACTACTGCGAAAACAGGCAAGAGCACATGCAAACGAAAAGACGCCAATTCTAAACAACAATCCATTGGTGTCAGTGTCACACAAAAAGCTGAAGCAAGCGTTCAAGACCATTCGCAAGCAAGCTGCTACGCTGAAACTACAACTGGAAAACTTCAAAAAATCTCTGAAGACGGACTCCGTTATAGTGAGCGACACCTTGCATGAGTCTTTGATCAGTGCCATAAGTTGAATTTGAGCAACCATGACGTTTTTTGATTTCTTATCAAACATCAAAAGAATTACTCATTTTTTTGCCATTCCAAAACAAAGGGAAGTAATGAAGTATGAATTATAAATAAAATAATAAACCGACCAACGCTTCTTATTTTTTGAGGGGGAGGGGTGGTCATGTCACCCTTAATACAATATTTTGTTTTTATTTGGCCTAACAGTGAAAGCATTTGTGTCATTTGTCGCACAGTAAGCAGACTGCTAATTATTTAGACCACAAGCACTTTTCAGTGAAAATCAGAGGTATATTATTTGCTTTTATGTTCATATAACTTATAATTTTTTTGGGTGGTAAAAGTTTCGGTTCTCTTAATTAAAATTGACTAAAGCGAACTGTTCTGGCTCTAATACTGCACGTTCATATTTAGATTCATTGTGTGTTAACAATAGTTTATGTTGTAGCTATGTTGTAAACTTGTATGTTACAGTTGGAATGGTGTTGGAAGAATACATTATATATATTTTAATTCTGTCTTTCATTTTGGTGTGTTGTTCCTCTAATGTTCTCTGCTTAACTCATTCTACCCCGGACACACCACAGCAAGATAAAGATCGACCATGATAGTTCAAGGGTGATGCCAGAATAGCTTGGCGCCTATGGGCGCCAAGCTATTCTGGCATCACCCTTGAACTATCATGGTCGATCTGTGTCCTGCGCTACGCTAGAGTCTTCAGAAGACAACAGCAAAATGTGGGGATTTCGGTGTTGGGGTAGAATGGGTTAACATGCACTAATACACCATAAAACAAGAGCACCCAATACGAGACATATTCAAACGAGTCATGCTTTCTAACACTGGTGGGACAGGTACTAGAAACATTTATTGTATAAATATCAATACATTGTAGAAATACAATACAATATAACTTTATTGTCTGATGTTCATCACATACAGAAATTTGTCTTTGGCTCGTCGTTCGCAAGAAGCATGCAATAATGCCAATAATTATATCCTTTTTATATACACAATCAGCAGAGACACATTCATTTCTAATGACACAGCAGCAACCCTAAATTCCAATCGAATACATTCATAATCTAAACCCCACATCAATAATAACTAATAATTTTACATTCATGCAGAAAAAGCACACGCACACACACCCACACACAACATAATCTAATAACAGCACAAGTTAAGTGTTGTCTTAAACTATACATATCACGGCCTATACATGATTATAATGGCAGTGCTTAAAAGGTAGAGGCATGACTAGAACATTCTACATTTACCTATACATAGACAGTCAACAAGCAATTACATAATACAGTGCAGTAACAACATTCTTAAAACATTAGTAATAAAAAACACAGCAAAGACACAACTGAGCCTTTCTCATAACTAGATTAAATTTAAGAGTACCATAACAATGGTTAGGATCATTAAAATAACAAGATACATGTTATGTGACTAGAACAAGTTCATTCAATCTACTAATTAAGAATGTCATAGCTCAGCAAATTACATCCAAGCATTCGTGACAATTATGATGTTAAGTAAAATGAATATATATATATGTCATACTGCTATACAACATTCACCCATTACCCCCATCGCTTACCCCCCACTCCCACCCACACAGTCTACATTGGCACACCCTATGGATGCAGCACATACAAAAGCAACGCTGCACGTTCACGCCTATAATAATAATAAATTCATGGAAAGCATCAAAAACACTAAAACTTAGGTATGCTCAATGCAGCGCACAAAAGCAAGGCAATAATGCACTCACATGATTGAGAAAAAATTCTGTTGCGAAGATGATTGGTTGAGTAAAATTGTTAAAACACCTAAAAGCTGTTGGGGGGAAAAAAAAGGTCGGAATAATGGTTCCTGATGGATTTGGGGAAACTACTTAAGCTGTTTACGGATACCCTTTGCTTTTTTTGTTGTCTTAGTTCTTCGCCTAAACGAGTCCATGATTGTCTTGCATTTGTGATACATCCTCACCTTGAAATAGAGGTGAACAACATCTTCCAAGATCTTTTCTTTCGTACTGTCTGACACATCAGTCTTGCATAAAATATCATACAAGCAAGTAGACACAGACTCTGACTGACTGCATCTTTCAAGATATGTTTTAAATGAAGCATTCACACTTGATGCATCTCCAAACAACTCCCTGAAACACATTTCAAGACCCAGAAAAATCTGAACGCTATTTGGTTTCAGTTTGATCAAACCACCTCTGTCGAGAATGCTTGTCAGTGTCTTTCTGGTACCTGCAGTAGCATCAATTCCAGTTTTAGTAGTACTGTCACCATCACTGCATGTTAGTTTTTCCAGGCACTTGATGATCCTTGCCCCAACATCTTTATCTTGGAGTCTTCTTGCCTTTTGTCTGAGTTTTTGGATTACAAAACCACCAATGTACTCGACAATGTCATGCTCAGTGTCAAGAAGGGGCATGCTTATTTCAGAACACACTTGTTCAGGTTCATATTGAAGCTGAATTAACAGCTCAAATGTTTTCAGACACAACCATGGGGCTACAATTTCTGATGATCTTTCTGCAACAGTGGACATGTTTTCTGTGCACATTTGATGAAACTTGGTGTAGGCACGTTCCTTTGCTGTATTTTTAAATTTGTGTCGTGGTACCAAGCAGTTGTTCAGGAACTGGAGAACAGGCAGCATCACACTGCCTAAAAAAAAACCAACAACAACATCGTATTAGAGAACAGGTTGACATTCACTTTGCAGCAACAGTAAAACCAATTTCTTGTTCCTTTTATAATGTAAGCTCTTGCTCAAATAGAAAGATATTAAAATAATGCCTGTTTCTATCAGAATCAAAATGCTTTTTGGATACCACACAGGAATCAATTGATAATTAATTAAAATAGACAGCAATAGCACTGTCACATGGCTAAAATGTAAAAAGACATCCTGATCACACACAATTCATACACCTACACCACATTTACAATAACATTTTAATAAATATATACTGCACAATATTATGTATCCACACTAATATAATTATCAAGTACTAAAACTCATTCAGACAAATTACAGCAAGCACATTCACTTCGATTTTCATTAAATAAAATAAAAAATGCAACAGTCAAAAAGGGATTATAAGAGTCATCACAGAACACATCTCACTACAGAACAATGAAAAATGGTAACAAAAATAAAAACAATGCTTGCACTACTCACACTCACATTGTGCATGTGAGTGTGAGTACTGCAAGCATTGTTTTTATTTAATGCTTTGTGAACCAGTACATCCACACCAATAGTAGATATTTAGATGTGCATTTTGTGTCATCCCACTGATTTCTGAACACTGTAGAAAGGTGAAAGGCAGGGATAATGGGGGAACATATGATGGTACGTACTGTCTAAGTTTTTGCAGATTTCACGAACGCTCTCTGGCATACAGTCATCTCTTTGCAGCTCTCCGCAAGCCTGGTTAACAATATTCACCGTCAGCTAGGAAAAAAAAAGGTTAACAGCGCCATTAATACATTAGGCAATTAAAGAGAATGCGACATGTATACCCATTGATTAAAAAACAGGCACAGACTAAGTTAAACCAAGAACAATTAAAATGTTAGCCTTCATGCTCCCTGACAATTTATTTAGTTCTTTTGTGTTGTATAGTTATTTTATTTTTTTGTTGAGGGGGAAGGGAGGAGGAACGTACGTGTTACTTTAACCAAAAGTTTGTCACTTTCCCTCAACCCTTACTGTTGTACACGTGAGAGATTAAAAATCAGTTCTTTGTAATGGTACAAATATTATTGATTAATACTTTTTGCACTAATATGTACCTTGACAACGTTGGAAGTGGCGGGTAACGCCGAACTGGCAGCATGCAGACACTCTCCAACATCTTGGTCCTGATCGAATTCCTGGTTTAGATATTATAAGAATGTTAATACAGCTCGGCAGAATTATAGTGGAAAGAATAATTACAGATCTGTCTAGATAGAAGCTACAGACTAATTTATGACAGATTTACAATACAGTCAATTATATTTCAACAGTTTCCATCTCGTGTAAACGTGAAACTAATACTAGAACACTTCACTTGATCTACTCCAGCAGCCTATCACGTGTGACACAAATAAACGATAGAATGCACAAAGGAAGACTTCAATCGAAATATAAACCGTCAAAAAACAAAAAAAGGCTACCATGTATGCCCCTATTTATTGAATAAGTGTTCAAGGTAGAAAATCTTGGGAATGTTTGCTCCTCTTTACCTGCAAAACAGTGTCGATCTCCATCTGTTGTTGTGTGTGGAAACAAAAGCGGATGCGTAGGATGACTAAATCAATTGACGCATGCGCGACGGGAGTTCGGCCTGCGGTTCGTCTGTTTCTCGGCAAAGAGATGCTTGTCCGGTTATTGTGGTCTATGGAAAAGGTGACACTTTTTGCCCTTCGGGACTTCTCTTGATATCACCTGTTTTTAGGCCACGGAACACAGTGCCGTTTCCGTACTGTCCAGTCTCTTAGCCATAGTCAGTCCCAGGCATCCCCTAATATTTCACTCCCCTAAAAAACACTACTGCCCACCAGCTGCACATTTGCCATGCACAAAATAACAATAAAAACAGCACATTGACAGTCTCATTTCTTGGCTATGAACCCGATTCCTTACCGCAACCCCACATCCAAGCACAGCTGAAATCAGCGTGCCCCTCAAATCACTACGTCAATGGCAACTCAACATAGGCCCACAATTGTCCACTGGATAAGATCAAGATGGTATGAATCAAAACACCAAACATGTCTCCTCTCATCTAACCAGAAATTTCCAGCAAATTCTAACATTCAGCCCTACTACAAATTTTCAAACAAGGCAAAAATTATTTTTAAAAACACCGGTCCTTGCACTGCCTGAACTGACCAAATTTGACTATGTAATATGACCTGAAATTAGGATCACTTTTTATTACAAAAAAATGCGTTCCTCAAAACAGGTTCTTCTGTACAAGGAGCATAGATTCACATGAGCCCAAGCACTTGTAGGCACTCTTAACTCACTCAGCTCCGATACGCCACGGCAAGACATGGATCGAGCGTGATAGTTCAAGGGTTGTGCCAGAATAGCTTGGCGCCCATAGGCGCCAAGCTATTCTGGCACAACCCTTGAACTATCACGCTCGATCTGTTTCCAGAAGTGTAATACAGTCAGGGGGTAACTTCAAAATTTTGCAGATTTCGCTCCTGGAGCAGAATGTGTTAACTCATTCGCGATGGGCGGCATCCGGATGCCATTCGCCTCGAATGAGTTAAACTGTTCTTCAAACTGAAGCCGTTGTCCTTCAAACTGAGGTTGTTATTCTAGGTAGAGTTTACGACTCACTAACCTAAGTCCATTTTTGTGAAAAGCAAGACTCTCGTTGTACTATAATGAAAATTCCGCTTTTCACAAAAATGAACTTACTGTCTTTTGCCTTCACAAGCCAGACATTCAGACGGATTTTTTCTCGTTCTTACAACTAATGACGCAAATCAAAAGTTTTCATGAATTTCCTGCCAACGCGGCTGAAAGAAGTTACATATTAGTACATGTATATCGATATGTGGTTCGAGAAAGGAGCTTAGCGCGCAAATGCGTCTGGAATATAAAAAAGTCCATACATCTTCATTAAATACACACGACATACTTCTTGATTTAAAACTTTGAAAACTGTTTCTGTCAAGTTTATGGGAAGACAGACTTTGGACTAGCTTTGAAAAAGTTATAATCCGACTTTACTAAAGATTTCTTCGACATAATTACGCACTTATTTATGTTAGTATGCATTCATACATACACATATACACCCACACACACCCACATATCTAGAGAAGGTGAGATGTTTTGATATTTTCAGAGACCCTTCTTCCCCCGCCCCCCCCCCCCCACCCTCTCCCACACACACACATCACAAAAACAGGAATCATCTTCACCTTTCATATATATATATTTACCCCCTCCTCCAGACCCCCACACAAACATATATGCAACATTTTACTTGGGGTAATTATGCACTTATGTCAGGATATATTCACACATACATACACACCCATCCACACACGCACATATTATTATCTGTATCATTATATGTTTTTATGTTTCAGGGACACCCCGCCCCAAACACACACATACACCCCTGTCCCAGCTTGCCTAAAAAACAAACTAATAATAATAATAATAATAATACCGTTATTATATATATAACAATATATATATATATATATATATATATATATATATATATATATATATATATATATATATATATATATATATATATATTATATAACAAACAAACAAACAAACAAAAAGGAGCCATCTTCACCTTCCACATATATATTATAACCCTTCCCCCACACAAACAAATATGAAACATTTCTCTTGGGGGTGGACTTTATATTAAGGAAATGTTAAAATAATTCATCACATAAGATCTCTTTCAAATGCAAATATATGCAGACACATTATTTTCAGACTCCTGGCATCAGGTGTTCCACACAACAGACGCAATCACTCCTGGTCTGCCTTATCATTACAGCCATCATGATTATAGCCTTTTATTTACCCCTTCTCTGCCGAGAAAATAATGCGATCCAGCTGCAAGAGGTATTGATCCTCATGAGGATCTATGCCTCTTGCTAAAACCAATTTGCGGCCATGTTTCGCTGGACGGTGAAGTTCGAATGCTTAAATGAAAGACTTTTTCTGCTGTTCTTCTACTTTGTACGTAGGAGAGTTTTCCGGATGCAAACAAAGGGCAGAAGAGAAGCTCCGTTTCGCGTTTCTACTCACATGTATTGTCAAGGGAAGGGTGGAAAAGACTTACCCCAGTAACAAAACGTCTACGGGCCTACGACGGCCGCAGTAGGCCCGCGCACTGTCGTGCGCGGGCCTACTGCGGCCGTCGTGGGCCCAAGGATTCATTTTGTCGTTGAATGAACAAAGATTTCAGAAACACAATCTGCGTCTGCTGGTAGGGAGAGTTTTAAAGGCCCACGCCCACCGTAACCTTTGATGCACTTCTGTAACAGATGGTTACGAAACACTACACACAGGTCTAGTTATAGTTCATTTGGACACAGGAGAATACAGTTCAGCACACGTCGTCTTTATATCAAGTAACCTGACAATGACTGCACTGCGTTCTAGAAATACGTTATTATTACGAGAAACAGCTAAAAATAGACTGACACGCTGACGACAGCGCAAAATAAATAAGTGCGAGTACGCGTGTGCTTTTGCTGCGTGTTAAAGTTTATTAGGTGTGTCGACAAGGCATAACAAACACAAATGGTGCTGAAATGTGTCTTCAGATTTATGCATAATGGTACTTTAAAGCGGGCTGCTCCGTGTGAAAAGTTCGCAATGACCTCCCTTGATAAATGTTCTATTTGTGTTTCAATAATCGTGCAAAAAGGCTAACTCCTTTTTAGTCATCTGCTTCATGGCGGGCTTTGACTGCTAGAATTCGCCGACGCAACGGTTTGTCAATGTTGTACTGCAGCTACGACTTTCCTACCCTTCTTTTCACAATCCATATGAGTAGGCAGAGGTCTCCCACATCCTTTTGAGTGTCGTGGAAGGAACTCTCTTGCGTACACTGGACAAGAAGTGCAGAAAAGACTTTCATTTTACGACATATTTTTAAGATTCATAATTTAAGTCAGCCATATTGTCCAGCATTATTTTCAGACATACAGAGAACATTATATTTTATAAAAGACACATTGCCATTTGTTCACCCTGTATTGTCTGGCGTAGGTCACTTTTACTTCTGAAGTTCGAATGCTTAAAATGAAAGACTTTTTCTGCTGTTCTTCTACTTTGTACGTAGGAGAGTTTTCCGGATGCAAACAAAGGGCAGAAGAGAAGCTCCGTTTCGTATTTCTACTCACATGTATTGTCAAGGGAAGGGTGGAAAAGACTTACCCCAGTAACAAAACGTCTACGGGCCTACGACGGCCGCAGTAGGCCCGCGCACTGTCGTGCGCGGGCCTACTGCGGCCGTCGTGGGCCCAAGGATCTTCGCTCACTGGTTTGGAGAGGCAAGAGGACATTGATAACCCCTTATATCAGCACTTTAAATTTTCATTTATTTATTTATTTATTTATTTAGAAAGCCTGCCCTGGAGCAGATCGCTTTAATACAGCACTTAAATATGCATATGCAAATGGGTCTAGTGGGACTGTGAACGCTCAGATGCGTCGTTCACAGTAACAATGAGCGAAATTTGACTTCATCAGAGATTACTATTTCGTTGATTGAAAACACACCCAGACGCCATTCGAACATATTGCTTGTCCTTCGACTTCTGCCCAGTCTGTTTAAAGTCAGCGGGCCCACGCACGACTGTGTGGATTACACTAACACGACTGTGCGCGGGCCGGCCACTGCGGCCGGTTTTCGGCCCGATAGCCTTTTGCGCACTGGGTCAAACCTTCGAGCAGGTGTTGCCGCGCGACTGCTGATCAATTTTCTCTGTGGACGTGCACGTCCTTGATGGGCCAGATTAATCCCCTTGTTCATTGTTACGTGGTTGAATCGTGGTCTAGTATGATAACTACACCAAAGGCACACACGTAGAGTTCTTTTTAAAAAAAAACCTCGTTCAGCTGCAATCCGTCACACGTGGCTTAAGGATGTAGACAATACTGGAGTAACAGTTCCAACAATATTTTATTACAGCGATGCGATCTCCACAAAATGCGTTCACAATTACACCAACACTGATAAAATATCTTTCCAGCAAAATGTCCAACTTTGACACAATGCGTCTCTCATACAATGTACATCAGCATTCACTGCATAACTCCGTCACTGACAATGAAGCACGATATCTTGCGTACTCTCTCTCTCGCAATGTAAATACACTGCAATTGTACAACTGAACAATGTACCGACGCTGTTACATCGCAATTTTACAACTGAACAATGTACGAACGGGCTTTCCCAGCGCCCTCCTTGTATAGTGAAATGCTTTCCAGAATAAACGAGGAGATTCTTACAACACAACCAATCAAAACAAAATACATAACTCAAACTCATAAATCTTGGCTTGACCTCGCGAACGAAGATTTTATAGGAGTTGCCCACGACGTCTGCAGGCTTGTTCGTGGCTGCGGAGGCCAATCCGAGACAGGCAGGTTCGACCGCAGTGGCTGCAGGGGAAGGTATGGCCAGGGTTCTGAGCTGCGGCATCTCTGTTTTTTCTCCTGAGCCGCTTGTCCTTAAGGCTAGCTCTGTGAGAGTCCTCAAAGGAGACAGCTGCCTTGTAAATGGTGGAGCGCCAGGTGTCACGGTCCGCAGCAAGCGAAGACCACTGGTGGTGGTCGATTTGGCAGGCACTAAGTGACTTCTTGAGACAGTCTTTGTATCTCTTCTTTGGTGCCCCTCTGTCACGGTGTCCAGTAGCAAGCTCGCCGAACAGGGTGATCTTTGGTAGGCGATGATCCTCCATCCTGGAGACATGCCCCGCCCAGCGAAGCTGTGTCCGCAGCAGCAAAGCCTCGATGCTCACAGTTTCAGCCCGTTCAAGGACCTCGACGTTGGTGACATAGTCACTCCAGTGAATGCCCAGGATGGTACGCAGGCAGCGCTGGTGGAAGCGTTCGAGGAGTCGTAGTTGGCTGCGGTAGAGGGCCCAGGACTCGGAACCATACAGCAGGGTGGTGAGGACCACAGCTCTGTACACGCTGATCTTGGTGCCTGTTTTCAGCTGCTGATTGTGCCACACCCGCTTGAAAAGTCGCCCGAAAGCGCTGTTCGCTTTTGCCAGCCTGCTGTCAAGCTCCTTGTCCAGCTTGGCGTCCGACGTGATAATGCAGCCAAGGTAAGTAAACTGGTGCACTGACTTTAGTTCAGACTCGCCGATGGTGATGTGAGGAGGGCGGTACACTGTCTTGGGTGCCGGCTGATGGAGGACCTCTGTCTTTTTAAGACTGACCTCGAGTCCAAAAAGCTGGGCAGCATCTGCGAAGCAAGATGTGATGCGCTGCAGGGCTCTCTCTGTGTGTGCAACGAGGGCAGCATCATCAGCAAAAAGCAGCTCGCGAATCAGTTGGTCTAGGGTTTTCGTGTGGGCCTGCAGTCGTCTGAGGTTAAACAGGCTGCCATCGAGACGATACCTGATGTACACTGCATCGTCATCATCGAGGTCCACTGTGGCCTGCTTCAACATCATGCTAAAAAAGATGGTGAAGAGGGTCGGTGCCAGCACGCAGCCCTGCTTTACACCGTTGAGAATAGGGAATGGTTCTGAGAGGTCATTGTTGAGTCTGACCTGGCCTTGCTGGTCCTCGTGTAGCTGGACAATCATGTTGAGGAACTTTGGGGGACAGCCAAGTCGCTCCAGGATCTGCCACATGCCTTGCCTGCTCACAGTGTCGAACGCTTTTGTTAGGTCGACAAACGTTACGTACAGCCCTTTGTTCTGCTCGCGGCACTTCTCCTGTAGCTGTCTCAGCACGAAGACCATATCGGTGGTGCTCCTGTTTGCTCTGAAGCCACACTGGCCTTCTGGGAGTTGGTCTTCAGCGATGGCAGGTACCAGCCGATTCAGGAGCAGCCTTGCAAGGATTTTCCCAGCAATGGACAGCAGGGTAATTCCCCGGTAGTTGGAACAGTCAGACTTCTCGCCTTTGTTCTTGTACAGGGTGATAACGACTGCATCACGGAGATCTTTTGGTAGTGTTCCTTCCTCCCAGCAGCAGAGAAAGAGGTCATGGAGCTTGTTGTGCAGTGCTGTGCCTCCATGTTTCCAGATCTCTGGCGGTATTCCATCAATGCCTGCTGCTTTGCCACTCTTGAGCTGATGGATGGCTTTGAGGGTCTCTTCAGCGGTGGGCGGTTCGTCCAATTCAACCTTTACTGGGAGGTGTGGGATTTGTAGGACGACTGCTTCTTGAACAGTGCGCTCAGCGCTGAAGAGGCTCTGAAAGTATTCCGACCAGCGGTTCAAGATGGAGGTATTATCTGTGAGGAGTGCCTGGCCGTTCGCGCTTCGCAGGGGACTTTGTACCAGGTGCCTGGGGCCATACACTGCTTTCAGTGCTTCGTAGAAACCCCTGTAGTCACCATTGTCAGCGCAAAGCTGGGTCCTCTGTGCAAGTCTGGTCCACCACTCATTCTGGAGATCTCTGAGCTTGCGCTGGAGACTGCTGCAGACGAGGCGGAAGGCAGACTTCTTCACAGGGCAGGAAGGCTGGGCTAGGTGAGCCTGATGGGCGGCTCTTTTTTTTGCTAGGTGTTCCTGGATCTCTACATCGTTTTCGTCAAACCAGTCTTTGTTCTTCTTTCTGGCGAAACCCAAGACTTCTGCAGAGGATTTTGCAATAGCAGTTTTTAGTTGTTCCCAAAGTGTTTCAGGGGAGGAGTCTACTGGGTCCGCTGTGTCTTTGAGCCTGCGCTGTAAATCTGTCTGAAAGGCAGCTTTCACATCATCACGCTGAAGGCTGGCAACATCAAGCTTTTTCTTGGGGGGCCCCCATTTCTTGGGTTTTGGCTTGAAGTGGAGCCTGAGTTTGCAGCGGACAAGGCGGTGGTCAGTGTGGCACTCTGCGCTGGGCATCACTCTGGTGAGGAGGACGTCACTGCGGTCCCTCTGACGCACTAGGACATAGTCGATAAGGTGCCAGTGTTTGGAGCGAGGATGCATCCAGGTGGTCTTTCGACTGTCCTTTTGCTGAAAAGTAGTGTTGGTGATGACCAGTTGCTGCTCCGCACAGAACTCCAACAGTAGGCGGCCATTGTCATTGCAGTTCCCCACGCCATGCTTGCCGAGGACTCCTTTCCAGGCTTCAGAGTCCTGGCCCACTCTGGCGTTGAAGTCGCCAAGGATGATGACTTTGTCGTCTGCTGGGGTACTCTGTAGGAGGCTGCGCAGGTCAGTGTAAAACTTGTCCTTTTCAGCAGGCTCTGCCAGGAGGGTTGGGGAGTACACACTGAGAAGGGTGACGTGTTGCTGGTGTCTCAGTGGGAGGCGCATGGACATGATGCGATCTGAGTGGCCCGTTGGTAGGTTTTCCAGCTTAGTCGCAATGGATGTCTTGACCATGAAACCCACGCCTGAGAGCCGTCTTTCTGATGCAGGCCTGCCTGACCAGTAGAGGGTGTACCCAGCACCAAGTTCTTGGAGGCTGCCTTCGTCCGGAAGGCGTACTTCGCTGAGCGCGGCGATGTCGATGTTTAACCTCCGCAATTCATGGGCAATGAGGGCGGAGCGACGTTCAGGGCGTCCGCTGTCTGCTTTGTCGAGCATGGTTCGGACGTTCCAGCATGCTACATTGAGTCCGGTCGTGGTCGTCATGAGAGTGGATCCGTTATTCTTTCTTGTTTTTTGACCGCAGGAGAAGATGCCCGTTGACCGCGGCTAGCCAACTGGGGTTGCGAGGGGACGAGCTTTGGTTAGGCCACCTTTTCTAGGCCCCTCTCCGTGTGGAGCAAGCAGTGCTGTCCCTAGAGAAGGCTGCTTGGTCGTTCAGGGTGTGCCGAGTGATGTTGTCATCCCCAGGTCAACATCAGGCGACCAATATCCTGAACCGCCTGCATGCAGGTTTGAGACTGCGGCTTCCAGTGACATCTTTCACCTGCCGTTTCGCCCCTCGCCCATCGCTACAGGACTTGGAATGGTCAGTGTCATGGTCCGTGGACGTTTCCTAAAGCCTGCGCAGTGGAGCTTTTTGGTGGAGTGCAGTGTGCGCAGTATTGGCCCCACCCTTTAAACCCTTGGTTCATCTGCCATGGCCTAGCAAGCTGGGACGATGGCATCGAGGTCCTCGGGTCGTAGGTTTTATATCAGACTGTCCTTGTCCTAGTCTCTGGCTCAAAAGCCTTCCCCGGAGACACGGGGGCTTTGATGTCAGGGGTTTCCTCCCTTAGCCTTTCCGCAGCCAAGCGGCCAGGCCTGCAAGGCAGCAGGCGACTCGTGGAGGGCGGGGTCGTCTATGTCCCGTGCAGATGTGAACATCTGCCCACTGCCCACGAAACTCATAAATATTAAACAGGAAAAATCACCCAGAAAAATCTACAAAAATCTGGCTGTTATTTACAACCCCTATGTTGTGAAAATCCCCGGCGCGCCATGACGTCACACAAAAGTAGGCCAGACCTTGCCCGCTCTAATGTGGTAAACACGCGATCAGTGCATTAGTACTGAAAGCTAAGCGACACGCGCGCAGTAAACAAATGAATATTCGAGCGGCTTCTAGACCCTTCGTGACACAACTCCGTGCGGCAACAGATAATCAACACCGCACTATTCGTAAACGAAAGTGAAATTCTCTGAAAAGGTACGTGATTCGAAATTATGATAGCTCAAATAAACATCAGATCGCTCCTTACGATTTATGCATGCACGCTCTAACAGAACAACACGGCCACAATCGTAACATTNATGCAGACAGCGGTACGCCTGACAGTACCGGTGGGATCGTGCGCAAGGGAATGAAAAGTTGTGTGAACTCATGTGATCAAAGACCGGATGTTATATTATAATAATAATAAGAGTCCTTGATATAACCAGTACAGTGTCGGATGACGCAGACTGACCGGATGTTATATTATAATAATAATAAGAGTCCTTGATATAACCAGTACAGTGTCGGATGACGCAGACTGACCGGATGTTATATTATAATAATAATAAGAGTCCTTGATATAACCAGTACAGTGTCGGATAACGCAGACTGACCGGATGTTATATTATAATAATAATAAGAGTCCTTGATATAACCAGTACAGTGTCGGATGACGCAGACTGACCGGATGTTATATTATAATAATAATAAGAGTCCATGATATAACCAGTACAGTGTCGGATGACGCAGACTGACCGGATGTTATATTATAATAATAATAAGAGTCCATGATATAACCAGTACAGTGTCGGATGACGCAGACTGACCGGATGTTATATTATAATAATAATAAGAGTCCATGATATAACCAGTACAGTGTCGGATGACGCAGACTGACCGGATGTTATATTATAATAATAATAAGAGTCCATGATATAACCAGTACAGTGTCGGATGACGCAGACTGACCGGATGTTATATTATAATAATAATAAGAGTCCATGATATAACCAGTACAGTGTCGGATGACGCAGACTGAGTTTCTGCAATCTTTGTTAAAGGCCCACTACCGCCGTAACTCTTCAAAGATACACTTCTGTAACAAACGGTTACGAAAAGCTACACACAGGTCTAGTTATGGTTCATTTGGACACAGGAGAATCCAGTTCAGCACACGTTGTCTTAATATCAAGGAACCTGACAATGACTCCACTCCGTTCCATAAATACAGTGCTATTAGTACGAGAAACAGCTAAAAATAGTTTGAAACGTTAACGTCTGCACAGAATAAATAAGTGCGATTACGCATGTGCTGTTGTTGCGTGTCCAAGCTGCTGTTAAAGTTCATTAGGTGTGTGGACAAGACATAACAAACACAAATGGTGCAGAAACATGTCTTCAGATTTATGCGTAATGTACTTTAATTCAACACAATTAAACACAAAAAACTAGATGTCCATATAGTGTTGTCAGCAGGAGGTATAGATCCTCATGAGCCCCCGCAACTGCGTGAGCTCATGAGGATCTATACCTCTTGCAGTTGGGTGGTGTTCGGATTTCTCGGCACTGAACTAGTCCAAGACATGATTGGCAAAAATAAAAGTTCTGTTTCCGCTTGCCTGACCAACCTTGTTTGATGGCGCCGACCCTCGACTTAGGTTAATGAAAAAAAAAAAAAAAAAAATGAAACAAACAAAAAAGACGACGTATTAGCAGTATTAGCAGACGAGAAAAGGGACATCACTCGTTCTTGTCGGTAAGGTTGTTTGCCGTTTCTCGTTTCTTTGATGTTACCGATGTTCGGTAAAGCCTGAGCGAAATAATCAGCCTGTCTCGTTCCGCCGTTTCTCAAATTCGCTTCCAGTTGACTCGACTGCAAATCGAAAACGCATCTTTTGAACTCATTCAGCCCGGCACACGTATTTGTCAAATTTTGGAGGCGTCATCTAACGACTAGGCACCTGTTGCAGGAGTGATAATTCAAGGGCAGTGCCAGATTAGCTTGCCAAGCTAATCTGACACGGCCCTTGAATTATCATGGTCGACCCATCTCCTGCTGTAGTGCGTCAGGGCTGTATGGGTTAAACTGGCATTTAGTTAGCATTTCAGTGATCATTTTCTTTGCTCAGTTTATGTGATGTTGGATGGTGTAATGGTGAACACTTAACAGAATGTGTGTGTTGTGTGACAGATTGTAGTTAGTATGTCTGAACGTTTTTTTTTTTGTTTTTTAAACTTTATTTTAAATTGCGATTTTTCTTCTTACTATAGTGTTATTTCTAGTTTGTTAGTGAGTGAGTGCGTGAGTGAGTGCGCGTGTGTGAGTGAGTGAGTGAGTGAGAGTTTGTGCGTGCGTGTGTGTGTGTGTGTGTGTGTGTGTGTGTGTGTATGTGTGTGTGTGTGTGTGTGTGTGTGTGTGTGTGTGTGTGTGTGTGTGTGTGTTTATAATTACTTGTAAAGCGTTCCGAGCCTACGTAAGTGGGGAAGGACGCTACTGAAAAGCATTGTATTATTATTATTATTATAATTATTATTATTATTATTATTATTATTATTATTAATTAGTCTTCTTCTCAGCCGATCAGTTTCGTTTGCAACGAACGACTACACCAACGAGCGAGAGCGGATAACTAGCCTGTGTCACAGGCATAGAAAACACTCCAAACATCTCCAAGAGACATAGATCCTCATGATCCCGAGGGGCTCATGAGGATCGATGCCTCTTGGAAATGTTTGGTCTGTTGTCTATGCTCCTGGTACACGTTGGTCACCCGCTTCGACTTCGTATTTCCATACGCAGAAATCCCATCCTGACAAACTGAACTGAACCAAAGAGATAGAAGCTATAACCTCTATACTCTTTGACTGAACTACGCGGCACTCTCCGTCACTGAGCTGTGGAGTAATCAGCTATCTGTAAGAACCAGTCAGACGATGCGTGTGAAGCGGAAAAGAGTTAAATTGAGCGAGCCTGTAAAGTGTGTGCCTGATCGGACAGTAATTGTGTGGGAAAATTGTGATAGATGTCAGCGTTACCGTCCCCTTGTTAGGGTTTAATGCTCTCCAAAATAGCGCAGTATATAGCGCAGAGAAAATGGGTTAGTGGTACATTTGAAAATTGCCCTAGACTAATGAAATGACATAAAATGAAATAAAAACTTTATTCGCAAAGACAAATGATAGGTCCTGTTTTCAGACATTAACTTACTAAACTACCAAGCGCACTAAAACCAGAGAGAGAGAGAGAGAGGGAGAGAGAGAGAGAGAGAGAGAGAGAGAGAGAGAGAGAGAGAGAGAGAGAGAGAGAGAGAGAGAGAGAGAGAGAGAGAGAGAGAGAGAGAGAGCAGCTGCAGATCACTCATATTCTTCAGAGTGAGAGAGAGCTTTGACACTGATGTGAGCATGATTATTTAGAACTTGACATCAGTAAAATCCCATAACTAAATCACACCATGGGAGACATTATGACAGCTATTCCTATTTCTAGCCGATGCTGTCGACTGCTGTCCATCGGCGAAAAAGGAAATAGCCAAAGGGGGGAAGAGAAATCCAATAAGACGCGTTTCATTTACGTGCAACCTTGCCTGTAATGTCATCAGCGCTCACAAATATGGGTAGTCTTTTCCATGAAGACTCTCTAAGACAGAAGACCAGACAAGGTGCGGATATCCACTTTATCCGGCAGTAGACCCCAACATAAAACGTGTATTCCACGTCTATGGTCCGCCAGTGTCTACAGCACTTTCAATATTAGTTTTCATTGTGAACTTCTTTTCAGCAACTCTGTTATAGCGGTTTCCGATAATCATTGTTTAAAGGGTAGTGCCGGATTAGCTTGGCGCCTTTCAAGGCGCCAAGATAATCTGGCACTACCCTTGAAATATCATGCTTTATTTTTTCACCGTGGCAGTCGTTTTAAGAGCTAAGTTAGCCAACGAATATTGTCAAGTTGTGCAAGTCAGGCCATGTTGAGCAGGTCGATGCCATAATCCAGTGTATGTAACAGTCAGTTTCTGATGTTAGAACATGGATGATAGCCAACAATCTAAAACTGAATGAAGATAAAACAGAAGCCATGCTAGTTTCCTCTACGAGAATATCTTCTTCCATACCGCAGTCCATCACAATCCTAGATACTGAAGTTAGTTTTTCTGCTCAGGTGAGAAATCTTGGCGTCACCATTGGTTGCAGTCTCTCACTAAAACGACATGTTTTGAATACCTGTAGATCTGCATTTATTGAACTGCGTCGCATTAGCTCACACCAGAAGCCACTAAAACACTGGTTTGCTCGTTTGTCGTGTCCCGACTCGATTACGGTAATGCGCTCCTGTGTGGCTGCCCTCAGTGCCTTCTGGATCGGCTCCAGAGGGTTCAGAACTCAGCAGCACAGCACACCCATCCTGCGTTCACTCCATTGGTTGCCTATCACATCTAGAGTAAAATACAAAGTTCTGTCTATCTGTCATACATGTCTGTCTCCTTCTACTGGCCCTGTCTATCTTTCCGAGCTTCTTCATTTGTACACACCTTCAAGACAGCTCCGTTCCTCAGCAGACATGAAACTATTACGCCCTCCGACTGTGAGAACTAAGTCTTTTGGCGAGAGGTCTTTCTTATACCAAGGACCATTTCTTCGGAATAAACTCTAACAGTCCCTCAGATATGTTGAATCAGCCAATAGTTTCCGGCAGTCATTAAAGATGCATTCACCGTTATAATTCTTCTTTTTGTCAACATTTCGTTGTCGGGCTGTCTGGTGTATCCATTGTTGGATTTATGGTACACGTGTGTCTTTTTGTGTGTGAGAATTTTTTGTTGGTGTGGTCTTTTTGTTATTCTTATTTTTGTTGTATATTCTGTTGCGTGCGTGTGTGTGTTAGGGACTATATATGTGTTGTAGGATGCAAGGTGTATGTATGTTAGTATGTCATTTGTACGGCGCCTAGAGCTTTTCTTTCGAAATTATAGGCGCCTTAAAAATATACATTATTATTATTATTATTATTATTATTATTATTATTATTGTGACAAGACCGAGGTCCTGCACCAACCAGCCCCAGGCACAAGAGCACCCCCACCCAAAGTGTTTATTGAAGGCACCGAGCTGAAGACTGTCGACCAGTTCTGATACCTGGGGAGCATCATCTCTTCTGACGGTACTATCGACAAGGAAATCGCAGCTCGCATCAGCAAAGCCAGCCAAGCCCTGGGTCGTCTGCGCACTCGTGTGTTGAACAACATCAACGTCAAACTCTCCAACAAGATCAAAGTCTACAAGGCAGTAGTCCTCCCCAGTCTCCTCTACGGCTGTGAGTCATGGACGCTGTACAGAAAGCACCTCAAGCAGCTTGAACGTTTTCACATGAGATCCCTGCGTTCACTCATGGGCATCAAATGGCAAGACAAGGTGACAAACCTGGAAGTCCTGGACAATGCTGGCATAGTGGGTGTTGAAGCCCTGATCTTAAAGACACAAACTTCGCTGGACAGGTCATGTCATACGCATGGAAGCTCACGGTTTACATCGCTTTCCCCAGTCGCACATCGGCTTAAAGCGCCGCGAACCTAATCTAACACGAACGCTCACATGTAAACCGCGGTCGCGGGGCCTCATGAAGATCTATGCCTCTTACAGATGGATTGTGTTCACGTTTTTCCCGACAGTGAAGGGGTTAATGAGACCCACTCCATGCAAGGAAGGGTTAATAGTTCGCAATGCGTCCTTTGAAAATGTTCTTAGTATCTCTTCCAGTAATGCTGGACCAAAGGACTAACTTTAACTTATAATGCTTGAATGTCCCAAAATGAAAATCTTTCTGTTATTCTTCTCTTCTGTACTTGGAGATCCTCCGTTACACGCAAGGAGCAGTAGATAAGCTCTGTTACGTCGTGTACACACTGATCGTGAAAGGAAGGGTTACAAAAAAGTCTTAGTTCAGGCAAAGTCACGTTTGCACTTCTCCAGAACTATTTTTGCTATCATTTTGCATCTTTTTGAGCCTCCGGAGCTGGTAATTAGAAGTGCTTGACGTAGCAGAATTAAAATAGTCTAGCCGAGATAAAATCGGTGAACACGCAGTCTGCTTACAGGCATCATCTGTAAAGTACAGTCTGACACAGGTGAGTCTCCTAAGCTCAAGATAACAACAGCGTCAAAGGTGAGACACATGATCGTTCATGGACAGGACAAGGAACACAAAACATCTTCAGGCCCACGTTGGCCGTAGTGGTCCCGCGCACGGCCGTACTGGGTATCGGCACATTTTAGCAATCCATGCAAAACCCGCTACGGAGCAGACCACTTTACCGTAGGATCGGCCACCCAGTAAGCAAAGGTCCTAGGGCCCCTCGACGGCAGCAGTGGGTCCGGAGACTCCACTGACGTTTTGCTACTGGGGGCGCAGGCTATTAATCTGTTCCGCGAGTTGAACCCTATTCTGAGGCGGAAACCGCCCCGCTGCCACAATCAATCAGTTTCTTTTCTCTTTTAATTCAAAGGAATAAAAAGCACATTTATCTGATTCATTCGGCGTTCAGCATTTCAAGGTTGAGTAATCTGAAATAAAATTGATGTTAGACTCTTTTTTTTTTGTTTTTTTTTGGGGGGGTGGGGGGGTGGGTGGGGGGTGGGGGTGGTGGGTGGGGTGGGTGGGTGGGTGAGGGGGGCGGTTCAAGGCTTAGTCGTCTAAAATAAATTCATCATCTGATCATTCAAGGTTCAGTTGTGTGAAGTAAATTTGCCGTCTGATCCTTTTTTTGTGGGACGATTTCCTCACGGGGGATATTGTGTACCGGAAGTACGTTTACAGCCGTAGTTTCGTACGTGCATGGACTCAATTTTATTTCCACTGCTCGTTTTGCACACAACACTAAAAAAGGCAAACGCATTTTTCCCTTGATAACAAATATAGGTGTTCGTTGCATTCCAGCCGAAAAATTGACATAATTTGTAAAGATTCACATTTGGCGAAATTTACATTAGAATCTTGCAAAATACACAGTTTTATGAAGATGTTAGCTGTTAAAAGCTGTTAGACGTTTAACCTATTGAACTCCAGCGCCCAACAGCAGGAGCTGGATCGACCATGATAATTCAAGGGTAGTGCCAGATAAGCTTGGCGCCTGATGGCGCCAAGCTCACCTGGCACTACCCTTGAATTATCACGGTCGATCCAGCTCCTGCAACTCGCACATAGGCGTTTGATGCCGCCTCCAAAATTTGGGAAACGTGGCAGTGGGGTTACATGGGTTAAGCATGTCGTCCGATGTTCAAGTTTGCCGTACGCAGTGTCAAAAAGTGAGCGGTTTGATGCTTTTGTCCCATGTGTTTTATCAATGCAAAATTTTATGCTGACGAGCAACAGATAAGCGACATTTTTGGAAATGCAAAACCTTAAAAAAAGAAGAAAAAAAAATATACTGACTAAAGTTGTTTCCGCTGATTCCAAAATGTCGCATTACTTTTTCTGGTCAGTGTACATCGTACTGGTCTTTTACCCGACCAGGCGCGTTTTATAGCTGGGACGCTTTATCAACTTCACACTCCATCCGCAACGCAACAAGAGACACATCCTGTTAAAACAAGGGAGATCACTCACACTACGGACGCAGAAGTGGTTGCCCCTGTTGAATCCATTCTACCCCGCCGACACACTACTGTTCAACCCCCGACCATTTCAAGTTCACGCCCAGGGCTTCAGTACAAAATAGTTCTCTAAAATCTGCTTATTATTTAAATCTAAACTGCTATACCCGTTTCATGTGTATGCTGAAAATGCGGTTCGATTGTCATTTTTATTTTCTCAAGACTTTGAGCTGTCTC
>BTPG01000001.1:281566544-281576544 GCA_036245525.1 Semisulcospira habei
GAGCAATCCGAGAGAGAACATCATTGTGATGGACGAAGGGACATTTTTCACAATAATTAACAATAAAAAAGAACAAACATTTTTCAATTGTCTAAAAGAAATGCGAACAGATATTTTTTTATTCCTTTAGCTGTATTTAACAGCACAAGGGAAGGACGTCTTGTAACCATTAACTCATTCGAAACCTGCCGCATACGTATAAGCGGTTAACCCATTCGAGACCTGCCGTATACAGATACGCGGCTTTTGCCGCGTATCCGCATACGGCAGGTCTCGATTGGGTTAACCTGTCTCCTTCTACAAGGTAGATAATTTCTCACTCTCGCTAAGCGTCTAAATATATTTGTTTCATTTATTTTCATCTCATTTGACAAAGACAAGATTACGAAATGCGAAATAATGCTATTTTACTCCACCCAAAAAATATACTAAAAACAAAACAAACAAAACAAAAACAAATTTCTCTAAAGAGTTCATACACTTTTAGTCAGCAAAATATAATTTACGTTTATATTGCCACCACCACATAATGTCACCACTAAAATAGATACATGTAAATGTATTTACACTGTGCATGCGTAGAACCTAAAGCAGAGTTAAGCCTCTACTTTGTAATGTTCATAGGTACTCACATTCGATAATGTACACACAAATGAAACCAATAACATCTTGAACATAACCGAACAAACGGACCTGTAAAAAATCCATCGAAAACAATTGGTCAGGAGAAAACAACAATAGCGTACACACTACGTGTTTCATTCCTATGTACATTTTTAGATACACTATTTTAGCGTGTTCATTTCTTGTGTAACCAATTTCGTGTAAATGTGTGTATTTAAAAATAACATAAAATTTAGTAGCATGTTTGTTCTTCGCTTATGTCATACAGATCACCAGTAAGAGTGATGCCCCTTACAGAACCGTTGCTGATGGTGAAAGCGAGCTCTCGAGTGTTGTTTATTAACTCATTCTACCCCAACACCAAAATCCTTAAATTTTGCCCCTGTCCTCTCAAGACTGCATTGCAGTGCAGGACACAGATCGACCATGATAGTTCAAGGGTGATGCCATAATAGCTTGGCGCCCGTAGGCGCCAAGCTATTCTGGCATCACCCTTGAACTATCATGGTGGATCCTTATCCTGCTGTGGTGTGTCTGGGGTAGAATGAGTTAACGGGGCTGAGCAGCTTGTACTCACAGCAAACAGCAGAATGCAACGCAGCAAACAATAAAGAAAATCAAACCAAACAAAATCACTTTGATGCTTTCATATTACCATGTATTGTTTGTTCACATGGTGCTGTTAAGAAATGAGAGGAAATACTACGTGGATCTATCTGGGTTTGGGTGTACACAGCTGAATAAAGGGAATATAAGAGTAGTTGGGACTGACTTCTTCATTTCAGTCACAGGATGTGTGATGAAAAGCGTGAAAATGTTTCCTGTTTGTTCTTCTGTCATTGTGTCTGTGAATCTGGACGTATCAGTCTGAATCACAGAGCGTCATTCAAGCCGTAAGGTATAAAATCGCAGACCAGCAAAAATATGTCTATGTATTAATTAACATAATAACATCTTTATCATAATAATCAAAGTACAAGGATGATTTAACTGTTGTTGAGAGTCTAGCTCGAGGTTTTCACGTTCTAAATAAGCGAGCGTCCTTTCTAATGTGTTTGTCTTAGTTCAGTTCAACTCAGTTCAGTTCAGTCAAGATGGGATTTATGCGCTCGGTAAGGCCCATACGCGCTTCCCAGAGCCGCTCCTTTTGATATCGTACCAATATTGGTCTGTTTTACTATGGATATTTCACGTCTGAGCGTGTTCACCACACTATAAACAGGGCGAATTAATTCTGAATTGTCTATATGTCGGGGTTTTCATGAAATAGAGAGTTACTTCTTAACTGTGTTTACCGGTCAGTCTTCGTGATTTCAGCGTAAGGAAAGACGAGAATCATTCTCGACTGTCTCCGTGATACTGGAATGTTGCGGTCACAGGCACCCGATGTGGAATCGGTTGAAAACAGCTTCTCGACGCTCCAGCTAACCTGTACTTCAGCGAACCCTAACACTGCCGCTGTCCTGTACTACCTCGCGCCATGACACTCCCGCTATCCTGTACTACCTCGCGCCCTGACACTCCCCCTATCCTCTACTACCTCGCGCGCTGATACTTCCGCTATCCTCTACTACCTCGCGCGCTGATACTCCCGCTATCCTGTGCTACCTCGCGCGCTGATACTCCCGCCATACTTACTACCTCGCATCCTGACACTCCGGCTATCTTGTGCTACTTCGGGCCCGGACACTCCAGCTATCCTGTACTACCTCGCGCGCTGATACCCCCGCTTTCCTGTACTACCTTGTGCGCTGATACTCCCGCCATACTTACTACCTCGCGCCCTGACACTCCGGCTATCCTGTGCTACCTCGGGCCCTGACACTCCCGTATCATGCACTACCTCGCGCCCCGACACTCCCGCTATCCTGTACTACCTCGCGCCCTGACAATCCGCTCTCCTCAACTACCTCGCGCCAGGGCACTCCCGCTATTATGTACTACCTCGCGCCAAGACACTCCCGCTATCCTGTACTACCTGGCGCTTCGAAACTGCCGCTATCCTTAACTGAATGCACCCTGACACGCCCGCAATCCTGTGCTCTACAGGAAAGAAACGTTAAACGTCTAGGATTTACCTCGAAGGGGATTTCAAAGACGTGCACTGAATAGGGTCTAAACAAATTTTGACCCAAGACGGGTTTGAACCCGCGACCTTTAGGGCCTAAGCTACAATTAAGCCCGCCCCCCCTCCCCCGCTCCCTCCCTCCCCCCTCCCCCAACCGAAATAAAGGAAAACGGATGATTTATCTCGAGTTCCAACATATACTGATCTAATGGGAAACAAGATGAGGACTTCATCTCAAAGTCTACCGTATTGTTTGAAGCTCAAATGCGTTAACTTTTAGGAACAAGCTGTTTTTTAATTTATTTTTAGGCTTATTATGCTGATCCATTTCCCTCCTCTCTAAGCCAACCCCTGGTCAACACACACGTCGGTGCACACAAATAAGGACGGACACACGCGCTTCCTGTCATTAGTACACTCTGTGGGCTTGTGTAGCGACAAGAATCCATATCCTTCTACTCCAACCTACCCTCTGATCCACACACACTGGCACACAGAAATAAAGACGGACACACGGCGATTCCCGCCATTCGTAAGCTCCGTGGTCTGGCGTAGCATAGCTATTCTGAAGAAGAAGAATAGCACACGAGCAGCGAAATGACGTCACTTCAAGCTTCACGTCATGGCATTATTAGTCCCACGACGCTGTGTTCTTAGTGACGACTCATGATGTTATACGTCACTCATCGCAGTACTAAGATTTGACGTATCAGAGAATCCGCTTTGCAATTTTCTTGCTGATTTTCACGCCTAGGGCTTACAGGTCACAATTTAATCTAATCCTACCCCAGGGCCGGGACAAACAGCAGGCTTATGAAAACACTGTTGATGAAAAATCATGCGGGTATTAATGAGAAGATAGTTTTATTTTCGTACAACAAAAATTAAAGTTATGGTCTCTCTCTTGGCTTGACTTCGCGAACGAAGATTTTATAGGAGTTGCCCACGACGTCTGCAGGCTTGTTCGTGGCTGCGGAGGCCAATCCGAGACAGGCAGGTTCGACCGCAGTGGCTGCAGGGGAAGGTATGGCCAGGGTTCTGAGCTGCGGCATCTCTGTTTTTTCTCCTGAGCCGCTTGTCCTTAAGGCTAGCTCTGTGAGAGTCCTCAAAGGAGACAGCTGCCTTGTAAATGGTGGAGCGCCAGGTGTCACGGTCCGCAGCAAGCGAAGACCACTGGTGGTGGTCGATTTGGCAGGCACTAAGTGACTTCTTGAGACAGTCTTTGTATCTCTTCTTTGGTGCCCCTTTGTCACGGTGTCCAGTAGCAAGCTCGCCGAACAGGGTGATCTTTGGTAGGCGATGATCCTCCATCCTGGAGACATGCCCCGCCCAGCGGAGCTGTGTCCGCAGCAGCAAAGCCTCGATGCTCACAGTTTCAGCCTGTTCAAGGACCTCGACGTTGGTGACATAGTCACTCCAGTGAATGCCCAGGATGGTACGCAGGCAGCGCTGGTGGAAGCGTTCGAGGAGTCGTAGTTGGCTGCGGTAGAGGGCCCAGGACTCGGAACCATACAGCAGGGTGGTGAGGACCACAGCTCTGTACACGCTGATCTTGGTGCCTGTTTTCAGCTGTTGATTGTGCCACACCCGCTTGAAAAGTCGCCCAAAAGCGCTGTTCGCTTTTGCCAGCCTGCTGTCAAGCTCCTTGTCCAGCTTGGCGTCCGACGTGATAATGCAGCCAAGGTAAGTAAACTGGTGCACTGACTTTAGTTCAGACTCGCCAATGGTGATGTGAGGAGGGCGATACACTGTCTTGGGTGCCGGCTGATGGAGGACCTCTGTCTTTTTCAGACTGACCTCGAGTCCAAAGAGCTGGGCAGCATCTGCGAAGCAAGATGTGATGCGCTGCAGGGCTCTCTCTGTGTGTGCAACGAGGGCAGCATCATCAGCAAAAAGCAGCTCACGAATCAGTTGGTCTAGGGTTTTCGTGTGGGCCTGCAGTCGTCTGAGGTTGAACAGGCTGCCATCGAGACGATACCTGATGTACACTGCATCGTCATCATCGAGGTCCACTGTGGCCTGCTTCAACATCATGCTAAAAAAGATGGTGAAGAGGGTCGGTGCCAGCACGCAGCCCTGCTTTACGCCGTTGAGAATAGGGAATGGTTCTGAGAGGTCATTGTTGAGTCTGACCTGGCCTTGCTGGTCCTCGTGTAGCTGGACAATCATGTTGAGGAACTTTGGGGGACAGCCAAGTCGCTCCAGGATCTGCCACATGCCTTGCCTGCTCACAGTGTCGAATGCTTTTGTTAGGTCGACAAATGTTACGTACAGCCCTTTGTTCTGCTCGCGGCACTTCTCCTGTAGCTGTCTCAGCACAAAGACCATATCGGTGGTGCTCCTGTTTGCTCTGAAGCCACACTGGCCCTCTGGGAGTTGGTCGTCAGCGATGGCAGGTACCAGCCGATTCAGGAGCAGCCTTGCAAGGATTTTCCCAGCAATGGACAGCAGGGTAATTCCCCGATAGTTGGAACAGTCAGACTTCTCGCCTTTGTTCTTGTACAGGGTGATAACGACTGCATCACGGAGATCTTTTGGTAGTGTTCCTTCCTCCCAGCAGCAGAGAAAGAGGTCATGGAGCTTGTTGTGCAGTGCTGTGCCTCCATGTTTCCAGATCTCTGGCGGTATTCCATCAATGCCTGCTGCTTTGCCACTCTTGAGCTGGTGGATGGCTGTGAGGGTCTCTTCAGCGGTGGGCGGTTCGTCCAATTCAACCTTTACTGGGAGGTGTGGGATTTGTAGGACGACTGCTTCTTGAACAGTGCGCTCAGCGCTGAAGAGGCTCTGAAAGTATTCCGACCAGCGGTTCAAGATGGAGGTATTATCTGTGAGGAGTGCCTGGCCATTCGCGCTTCGCAGGGGACTTTGTACCAGGTGCCTGGGGCCATACACTGCTTTCAGTGCTTCGTAGAAGCCCCTGTACTCACCATTGTCAGCACAAAGCTGGGTCCTCTGTGCAAGTCTGGTCCACCACTCATTCTGGAGATCTCTGAGCTTGCGCTGGAGACTGCTGCAGACGAGGCGGAAGGCAGACTTCTTCACAGGGCAGGAAGGCTGGGCTAGGTGGGCCTGATGTGCGGCTCTTTTTTTTGCTAGGTGTTCCTGGATCTCTACATCGTTTTCGTCAAACCAGTCTTTGTTCTTCTTTCTGGCGAAACCCAAGACTTCTGCTGAGGATTTTGCAATAGCAGTTTTCAGTTGTTCCCAAAGTGTTTCAGGGGAGGAGTCTACTGGGTCCGCTGTGTCTTTGAGCCTGCGCTGTAAATCTGTCTGAAAGGCAGCTTTCACATCGTCACGCTGAAGGCTGGCAACATCAAGCTTTTTCTTGGGAGGCCCCCATTTCTTGGGTTTTGGCTTGAAGTGGAGCCTGAGTTTGCAGCGGACAAGGCGGTGGTCAGTGTGGCACTCTGCGCTGGGCATCACTCTGGTGAGGAGGACGTCACTGCGGTCCCTCTGACGCACTAGGACATAGTCGATAAGGTGCCAGTGTTTGGAGCGAGGATGCATCCAGGTGGTCTTTCGACTGTCCTTTTGCTGAAAAGTAGTGTTGGTGATGACCAGTTGCTGCTCCGCACAGAACTCCAATAGTAGGCGGCCATTGTCATTGCAGTTCCCCACGCCATGCTTGCCGAGGACTCCTTTCCAGGCTTCAGAGTCCTGGCCCACTCTGGCGTTGAAGTCGCCAAGGATGATGACTTTGTCGTCTGCAGGGGTACTCTGTAGGAGGCTGCACAGGTCAGTGTAAAACTTGTCCTTTTCAGCAGGCTCTGCCAGGAGGGTTGGGGAGTACACACTGAGAAGGGTGACGTGCTGCTGGTGTCTCAGTGGGAGGCGCATGGACATGATGCGGTCTGAGTGGCCCGTTGGTAGGTTTTCCAGCTTAGTCGCAATGGATGTCTTGACCATGAAACCCACACCTGCAAGCCGTCTTTCTGATGCAGGCCTGCCTGACCAGTAGAGGGTGTACCCAGCACCAAGTTCTTGGAGGCTGCCTTCGTCCGGAAGGAGTACTTCGCTGAGCGCGGCGATGTCGATGTTTAACCTCCGCAATTCATGGGCAATGAGGGCGGAGCGACGTTCAGGGCGTCCGCTGTCTGCTTTGTCGAGCATGGTTTGGACGTTCCAGCATGCTACGTTGAGTCCGGTCGTGGTCGTCATGAGAGTGGATCCGTTATTCTTTCTTGTTTTTTGACCGCAGGAGAAGATGCCCGTTGACCGCGGCTAGCCAACTGGGGTTGCGAGGGGACGAGCTTTGGTTAGGCCACCTTTTCTAGGCCCCTCTCCGTGTGGAGCAAGCAGTGCTGTCCCTAGAGAAGGCTGCTTGGTCGTTCAGGGTGTGCCGAGTGATGTTGTCATCCCCAGGTCAACATCAGGCGACCAATATCCTGAACCGCCTGCATGCAGGTTTGAGACTGCGGCTTCCAGTGACATCTTTCACCTGCCGTTTCGCCCCTCGCCCGTCGCTACAGGACTTGGAATGGTCAGTGTCATGGTCCGTGGACGTTTCCTAAAGCCTGCGCGGTGGAGCTTTTTGGTGGAGTGCAGTGTGCGCAGTACTGGCCCCACCCTTTAAACCCTTGGTTCATCTGCCATGGCCTAGCAAGCTGGGACGATGGCATCGAGGTCCTCGGGTCGTAGGTTTTATATCAGACTGTCCTTGTCCTAGTCTCTGGCTCAAAAGCCTTCCCCGGAGACACGGGGGCTTTGATGTCAGGGGTTTCCTCCCTTAGCCTTTCCGCAGCCAAACGGCCAGGCCTGCAAGGCAGCAGGCGACTCGTGGAGGGCGGGGTCGTCTATGTCCCGTGCAGATGTGAACATCTGCCCACTGCACAAAGTTATGGTAGCTGTTTTACAAATGACTCCTAAAAAGTGATGCAGAACATTGTCTGATTTTCACACCTAGGGCATACAAGTCACAATTGACCTAATCGTATCCGACAGCCGAGACAAACTTATGTAAATACCGTATACGAAAAATCATGCGATTATTAATGAGAAGATTGGATTTTTGTTTTCTTAAAAAAAGATCCAATTGTTTAAGATTAACCCATACAATTCGTGAAATTAATCCCAACAAGATGGGATGAACCATAACCCACAAAGTCCCTTCTATATGAGAGCTGTCCTCGTTGTCAATGGTCTCTACCTTTTGTCTTTGAACTGATTCTGATTTTGAATTATCTCCTATTGAAAAAGTCTCGCAGATCTGCCAATGCGTCTTTGAGTTTTATAAGGGGCGCAGTACATACGCGTCATTGATTTGTCTAACGCCATTTTTCATGACCTAAGTTTTAGTTTTTACGTAATTTTACATTTTACGTGATATGAGTTTCACTTTCGCTTCATTGGCTTGAGAAAATGGTGACAAAACTAGAACTTCACGGTACAATTTCAGTCTTGCTATAATTTGCTTGAAAGCAGGTTGACTTTACCTAGCTACATGATATATTAAGTACACGGGTCACCTGCATGCTCTTCTGAGAGCGCGTCGATGTGTGTGTGCGTGTTAGTGCGTGCATGCGTGCGCGATCCAAACATCTCCAAGAGGCATAGATCCTCATACGCCTGGAGGGCGCATGACGATCCACTCCACCTGGAGATGCACGTATGTTTGTGTGTGTGTGAGAGAGAGAGAGAGAGAGAGAGAGAGAGAGAGAGAGAGAGAGAGAGAGAGAGAGAGAGAGAGAGAGAGAGAGAGAGAGCGAGAGAGAGAGAGAGAGAGAGAGGGGAGAGAGAGAGAATGACAATGATCCTTTATTTGACAACGGTAAAAGTTTTGGTAGTAACAACCATTTTTCGAACTTGCCGTTGCTAATCTACTGATTACAGAGTTACTATCGTACTAATTGTTTTCTACTACTAAGAAGGAAAAAACAATTACATGACACAGCACAAGCCAAGAATGAAAAAAAAAAAAAATGTTGGGGGGAAGTGACATAGGAATTACCAACTTTACTGGTCGGGCATAATGACATGTTGTGAGGTTTAATTAACATAATATAATAAGAATACACACAACCTAATACGCATACATAACGCATGCACATTTGAGCACGCCACTCTCTATCTCTAATATACACGTGCGCACACGCACACACGCACAACGCACACGCACACACGTGCACACACACGCTTAGAGAGAGAGAGAGAGAGAGAGAGAGAGAGAGAGAGAGAGAGAGAGAGAGAGAGAGAGAGAGAGAGAGAGAGAGAGAGAGAGAGAGAGAGAGAGAAAATGACGTGATATTTAAAGTATTATGTCAGTGTCTGCGTGGTAACGGATTTGCCTCTTTTACGTCACCGCCACTGTCTGACCTTCTCTAGAAGTAAAGGTATTTAGTGTTTTAATTCTTTTCTGAAAAGAATTAATTCATACTAAAGAAGTTAAAAGGATACAAAGCTGGCCAACTAACTCATCCAATGTCTTTCTCCAAACTAGCTGTATGCAAAAGTTCAAGTATATATGACAAAAATTACGGGCCGGACTCTAATCTGGACAACCGACTTTCTATAAACGGTTGTTTATGTCTTCAATGAGACATTCAATTACAATATGCTCGTAGGCTCTCTAGCCATCCACTTAAGAAAGTATTTCGCCACGTTTCAAGCGTACAGAAATATCGGAGATTCTCTTGTTTACATACATACGCACACACATACATACGCACACACATACATACGCACATAAATACACACATACGCACATACGGCGCTTCGCGCCAAATGTACGTTCCGCAGCGAGGTTAACGTAACTAGACATGACGTAATTTGTATCTTGTTACTTCAATTGTTAGAGATTTAGCCTTCCTTCCTTTGACATCATGGACACACTATTAAATTCGCCTCACCGCGACCCGTCCTAAAAAGTCCCTTCTATAAATAGAGGAAACTTAACAAGATGGGATGAACCATAACCCACAAAGTCCCATCTATATGACAGCTGTCCTCGCTGTCAATGGTCTCTAACTTTTGTCTTTGACCTGATTCTGATGATGAATTATCTCCTATTGAGTAAGTCTCGCAGATTTGTCAATGCGTCAGTGAGTTGTATAAGGGGCGCAGGACATACGAGGCATATATCTCATGAGCCTGAAGGGCGCATGCGGATCTATTCCTCCTGGAGATGCACGCATGTATGTGAGAGAGAGAGAGAGAGAGAGAGAGAGAGAGAGAGAGAGAGAGAGAGAGAGGAGAGAGGAGAGAGAGAGAGAGAGAGAGAGAGAGAGAATGACAATGACAATGAATCTTTATTTTCCAAGGATAAAAAGATTTAGGTCTGAAGACCTTTCTTCCATCTTGTCCTTGCTAAAC
>BTPG01000001.1:281581544-281649044 GCA_036245525.1 Semisulcospira habei
AACCTGTGTCAACCGACTTCCTATAAAAGGTTGTTTATGCCTTCAAGGAGACATTTAATTACAATATGCTCGGAGGTTCTCTTAGCCACCGACTTAAGAAAGTATTTCGCCACGTTTCAAGCTTTTGTGTACAGAAATATCGGACATTCTTTTGTTTCCATACATACGCACATACATACATACGCACATACGGCGCTTCGCGCCTAATGTACGTTTAGCAGCGGGGTTAGCGTAACTAGACATGACGTAATTTTTATCTTGTTACTCCAATTGATAGAGGTTTAGCCTGCCCGCCTTTGACATCATGGACATGTTAACGCGGGCTCTAGTCGCTGTCTCACACACACACACACACACACACACACACACACACACACACACACACACACACACACACACACACACACACACACACACACACACACACACACACACACACACACACACACACAAACATACGGCGCTTTGGCGCCAAAAAGACGTCATTTTTTATCTTGTTACTTCTTTGCCAGAGTTTTCTGCGCCGCACGCCAAAAACGTCATGTGCATGCTCCGGAATGGGCTCCGATCAGCCCCATTTCAAAGTCTACCGTATTTTTTAAATACGGTAGACAAAAACGTATCTTATATTTATATTTGTCCTAGTCTCTATATACATGTATAGGGCTGACTGCACATGAACAGGAGGCACACACACGCACGCACGCACGCACGCACGCACGCTAGCACACACACACACACACACACACACACACACACACACACACACACACACACACACACACACACACACACAGACGAGTTAATACGCTCAACTCGATTGTCTTTGCCACCACGGACCACCATCGGGCAGTGGCTCTGACCAAATTTTGACCACACTCGGGTTCTAACTAGCGATCTTTCGCCTTTCATGTCGACCCCGAGCTACTCAGGTCCTCCTCGACAGGACAAGGCGGTCAGTGAGTCAGGTTTGACTCTAGAGAAGGATTACAGATTTATCTGTGCATTCAGTGCATAATACCAGTTGAACTCAGCAGCGTCCGTTGCCTCATCCTTCAGATTCACGCACCACCGCCCCCCGGCCTCCTGTACCACACTCCGGATATCCTGAGATGCACGTGACAAATACTTCTCAACATCTAACTCACTCTCCTTGTCATATGACCTGAATCTGACGATCAGTTTATCCGCCGGGAAAGGCTGGAGCAACCTCTTGGCTTCCTTGTAACAGTCCTCAATGAGTGACTCCCACTTGACCTTGACATTGGGTGAATGGCGGTCAGACAGTACATCCACACCCAAGAGCACTACGTGTGGCCCTGGTGAGAGGTCGGTCAGGGCTTTCTCCATGTTGCTTTTCACTGTCTGCCCGCTGGCCAGGCCACGTCTACACACTGACACTGCGACCAACTGTAGAGAGCAAAGAAAAAGGAAGATGACTATGAGAACACAGTGAGCAAAAGGCCCTCGGGCCGATGTCAGACTTAGTTGACCCGCGCACGGCCGTGAACGAACCAACTAAGCCTGACGTCGGCCCGATTACTTTTTTGTTCGCCTGGATGTTGTAGTCCAGTTGTATTAAGAACACCAACATCACCAGCAACAACAGCGAAAACGATTATAACCATATGACAACAACGACGACGACGCGACAATATCAACATCAACAGTACTCAAACCAAGGGGAATCACAGCGCTGGACAGACAACAGTTAGATCCCCTGCCCCCGCCTATCAGGCACCCAATCGCCAGCCCACAGAGAAATACGCAGGTATAGAATAAGACAATCATTTCCATTCCTAAAAAGAATGGATCAGGTCTCTTATATAACCCATGTCTTTCTCCGGAACTTAGGAAGTAGGCAGGAGAAACATACATACACAAACATGAAGGTGCGCTACTATATGTGGTCGGGTAAATACCCTGATTTCCCACAGTAGATGCACAGAACATTACACAACAATGTAACGATACAAATTTTGCCTCGAGTTATACATGATACTCACAAACCAGTTAGGTGAGGCTAGCGCTGGCAGAATTGTCAGTACTCAAACCAAGGGGAATCACAGCGCTGGACAGACAACAGTTAGATCCCCTGCCCCCGCCTATCAGGCACCCAATCGCCAGCCCACAGAGAAATACGCAGGTATAGAATAAGACAATCATTTCCATTCCTAAAAAGAATGGATCAGGTCTCTTATATAACCCATGTCTTTCTCCGGAACTTAGGAAGTAGGCAGGAGAAACATACATACACTGACAAACATGAAGGTGCGCTACTATATGTGGTCGGGTAAATACCCTGATTTCCCACAGTAGATGCACAGAACATTACACAACAATGTAACGATACAAATTTTGCCTCGAGTTATACATGATACTCACAAACCAGATAGGTGAGGCTAGCGCTGGCAGAATTGTCAGTACTCAAACCAAGGGGAATCACAGCGCTGGACAGACAACAGTTAGATCCCCTGCCCCCGCCTATCAGGCACCCAATCGCCAGCCCACAGAGAAATACGCAGGTATAGAATAAGACAATCATTTCCATTCCTAAAAAGAATGGATCAGGTCTCTTATATAACCCATGTCTTTCTCCGGAACTGTTGTCTGTCCAGCGCTGTGATTCCCCTTGGTTTGAGTACTGACAATTCTGCCAGGTTTGTGAGCAACATCAACAGGTACAACAATAACAAACACGCCGATAACAACAACAACGGCGACGACGACGACAACAACTACAGCAAAGACGGCGACAACAAATATCGACTTTAACAACAACAGCAACAAGAAATCTAGGAAGACAGAATGAGAAGAATGGCAGTAGATGCATTGAAACCAAAGGCGCTCGTCACAGTAAACACAACACATCGTCCACTGTACTGAAAATACACCGCGTTTTCTACTAAACAAAAAATATATTTTCTGTTACAAAACAGTCAACACAAGACATTATATAGTCTACCATGTACAGTAATACAATGCATCATCCACAATACCGAATTCTGCCGGCCTAACTTATCAAAAGTTCATTTTTTTGTGGAAAGCGAAGTGTTGTATTACACTGAAAATGTCGCTGTTCACACAAAAAATGACAAACTGTCTCAGATCAGGGTAGAATTAACCGCTAGACTGTCGAGAAAAAGTAAACACGATCCAGCTGCAAGAGGCATAGATCCTCATGAGCCCCCGCGACTGCGGGGGGTCGCAGGGATCTATGTCTCTTGTTGAGGCCAATGTTTTCCCATGTTCCTTAGACAGGTTGTGGCTTTTGGTCGCTGAACGAACAAAGACACAAAACAGGCGTCCAGTGGCAGGGAAGGGGTTAATCTTATACAGTAAATACGTTGCATTGTGATTGTCTGCCATACAGCATAATCAGTTTACCTTATCGCAAGGGAACTGCACCAGCTTGTAGTGCGGCTTACGGTCCACAACGTACTCTCTAGGACAGGACGGGTCGGCGGCAGTGCTGGTCTGTGTCTTGATCCCAGGGTAAATGAAAAGAACACGACGTTTTTCCTGTTGTGGGAACGCTTTGTCTGAAAGTGGTGCATGACATGGTTTATTATGATAGACGGAAGGACGGACGAACTAATTAAAAAACAACCGAACGAAGGAACGAAGGAACACACGAACGAACGAGAAAACGGACGGACGGACGGATGGACAGACGAGGGAACAAAAGAAAAGCGGTAATCGTTCAGGGCAATCTCAAAGTCGGGTCACCAAAAAGAGCATAAACAAATTATGACCCAAGCTGGGTTCGAACGGGCGCCATTTTGGACGAGAGTCGAATGATCTACCACCTCAGTTGACCAGGTCCCCACGAACAAATGAATGAATGCGTGAGTGAGTGAGTGAGTGAGTAAGTGAGTGAGTGAGCGAATGAATGAATTGCCAATGAGTGCATCCGAACCGAAGGGAACCACTGAAGGCAGGACCAACATGCAGAAAAAAGACTAGATCTCTTCTCTCTTCCTTATTGCACCCAATGGCCAGCTCATGATAAGGACAAGATATACAGTACACGACTAACACCTTGACATTGCTTACCCCGCAGTTCATCACGCGTCAACTGTTGTGTGGACCCCATCTCCCTGAGCTCCTTTTCCAGACGACTGACGTGGGCCTCATCAAACATGACCACGCAATATTTTATTGACGCATCATTGCCTGTGACGTCATCGTCCAATGTAAGCGAGGCGACTCTGTCAAGAAGCGAGGTTCCCATAGTAACGAGATCACAATCGGCCGCCATTGCCTCTTCCTCTTCCAGTAACTTCCTGTCACAGGTAAAACAAGGGACGCAACCTAGCGTTAATCTGGTGGTGCAGGTAGGTTTCAGTGAAGATATTGCATGCTTTGTACATTTGTGTGCTGGTCTGTGATTTTGGACCTGACGGATCAAACCGTCAGGTCCAAAATCACAGATCATCACATATAACTAGATTAAAACACTCACATTTGGTTGCCGAGGTAACCCAGCTGATCAGAGAGTGCATCAATGCGGGACTGGATCTCCTGGTGTTCCCTGGACGCAGCTCTGTTAATGTCAGTCATCATCTTGTCAATGCCCGCGTCCAAAGCGGTCAACACACGCTGGCGAACAGCAGTCACTCTCTGTATTTCTCGCTCGCACCAGACATCAGTTCGCGATTTCTGACGCTTTAGGGCCCTAATTGTTTGGTTGTAAGTGTCGGCCATTTTCTGTAGCTCTGTCAGTTTTTCTCTCACGGCCTGACGCCTTTGTTTCCCTGCAGACGTCACCTGCAAACATCATCATGCATTTAATTATGGAGGGAAAAGCCTCAAGCTTCATGGCTCAAAAAAATTGACACTCTCACAGCTAAGGGGAACACGTGTTCCTTCTTTATTTGAGGAGAGAGAGAGAGAGAGAGAGAGAGAGAGAGAGAGAGAGAGAGAGAGAGAGAGAGAGAGAGAGAGAGAGAGAGAGAGAGAGAGAGACAGAGAGAGACAGAGAGAGACAGAGAGAGAGAGAGAGAGAGAGAGAGAGAGAGAGAGAGAGAGAGAGAGAGAGAGAGAGAGAGAGAGAGAGAGAGAGAGAAATGAAATGAAACTTTATTTCTCCAGGATAAATGATTAGGTACACAGACCTTTTTTCAATCATGTCCTTGCACACGCACTCACACATCAATTTCACGCGCGTGACTAAAACTAATAAAACTGAAAAGGCAAAACGTGAGCATAAAAACAAAACAAAAAAAAACCCTAGTTAGCAGTCACTCACACTCACACACACACACACACACACACACACACACACACACACACACACACACACACACACACACACACACACACACACACACACACACACACACACACACAGAACCTGATTAAACATGAACGTTAAAAACTTAGTTTGAACAGCAACAGCAAACTCAACAATACAACTCAATGCGCTGGAAAAACGCCAACACAACTACACAACTATGGGCTTAATTTTCTTTCAGCTGCCGAAATAAGCGGGCTCTGAATGTGGACAAAGAAGGAGCCCCAGTAATGTCGATAGGCAACAGATTCCATAGTTTGGCTCCTGAGTAAGACAAACTAGTTTTGAATATATCGAGGCGCGGCCTTGGTATGGATAGATTGTTCCTCGTCGTTTTATAAGGCGTATGAGCAGGGCTAAATAGATCTGTTAGATAACTAGGCGTTTTAGAGTGGTAGATTTTAAACATAAGTACGCCTTTATTGTACATAAGTAACTTACGCAGAGGCAGCATGTCGAGGGCTTTGAGTCGGTCGTCGGTGCTTTCTTTACTATCCGGGTGGATTAATTTGGCTGCTCTACGATGAAGAGCATTAAGCCTTTTTATGCACGCATCGCTACATCATCCCAAACTGTAGAAGCATAATCTATATGGGATTGAATATGTGCGTTATCAAATGTTTTCCTTGTCGGTGTATCTGTAAAATAACGCAGTTTTGAAAGAAGACATAAATTCCTGGACACTGTTCGACATACGCTGCTGACATGCGCGTGCCATGTGAGTTGGTCGTCGATAATGACGCCTAACAAGCGCTGCTCTCTAACTTGTCTAATCGGCTCAGAGTTGAGAGAAAGGCTAAGCGGGGGTGGATGTAGCTGCTGCTTTTGTCGTGTAGTTATTAGCATGCATTCTGTTTTAGACGGATTTGGTACCGTATAGTTAGTGTGACACCATTTTGAAACATCAGTTAAGCTCTGTTGAAGTGAGGAATTGATTGTGGAGATATTCGCTGACGACACGTCGAGAGTAGCATCATCAGCAAACAGGCTGCAGCGTACGTTTAGATCTGAAATATGCAATGGCATATCATTGATATAAATGGAAAATAAGAGGGGCCCTAATATTGAGCCCTGAGGCACGCCATGCTTTAGTATGCCTTCAGCGGAACGTTTTCTGTTAACAAACACATACTGACGTCTTCCGTGCAGGTAGGATTTGAAAAAGTCCAAGGATGCTTTGTTTACGTGATACACTGATAGCTTTAGTACCAACATATCATGATGTACTAGATCAAAGGCTTTTGAGAAATCTAGAAATACAGCACCGGTCATTTCAGCTTTGTTCATGGACGTAAGCCAAGTATTGGTCAGGTGAGCTAGAGCTGTGTGGCATGAGTGGCGAGGTCTAAAACCTGACTGTAGTGGGTAAAGCAAGTTATGTTTTTCAAGAAAGTAGCTCAGATGCCTGTGTACATGTTTTTCTATTGGTTTTGACAGAGCTGACAAGAGCGAGATTGGTCTAAACTTATGAGGATCTGAGAGGTTCTTACTTTTAGGCAGAGGAATAACTTTGGCTACTTTCCAGCTGTTTGGAAATGTACCATGTTGTAAAACGAGATTATAAATAAATGTCAAAGACTCGACCATATACGGGGCAGCAAGTTTTAAAAAGTATGTATTTATCCCGTCGTGACCAAGCGATCGCTTATTTTTGAGTTGGCTAATAGATTTGCCAACGTCAAATACAGTAAGCGAAAGAATACTAAAGGATACGTTTGGCGCGAGTTTGTCCTCACAAAAATCTGTAAGCCTTTCGGATATAGCTGGTGTGTGAGTTGTCGTACTGCTTAACAACGAATCAGCAGCAGACAAGAAATGGTTGTTAAATGTGTCTGCAGATATAGATGTACATGGTGCTGTTTGTCGTGATTTAGTGAACGCATTAAGGGCGCGCCAGACAGATAAGGTGTCTAATCGCTTAAAGTGGTTTTGTTTGGCCTCTAATACCATGTATTTAACACGATTTCTCTGCTTGCGGAAAGCACCAAAATCTTTGTTGCGTTTTAGTTCATTTCTGACAGCCATGGCCTCTTTAATGTCATTGCTTAACCATTGGGGTAAATGAACATGTTTCACCCTCTTTTCACGCAACGGCGCATGCTTGTCAAGAACCCGACGGAACAATCTATACCAATCGGCCAACGCATCTTCAGGATTCGTATGATTGTAAACCGAAAAAAAAAAAGAGGTTTCATTTAGTTCGGCTAGAAACATATCCCTATTAAACTTTTTAAACGATCTATAATAGATAGAGGTATGCTGGTTTTTCCGATTTTGTTTGTCCAATCTCAAAGCCCAGCTGCAGCACACAGGGTAGTGGTCACTGATCGCCACTTGAAGGGCACAAGAACTAAGAACCCTTGAATTGTTGGAGGTGTATATATGATCAAGAGAGAGAGAGAGAGAGAGAGAGAGAGAGAGAGAGAGAGAGAGAGAGAGAGAGAGAGAGAGAGAGAGAGAGAGAGAGAGAGAGAGAGAGAGACAGACAGACAGACAGACAGACAGACAGACAGACAGACAGACAGCACCTCAATGATGTCGTCGCATTTCCGGTGTGACGTAGTGTAACACGTAACACAAATGGCGGCTTGGTGATTGGCGCAGAACACGTCCGCCTGGTTACTGGGGTGTGTTTCACACATGCGGCGTCTGCTGGCCATCAGGTCTTGAGGCGTGAGTGCAGACAAAGCGCTGACTGTGTGGTGCCTTGCTACAGCCATGTTGGTATGGAGTTTGCTGCACGAAGGGCAGTACTTCTCCCAGCACTGGAGACAGAAATCAGATGCAGCACTCTTGCCACATCCAACGCAGTTGTTTGACCCTTCAAGGGCTTTCGTGCACTTGACAAGAGCGGTCATTGTTTCGTCAGAAGGCAGCTGGTCAGCCACGCTCTCAGCAGATGCACCGGCTGTGAAAAAAGAAAACACTTCATTTATTTCAGTGTAAAGACATCTCCTGAAGCATTAGCTGATACAACACAGCAATCCATTTATTATTTCTTCTTCAATAAAGGATCTGGAGTCCAGCACATAAGGCATGCACGACGTTTATACTGGAAACTGTGCCATCTTAGTCAGGTTGTACATTGATTTGTTTTGCCAACATAAATTTATCACGCCCGTGCCAATTGTATAACTATGACTTCAGGTCTATAATGAAATAAGACTTTCTCTCTTCCCTATCTGATTTTACAGTCTGATTTTGACTGACTACAATTATAAACATAACAAACCTGAGACTGTCGTGATGTGTCGTCTGCACAGAGGGCACGTGGGGTGGCCGGTACCCGGATGTTGCCGCAGCCATGACACCACACACCGTCTACAAAGGCGGTGTGCACAGGGCAGCAGTTTGGGGTCCGTGTAGTGCTCGCTACACACCGGGCACTCGGTCAGGGCAGGCTGGGCAGTCGCCATTACTGGATCCGATTGACGTCACCTGTACTGACCAGCAACAGCCTGCAACAACTATCAGCAACGTTCATTAACCCCTCGACTGCCGAGAAAAACTGGACACAGCCCTATAGCAAAAGGTCTAGATCCTCATGAGCCCCCGCAACCGCGGGGGCTCATGAGGATCTATACCTCTTGCTGACACCACTTTGTATCCACGTTGCTCGGACGGCTTGGGATCTTTGACGCTGAATTAACGATGATTTCATAAAAAGAATGGCAAAAGTGGGCGCAGAGGAAGAACAAGATGAAAATGGAGTCAGCTTCACAGAGATGAAGACCATCATTAAGTCTGTGTACAGGGCCCCTAGACTGTTACCATCAGCCGTCCAGACAAGAGCAGGTGACCATCTTCCGTCTGAGGACCGGGCACAACCGACTCAATTTCCACCTGCACAGACGCTTCCACCTCGTGCCATCTCCCCTGTGCCCTTGTGGAGAAGCAGAGCAGACCACAATCCTCCAGGACTGTGAGAACCACCAGCTCCTGAGGGAGGAGATATGACCAAAGCCCGCCACTCTACAAGAGAAATGTACGGGCCTGTGGAGGCGCTACAGAAGACCACAGATTTCATTTTGAGCGCCAAACTCCAACTTGTTCGAGAAGAAGAAAATAAACACAATCTAATTCCGCTGGCTGTGAAGGGGTGAAGTAACTATCTAGCTCATGAAAAATAATCAAGAAAGTTCATCAACAAACAACCAAGTTCATGAACTAACAAGAGAGTCAATGACTAACAACAAGGTCCATGAACTGGCTACAAAGACTATGAACCCTCAAATCAACTGACGAAGACGGACCGCGGGCTGACACTGAAGAAGGATAGTCCATAAGCCAGTCCTGGCTACCGTGACCCCCCCCCCCCCCTTAGTACTCAATAGGATGGGTTTCAAAGTGTACCTTAGTATGTCCTGAGATGTTTAAGCCATGTTCCCCTAAAAGCCTTAGGAACACACCAGAGATATAGCCGATGGCGCAAGGGTACACCCATTCACGCTATTCGCGGATGCTAAAATGAGGTTGAGAAACATTATCCTCTAAATAAATCAGAATTCATTCCAGAAGCCCAAATCAGGCAATATTATGTTAAGGCACACCTTCTGCGTATTCTGCAAAAACCAGAATTAAAAAATATTGAATCGCTGGTTCACAGTGAAGGTATTTGTGCACCCAGTACTGAAACGGTCATTTCCGCGAAATCGCAATAAAAAAGACAAAAATAATGTGTCAGATGCCTTCAGACATTTTCTATAGCACTGGCAGTCCATTTTCAGGCTTACATCATTAAAACAGGATGACACAATTATTATAAACTTGACGCACGCACGCACACACGCACACCGCACACATACACACACACACGAACGCACGCACGCACGCACACACGCACACACACACACACACACACACACACACACACACACACACACACACACACACACACACACACACACACACACACACACACACACACACATACACATTGAGTAGGCAGCCTGTGCCCCCGTGAACCCTAGTTTTGTTCCTCAGAAATCGCTGTCTTAAATACACAGCTAGTGTGTAGCGGTGTCGCCTGCAGATCGCTTATAAAGTGCTAAATATAGACTTGACAGATAAGGTGCACTAAAGCAGTACATTTGAACAGTACATATACCTTCATGTTGCACTTTCTTGTCAGATCAGCTCGAGTGCATTGTTAACCGGCGTTATACAAATACTGTACTTGTTTATCCCTAGGAAAGGACAATAGAGGAAAGACCACAATGTTTAACACATCGAGTCGTGCGGTCGATATTCCGAAATCTGAAAGCTTCCGTCTGAAGACTACGTTACACTTCACGATACAGACTGACCGTGATAGTTCAGGGGCCATAATGTATCCGAGCCTAACCGTCAAGTGATTCTGACACCACCATTCAGCCAACATTGTCGATGAATATCTTCTTGCCGTGTGTCATTGCTGAATGAGATAAGCAGAGTATCAATTAAAATGTGAATTTAGTAAAATTCTGTTCCGGCCTCTGACCCTGTTCTGTCGTCGTTTTACTTTTTAGACATTGAACCTTAAAAATCTTCCTACGCCACGGCTTAATGACTTGCTGTTGAAAAAAATCCGGTCTTGTTGGACTACTACAGTAATGCACTTCCCGAGGAATGACAGCACTGAAAGGTATATGCGTACTGGTATGTGATTTTGTACCTTACGGGAAGGAGCAATAAGGACCAAAAACACAGAGAAGTACACACATATGTGCCCAATACATTGAGTTCTTGCTGTTTGAAAAGCCGATTAGTTTCAAATGCCACTGAAAAACTAAGTACTGTACTTCAACTGACATTTAGATTTCACGACAAACCCCAGAGAACTGACACATCTTGCAACACAGTACAGTGAAGACACGCCCCATCACCAGGTGTCTAACGCAGTTTGTTACCGCCGTTCCTTTAGCTGATTTAACACATTCTACCCCAAGGACCGAAATCCCCTAATTCTCAAGCTGCCCTCTGAAGGTCTGTAATACAATTCTAGAGACTGATCGAGCATTAGTGATAGTTCAGGGGTGGTGCCAGAATAGCTTGGCGCCTATGGGCGCCAGGTTATTCTGGCACCACCCTTGAACTATCATGCTCAATCTATGTCTTTCTGTGGTGTGTCGGGGCTGAATGAGATAAACGTTGTCATAACACAGAAGGTACAAGAAAACATGGCGCCACACATTTGGACGACACAATTGCAAGCTGAGTTAGAGATTTACAACCATTTGACAAAAGTCTGTTATCTGTATACAAGTCCGCCTCAGTATATGGCGGTACCCATGAGCCATCAAGTCACACCGTGTTATTCGCCATCACGTTACTGTATTGCTGACTGTACACGGACTAGAGCTTGGTTTGTTCACATCCGCTCGCGGGCCATCCAAGGCTGTTGTCGGTCCGAGGACCTTTTGCTCACCGGGCATCCCCCGTGGGAGCCAGAGACGTATGCGCGATATATTCGGTACAGCGGTAAACTGGAGCGCGTAATACTGAAGCTGTTCTGTATAGAGATGACAGACTGATGTTGACACGGATTGTGTGCTGGTAAATGGTGTGTGACAGTGTGCCTCATATTTGTTACATACGATAATAATAATAATCGTCATTATTATTATTATTATATTATAAAATACTAAAATAAATGCGTTTTATACAGCACTAGATCCCCATTGCTGAGCTCAAATCGCTTTACAAGACGTGTGCTGTTGTTACAATGTACTCTTTCCTCCCACCCACAGTACCCGCCTTTCCCTGCTGTGTCCATTAGGATAACACAATCGTAATTCGCAATGCGACAACCGTGTGTCAAAAGTGTCGCAACTAACTGTGTGTGCTGGTCTGCGATTTTGGACCTTACGGCTCTAAGTCATAAGTCCAAAATCGCAGACCAGCACACATTTATTTCAAATCAAAACAAAATCTGCGTGTGACAGACCCTTACCTGTATCAGCGTGTGCGAGACGGCTGTAGTTGCTGAAGTGAACACTCACAGTCACACTGACACTGCCCGGGTTGCGCTGTAGGCAGCACTCCTTATTTGTTGCAGCAGGTTTTTCTTCCGGGTTATTGTTTTAGTGTAGTCAATAGTAACGCGTGTCGAGATAGCTCAGATGGTAAGGTGTACGTGGGCTCGGGACAGCCCCAGCTCGTCAGTTGTGACTAGACTGTGCGAGTCGTGTTCTGTTTTCGGTGTGGTGTGTCTGATATCGAGTCTGTGGTTCCCAGCGAGGGAAAGTCTTCGTTGATTGCACGTCAATAATCACAAGTAATCAATCAATCGGTCGGTCTATCAACTGAATGAGTCAGTCATGCAGTCAGTCAGTCACTAGTAGTACATTATTTCAGTTGTAACTCATTCTGGTCGCAATACTTGAATTTCGGTGATGCCTATGCGATAATGGTGCAGTTTATGCATGTTGTGCGTGTACACATCACAGGTTCCCATGTACAACATGAATATTCATAAGCTTCGATGTCCGTGTATGACATGAATACGCATCGGCTGAAAGGCGGTGTGAGTTCTGTCCGACTCTGCATAGATGATTTTGATTTTATCCTATATAACGTATTACCCTATGGAGCACGGCTAAGTGACGCTACACCAACCATTTATAAACCATTTATGGGCCGCCATTTTTGACACCAAAACACTTTACCCCAACCCTTAATTCCAAATGATGGTGCTGATGAAGTTGTGTGCCTCTTCCCAATGCGCAAAATGCTATCGGGTCAACATCGGCCGCCGTTGGCCCTATGACCTTTGCGCACTGGGTTGCTGGCCCCATTTATTTGTGTGTTCACCTAGGGTGGGAGGAGTTTTTGTTTGCGTTCAGTCTGCTATGGTCTCAAAGACATATACCTTGTGACTGAAGGCAGTGGTGGGGTTAATACCTCACTTTCGTCCACCCCACTCTCTCCCGACATACACCAAGACCCGCACACTCAGACACACGCACACCGCCACAGAAACACACTACTCCTTTTGAAGGTTTATTTTCACACATGATTGGAATAAACATGATCTGGTTATATGCATAATGTTGCCACAACGTATTTAGAATCATTCATCACTGTATATACACGAAATAAGGCCAGACCAAAAAGGTGACTGCCAAAAGACTGTACCCGTCTTTTCTAAGCGTGTTTCTTTCTCCGTTGGGTACTTCTTTGTATATACACCTACTTACAGCATCAAGGGGAAGCATTTACCAATGGACAAACACGTAAACAAACAGTTAGTTCCCCTTACCCCATCCTTTTGGCACCAAGGGGAAGCATTCACCACCGGATAAACACGTAAACAGGTAGCTCCCCTTATCCCTTCCTTACGTCACTAAACTGCCAGCCCACGACAAGGACAAGGTACATGTTGGGTCCCAACCTCAGCGTCGACCCAACCTCGGCCAGAGTGACATATAATGCTAAAAAAATAGTAAGGGTATGTATAATCACGGGTATATAAGTGATTAGCTATCCCACTGGCCTACACTTACACAACATTGGTTTGACATATACTGCTCACAAACTCAGTGTTAGAGACGTCATAATTTCAGTTTGAATGACTAAAATGTAGAAAAACACCTTACATCGGCAAAGTGCAGTCACCTTTTGGTCTGATTAATGTTACTTTAATCTATTGGGGACATTTTAATAATTAAAGCAATAAGTAATACGTCCTTTACTTTTTGTGAGTAGTATATATCACACCAATGTCGTGAAAGTGTAGGCCAGTGGGATGGCTAATCACTGATATACCCGTGATTATACCGATTCTGAGGACTTTTAGTAATTCAAGCTGAAAAGTTAATATACCTTACTATTTGTGAGCAGTATATGTCACTTTGGCCGAGGTTGGGTAGACGCCGAGGTACACAGTACACGACACTCCACATACCCCGATTTGTTTGCGTGTTTGTCCGGCGTTGAGTGATTTCCCTTAATGTGTACACTGTACCTATCAATGCTTGTCCGATTTTTGGTCTGTAGTGCGATCACGTGTTGAAATGAACCTAAAGCTTCCTCGATGATCACGCGTTTTAAATGAAGCTAAAGTTAAACAGATAATCACGTGCTTGCAATAAAGCTGAAGCTGTATTATTACGTGTTTCAAATTAAGCTAAATACTTAATCTACCTCAAAGATCGCGTGCTTCAAATTAATCTAAAGGGACATCCATGGTCACATTTCAAAACATAAATCTAATCGATGTTTACGTGCATAAAACAAGCTAAAGTATGAAGCTAAAGCCATCTATACCAATATCAAACACAATATACAAAATCGCTACAAAATCAAAATACATTGTTGCACAATATCACCGTGTTTAAAATGAAGCTACCGCGATGATCGCGTGTTTCAAATACAGCTAAAGCTAAAACGAACAATTTGAAAACTATATGCCAATAGGTTAGAAAATAAAACAAATACATTGCAGCCTTGCCACACAATAATATTTAATATAGTTTTTAAAAAAATCCTATTCATATTTAGAAACACATTATATGAACTGCAGTCTTAATATTGACTACAGAAACAAATACCTTGTCATGTCGAGATCAAGCGAACATAACCCAACTGCTATGAGCACAGACGATCATCAGGGCCGTGTTCTAAAACGGACTAAGAAAAGTCGGTGGTGCAGCGGATACACACAATTAATTTTGATACATTCCACAAACAGCAATCCACCTAACGTGTGTGAGCAAGGAAAGGAGATTGCCACATATAATTATGATACACTTGTGGTTACATACAAGAAAGTGTGATCATGAGTCCCCGTGCCCTGTAGGGGTTAAGAGAAGCTGGCGGTACAAAAAAATACACTCAATGACCTTAATAATTTCGAAAGCAGCAATCCAGTATAATTTTTTTTAAAAAGTGTTGATCCACATATAATGCTTCTGTTAGTCCCTTCATTGCCTGGCATATGCAGGAGCTCATGAGGATCTATGCCTCACGCTCCGCATTAACCCCTTCACTGCCATTGGACGCAGATTGTGTTGTTGAGATCATTGCCAATTCATCGTCAATGATCTCAAGCCGTCAAGGTTACAAAGTGGTTTCATCAAGAGGCATCGATCCTAATGAGAATTGCGGGGGCTCATGAGGATCTATACCTCTTGCAGTTGGGTGCTGTTGAATTTGTCTCGACAGCGAAGGGGTTAATATCTGTGTGCCTCAACGACTCATACAGTGTTAACCAGCATTGAATCTACGATGATTCCAGAATTTCGTTGCCGGGATCCAGCAAAGCCAACTGCAAAATGCAGACATCACCATGAGCCCCGTGTGTTGAAGGGCTTCAGAGAAGTCGATGGTGCAACGTAAACATAGAAATGATTCTGATGCATTTCACACTCAGCAGTTCACCCACAAAATGTATGAACAAGAAGACTGCCACTTTTAATTATGCTAAGCATGCTGCGATCACGTGTTTCAAATAAAGCGATAACCACCTCTAGCAATAAGCAAACAATATGCCAAAAAGTTACAAAAACAAATTATACTGAAGTCTTGTTTGGCAATATTGCACAAAACAATTACAAAACTATTTACCAGTCAGGTTAAAGAGATTTTTCGCACACTGCAAACCACAGCGGTATTACTGATATTACACAAAGCAACACTTTGAATCTGGTGCATTTTATAATCAACAATCCACGTTTTTAAGTTGTGACCTACATTATGAACGACTGCCCCTTTTAACCCCGTCATAGCCGGAGCACTGGGAAAACATCCAAATGCAAGAGACACAGATGCTCACAAGCTTCCGCATATACGGGGGTTCATGAGGATCTATGCCTCTTGCCGGACTTATTCATATCAGGGGCGGATCTGGGGAGGGGGGTTGCAGGGGTTCCGGACCCCCCCCCCCCGACCCGAAATTGTTTAAAATGATATAACAAAGTCCCTTTTTGGGGTGTTTGGACCCCCCCCCCCCAGCCCCCGTTGTGGCGAATGGTGAGATATTGTGGCGAATGGTGAGAGTCTTAAAACGCCCGCGCCCGGGCCTTCTCTCTCTCTCTCTCTCTCTCTCCCCCCCCCCCACCCCATCCGTTTTTTTCGATTTTTCGGCCGCTGGAAGCATGGTCTAGCATCGGGGAGGCCTTTTGTATCAGATTAAAGGTCCCAAACAAAAAGTTCGACCCCCCACCCCGGATGTAACTGATCCGCTCCTGCATATCTGTGTTACGTGTGCCAAAAAGTAACAACATCAAAACACATTGAAGTCTTGTTTTACAATGTCATAGAATACAATTAGAAACCTATTTACCAATCAGGTTACCATTGTACACGAAATGTCAACACTGTAACCACAACTGTATCAATAATACTACTCAACATTTAGTTTGTATTCTGCACGTAACGTGCACAGCCGGCATCAAGCAAACAACTGACCCAGCAGCAACAGACATAGATCATCGTCAGCATGCAGCCGCATTGTCCAAATCATTAACCATCACAACTGTACGCTTTTATAGTAACATTAGTGTATAGTCAGTCGCATGTTCGCTTCCGTACATATATGATATACTGATGTGTACAGTTATACATGTTTAGAGTTTTCAAACATAAAGTATGTCTAGCCATACACGATAAGCCCCCCCCCCCCCCCCCCCCACCTCTAGTGCAAGCAGCCACCGGTAAAACAACACTGTATTGACGAAGACAATAATGTCTTTGTCTGTAAGATTAATAACTACAATTTTCTACAGAATGCAACGCAGTAAAATATAAAACAAAATAATTTCAAAATAAAAGCAGTTCATCTTACTTTCATGCTTCAGTATTAGTGATTTGTTCACAAAATGCTGGTTAGATATCAGACATAGTGGAAGTACATGGGTCTATCTGGGTTTGGGTGTACACATAAATAAAGGGAATATAAAGAGTAGTTGGGATTGACTTCTACATTTCAGTCACATAATGTGTGATGCCTTGCGTGAAAATGTTTTGTTCTTAATAATAAGCTAAGCTAAGCTAAGCTAAGCTAAGCTAAGCTAAGCTAAGCCGCTAAACTCACTGCTTGCTTACGGGCCCTGTATTCATGTGCAAAGTGATGGAAGGAAAGCAATTCTCTTCCTGACAGTGTTACTATTGACACTGGAAACTGGTATAGGCCGTTTGACATAGGAGCGCACAATGTTTATGCCAAATATCTCCGCAAAGAAAGACTTTTCTGTACCATTTTCAGAGCAAATATCATTTAGTGCCAGCTGACCTCATGTGGAATATTTTTTTACTGAACTCCTATGATTTGTCGATTTTGCTCTGGAGTCGTAAAAATTTTGTTGAACAGTAGAAGAAGCCATTTTCAATACCCTAAATAGAGCCCCGGCAGATTTCAATATCGAGGTTCTTCATGCAGACTTCACGTATGCATGTGCTGTTTCAGGTTTGAAAACGTGGTCAATAAGTGAAAAGGGATCTTTCTTATACTGGATTTAATATTCCTGGGGCACATTTAGGGATGTTAAATCAGTCATTGAATATAACAATTCCGAATCTTTACGACATTACAGTAAAACTGACACACTGTTCGAGTTTCTTAAAAGTAAATCGTATTAGGTCAACAAGCACGGAATGATATTTGTTCTAAGACTGGTATAGAAAAGTGGCTCTTTGCGGAAATATTTGCGGAAAACGTTGTGCGCTCCGATGTCAAACGACCTATAATGTTGTACAAATAGAGTACACAATCTGACATGGAGACGAACTTCAAACTGTTTACAGCAACAGCAACGGCAATTATTACAGGCGGGTCCTGGGGGTTCCACAGTGGTTCCTCCCTATTTCTGGATCACACCAACATTAACACACATCACACACACACACACACACACACACACACACACACACACACACACACACACACACACACACACACACACACACACACACACACACACACACACACACACACACACAAAGCCCAAGAAACAACAACAGCAACACCAAGAGAAATAAATGAAGTTCAGAATGCTTGACACGTGTCAGACACTTTGGGTTATCGTGTAAAGTGTAAATAATAATGACATTATTCTTTGTCTTTGTTCACAACCACCCTTCCTCACCCTCCCACCACCCCACCACCCCTACCCCTAACCCAACACGCCCAAGTCCCCATCCCTCCTTTATCCGCACCTGCTGATGATCAATACTAGAATAATAATAGTGATCTTGAAACACAAATCCTGTAGCTGTCGATAACCGGTTTTTTTTTGGGGTCGCGATGATTCCTGCAGGAAATGCGCTACCGACAGACAAAGGGTAACAACAATAACAAAAACATGTTCTTGATATAAAGGAATGTAAACATGAGAGTCGTCTGTAAAGTCTTTGTGCCAAATTTGTCAGATTACGCTAGGCTATGACAGTTCAAGGGTAGTGCCAGATTAGACTTCACCTCGGCTGAAAAGGCGCAAAGCTAATTTGGCACAACCCTTGAACTATCACGCCCAATGCATCTCCAGCTCTGCTAGTCGTTATTTGGCAAAAGGCAGTATATCCATTTTTGAGTAAAGCGAGATTTGTATCGTATAACAATTTAACTCTCACTTTTCGCAATAATAAACATATTGTCTTTTGCCAAGTAACAGCTTTGCTGTAGTGTCTCCGAAACAATAATGAACATACTGCCCTTTGCCAAGTAACAGCATAGCTGTAGTGTCTCTGCAACAATAATGAACATACTGCCTTTTGCCAAGTAACAGCATAGCTGTAGTGTCTCCGCAACAATAATGAACATACTGCCTTTTGCCAAGTAACAGCATAGCTGTAGTGTCTCTGCAACAATAATGAACATACTGCCTTTTGCCAAGTAACAGCATAGCTGTGTCTCCGCAACAATAATGAACATACTGCCTTTTGCCAAGTAACAGCATAGCTGTAGTGTCTCTGCAACAATAATGAACATACAGCCTTTTGCCAAGTAACAGCATAGCTATAGTGTCTCCGCAACAAATGGAGGGGGACGAGCAACAACAACCACCCTCAAGCCTCATGCACGTGCGATAATTTCAAAACTAACTCTAAATATTCAATAATTAACCCGTGACGTAGACCGCGTTTCTGCAATATTCGTTAATTCAAAGCCAACGCGCCCAAACCATCTGAGTAACGTGGATTCAAAGTGATAGAAGCAAGAGGCATAGATCCTCATGAGCCCCCGCAACTGCGGGGGCTCATGAGGATCTATGTCTCTTGTGCTTAGGTCATGTTCACTTTTTTGGCAGTCAAGGATTTAAGGTGCAAACCGTCATGAGTGGATTTTCTGGCGACATTGAATAACGTTGACTACACTAAACAATGTATGTATAGTTCAGTAAGGAGTAAACGGTGTGTGTGCCACTGTCGAGTTATAAGTTTGACTGTGCTATAAAAGAATACAACCAGTCTACCTCAGCAGCGTTCTTTGCCTTATCCTTCAGATACACGGACCACCGCCCCCCGGCGTCCTGTACCACACTCCGGATATCCTGAGATGCACGTGACAAATACTCCTCTACATCTAACTCACTCTCATCGTCATATGACCCGAACCTGACGATCAGTTTATCCGCCGGAAAAGGCTGGAGCAATCTCTTGGCTTCCTGGTAACAGTCCACAGTGAGTGACTCCCACTTGGCCTTGACTGTGGGTGAATGGCGGTCAGACAGTACTGACACACCCCAGATCACAGCGTGCGGCCCCGGTGAGAGGTAGGTCAGGGCTTTCTCTATGTTGCTTTTCACTGTCTGCCCGCTGTCCAGGCCACGTCTACACACTGACATTATGACCCGCTGTAGAGAGCAAAGAAGAAGGAAGATGACTGGGAGAACACAGTGAGGAAAAGGCCCTCGGGCTGACGTCAGACTTAGTGGACCTGCGCAAGGCCATGAACAAACCAACTAACTCTGACGTCAGCCTGATGACCTTTTGTTCGCTTAGCGGTGTAGTCCAGTTGTATCGAAAACACCACCAACACCAGCAACAACAGCGGCGACAATTATATCGATAATGACAACAAAGACGACGACGCGACACTAACAACAACAGGGACAACTAATAACAAACTCGTCGGAAACAACAACAGCGGCGACGATGACAACAACTACAACAATGACGACGACAACAAAAGTCGACTTTGACAACAACAGCAAAAAGAAATCGAGGAAGAGAGAATGAGAAGAATGGCAGTAGATGCATTGAAACCAAAGGCGCTCGTCACAGTAAACATAACACATCGTCCACTGTACTGAAAATACACCACGTTTTCTACTAAACAAACAAATGTATTTTGTATTACAAAACAGTGAACTCAAGACATTATATAGTCTACCAAGTACATTAATACAATGCATCATCCACCATACCGAATTTTGCCCCAACTTATCAAAAGCCGTTATATATATAGTTCATTGAACTGTGAAAAGCGACGTGTTCAATGTATTACACTAAAAATTTCGCTGTTCACAAACAAATGATAAACTGTCTCAGATCTGGGCAGAATTAACCCCTTCACTGCCGAGAAAAAGGGAACACGATCCAACTGCAAGAGGCATAGATTCTCATGAGCCCCCGCGACAGCAGGGCTCATGAGGATCTATGTCTCTTGCTGAGGCCAATGTGTACCCATGTTCCTCGGACAGGTTGTGGCTTTTGGTCGCTGAATGAACAAAGACTTCAGAAACAAAACAGGCGTCCAGTGGCAGGGAAGGGGTTAATCTTATACAGTAAATACGCTACTCACAAACCAGATAGGTGAGGCTAGCGCTGGCAGAATTGTACACAAACCAAGGGGAATCACTCAGCGCTGGACAGACAAACAGTTAGATCCCCTGCCCCCGCCTATCAGGCACCCATTCGCCAGCCCACAGAGAAATACGCAGGTATAGAACAAAACGATACAAATTTGCCTCGAGTTATAGATACTGAGTATCTATAACTCGAGGCAAATTTGTATCGTTACATTGTTGTGTAATGTTCTGTGCATCTACTGTGGGAAATCAGGGTATTTACCTGACCACATAATTATAGTAATGCACCTTCGTGTTTGTGTGTATGTAGGTCTATGTTTCTCCTGCCTACTTCCTAAGTTCAGGAGAAAGACATGGGTTATAAGCGAGACCTGATGCATCCTTTTAAGGGATATAGATGATCGTCTTGTTCTATACCTGCGTATTTCTCTGTGGGCTGGCGAATGGGTGCCTGATAGGCGGGGGCAGGGGATCTAACTGTTTGTCTGTCCAGCGCTGAGTGATTCCCCTTGGTTTGTGTACAGTAAATACGTTGCATTGTGATTGTCTGCAATACAGCAGAATCAGTTTACCTTAGTGCGAGGGGACTGCTCCAGCTTGTAGTCCGGCTCACAGTCCACAACGTCCTCACTAGGACAGGACGGGTCTGAGTCACGCGTGTCGGCGGCAGTGCTGGTCTGTGTCGTGATCCCAGGGTAAAGGTGGAGAACACGGAATATTTCCTGTTGTGGGAACGCTTTGTCTGAAAGTGGTACATGGCATGATTTAGTTCTCATGGACGGACGGATGGATGGAGGGACGGACGGACGGTTTAGTGGATGTATGGGTGGATGGATGGATTGGTAAATGTCTTCTTGGCTTGACTTCGCGAACGAAGATTCTATAGGGCTTGCCCACGTCGTCTGCAGGCATTTTCGTGGCTGCTGAGGCCAATCCGGGACAGGCAGGTTCGACCGAAGTGGCTGCAGGGGAAGGTCTGGTCAGGGTTCTGAGTTACGACAACTTGTCCTTAAGGTTAGCTCTGCGAGAGTCCTCAAAGGAGACGGCTGCCTTGTGAATGGTGGAGCGCCAGGTGTCACGGTCCGCAGCAAGCGAAGACCACTGGCGGTGGTCGATTTGGCAGACACTAAGCGACTTCTTGAGACCGTCTTTGTATCTCTTCTTTGGTGCCCCTCTGTCTCGGTGTCCAGTGGCGAGCTCGCCGAACAGAGTGATCTTGGGTAGGCGATGATCCTCCATACTGGAGACGTGCCCCGCCCAGCGAAGCTGTGTCCTCAGCAGCAAAGCCTCGATGCTCACAGTTTCCGCCTGTTCAAGGACTTCGACGTTGGTGACATAGTCACTCCAGTGAATGCTGAGGATGGTACGCAGGCAGCGCTGGTGAAAGCGTTCGAGGAGTCGTAGTTGGCTGCGGTAGAGGGCCCAGGACTCGGAACCGTACAGCAGGGTGGTGAGGACGACAGCTCTGTACACGCTGATCTTGGTGCCTTTTTTCAGCTGTTGATTGTGCCACACCCGCTTGAATAGTCGCCGGAAAGCACTGTTCGCTTTTGCCAGCCTGTTGTCCAGCTCCTTGTCCAGCTTGGCGTCTGACGTGATGATGCAGCCAAGGTAGGTAAACTGGTGTACAGACTTCAGTTCAGACTCGCCGATGGTGATGTGGGGAGGGCGATGCTCTTCCTTGGGTGCCGGCTGATGAAGGACCTCTGTCTTTTTCAGACTGACCTCAAGTCCAAAGAGCTGGGCAGCATCTGCGAAGCAGGACGTAATGCGCTGCAGGGCTCTCTCTGTGTGTGCAACGAGGGCAGCGTCATCAGCGAAGAGCAGCTCACGAATCAGTTGGTCTAGGGTTTTCGTGTGGGCCTGCAGTCGTCTGAGGTTGAACAGGCTGCCATCGAGACGATACCTGATGTACACTGCGTCGTCATCGTCGAGGTCCACTGTGGCCTGCTTCAACATCATGCTGAAGAAGATGGTGAAGAGGGTCGGTGCCAGCACGCAGCCTTGCTTCACGCCGTTGCGAATGTGGAATGGTTCTGAGAGGTCACTGTTTAGTCTGACCTGGCCTTGCTGGTCCTCGTGGAGCTGGACGATCATGTTGAGGAACTTTGGGGGACAACCTAGTCGCTCCAGGATCTGCCACATACCTTGCCTGCTCACAGTGTCAAACGCTTTTGTTAGGTCGACAAACGTTACGTACAGCCCTTTGTTCTGCTCGCGGCACTTCTCCTGAAGCTGTCTCAGCACAAAGACCATGTCGGTGGTACTCCTGTTGGCTCTGAAGCCACACTGGCCCTCTGGGAGGTGGTCTTCAGCGATGGCAGGTACCAGCCGATTCAGGAGCAACCTTGCGAGAATTTTCCCGGCAATGGACAGCAGGGTAATTCCACGATAATTAGAGCAGGCAGACTTCTCTCCTTTGTTCTTGTACAGGGTGATGATGACTGCATCACGGAGATCCTTTGGTAGTGTTCCTTTTTCCCAGCAGCAGAGAAAGAGGTCGTGGAGCTTGTTGTGCAGTGCTGGGCCTCCATGTTTCCAGATCTCTGGCGGGATTCCGTCAATGCCTGCTGCTTTGCCACTCTTGAGCTGGTGGATGGCTGTGAGGGTCTCTTCGGCGGTGGGCGGTTCGTCCAATTCAACCTTTAGTGGAAGGTGTGGGATTTGGAGGATGACTGTTTCTTGAACAGTGCGTTCAGCGCCGAAGAGGTCCTGAAAGTATTCCGACCAGCGGTTCAAGATGGAGGTATTATCTGTGAGGAGTGCCTGTCCCTCAGCGCTTCGCAGGGGACTTTGTACCAGGTGCCTAGGGCCATACACTGCTTTCAGTGCTTCGTAGAAGCCCCTGTAGTCACCGTTGTCAGCGCAGAGCTGGATCCTCTGTGCGAGTCTGGACCACCACTCGTTCTGGAGCTCTCTAAGCTTGTGCTGGAGACTGCTGCAGATGAGGCGGAAGGCAGACTTCTTCACAGGGCAGGAAGGCTGGGCTAGGTGGGCCTGGTGGGCGGCTCTTTTTTTTGCTAGAAGTTCCTGGATCTCTACGTCGTTTTCGTCAAACCAGTCTTTGTTCTTCTTTCTAGCAAAGCCCAAGACTTCCACAGAGGATTTTACAATAGCAGTTTTCAGTTGTTCCCAGAGTGTTTCAGGGGAGGAGTCTGCTGGATCAACTGTGTCTTTGAGCATGCGCTGTAAATCGGCCTGAAGGGCAGCTTTCTTGTCGTCACGCTGAAGGCTGGCAACATCAAGCTTATTCTTGGGAGGGCCCCCTTTCTTGGGTTTCAGCTTGAGGCGGAGCCTGAGTTTGCGGCGAACAAGGCGGTGGTCAGTGTGGCACTCTGCGCTGGGTATCACTCTGGTGAGGAGGACGTCACTGCGGTCCCTCTGACGCACTAGGACATAGTCGATAAGGTGCCAGTGCTTGGAGCGAGGATGCATCCAGGTGGTCTTTCGACTGTCCTTTTGCTGGAAAGTAGTGTTGGTGATGACAAGTTGCTGCTCTGCACAGAGCTCCAACAGTAGGCGACCATTGTCATTGCAGTTCCCAACGCCATGCTTGCCGAGGACTCCTTTCCAGGCTTCAGAGTCTTGGCCCACTCTGGCGTTGAAGTCGCCAAGGATGATGACTTTGTCGTCTGCAGGGGTGCTCTGCACAAGGCTGCGCAGGTCAGAGTAGAACTTGTCTTTTTCTGCAGGCTCTGCCAGGAGGGTTGGGGAGTACACACTGAGAAGGGTGACGTATTGCTGGTGTCTCAGTGGGAGGCGCATGGACATGATGCGGTCGGAGTGACCCGTTGGTAGGTTTTCCAACTTAGTCGCAATGGGGGTCTTCACCATGAAGCCCACGCCTGAGAGCCGTCTTTCTGATGCAGGCCTGCCTGACCAGTAGAGGGTGTAGCCAGCGCCAAGTTCTTGGAGGCTGCCTTCCTCCGGAAGGCGTACTTCGCTGAGCGCGGCGATGTCGATGTTTAACCTCCGCAATTCATGGGCAATGAGGGCGGAGCGACGTTCAGGGCGTCCGCTGTCTGCTGTGTCGAGCATGGTTCGGATGTTCCAGCATGCTACGTTGAGTCCGGTCGTGGTCGTCATGAGAGTGGATCCATTGTTTTTTCTTGTTTTCTGACCGCATGAGAAGATGCCCGTTGACCGCGGCTAGCCAACTGGGGTTACGAGGGGATGAGCTTTGGTTAGGCCACCTTTTCTAGGCCCCTCTCCGTGTGGAGCAAGCAGTGCTGTCCCTAGAGAAGGCTGCTTGGTCGTTCAGGGTGTGCCGAGTGACGTTGTCATCCCCAGGTCAACATCAGGCGACCAATATCCTGAACCGCCTGCATGCAGGTTTGAGACTGCGGCTTCCAGTGACATCTTTCACCTGCCGTTTTTCCCCTTGCCCATCGCTACAGGACTTGGAAAGTTCAGTGTCATAGTCCGTGGGCGTTTCCTAAAGCCTGCGCGGTGGAGCTTTTTGGTGGAGTGCAGTGTGCGCAGTACTGGCCCCACCCTTTAAACCCTTGGTTCGTTTGCCATGGCCTAGCAAGCTGGGACGGTGGCATCGAGGTCCTCGGGTCGTAGGTTTTATATCAGACTGTCCTTGTCTTAGTCTCTGGCTCAAAAGCCTTCCCCGGAGACACGGGGGCTTTGATGTCAGGGGTTTCCTCCCTTAGCCTTTCCGCAGCCAAGCGGCCAGGCCTGCAAGGCAGCAGGGGACTCGTGGGGGCCGGGGTCGTCTATGTCCCGTGCAGATGTGAACATCTGCCCACTGCCCAGACGGTGACACCAGAGGAGAAAAATCCAAAGCCGGAACCGGGTATCGAACCTCGCACCTTTGGCATTGGAGGCAGACGCCTTAACCACTGGCGCATTGGTAAATGTATGAGCTAACGAACAACCGAACAAACATGCGAAACGAACGCAGGGATGGATGAATGGAGAGATGAACGAACGAACGTTTTTTGTTGTTGTTGTTGTTTTTTGTTTGTCCACATTGAAGGCGATTTCAGAGACGGGGCACCGAAAAGAGTCTGAACAAATTATGACCCCAGCTGTGTTCGAACCCGCGACATTCCGGACGAGAGTCGAAATTTCTACCTTCTCAGCTCCCACGCTCCCCACGAACTAAAGAACGAACAAATAAATAAATAAATTCCAGACCAAAAAGGTGACTGCCAAGCGTGTAAAATGCAGAGAAGAACCCAACAGAGAAACAAACACGCCTAGTTGCCACATTCCTTCTGCATCTGAAGATAAGTAGCAAATAATGTCTCTGTTTGTTTGTCTATTTTGACAAAGGGTATTTACCCGAAATATTAATAAATTGTGTTGTACCGTTTTTTCTAAGCGTGTTTCTTTCTCCGTTGGGTACTTCTTTATACCTGTTTGTTGGTCTATTTTCTAAGCGTGTTTTTTTCTCTCCGTTGGGTTCTTCTCTGAATGAATAAATGAATGAACGAATGAATGAATGAATGAATCAATCAATCAATTAGGATAGCGGCTAAACGACTGTATACAAAACAAGGGGAATCACTGAAGGCAGGAACAGCATGTAGACAAAGGACTAGATCACTTCCCCCTTTCTTTTTGTACCCAATGGCCAGCTCACGACAAGGACAAGGTATATAGTACACGACTAACACCTTGACATTGCTTACCCCACAGTTCATCAGACGTCAACTGTTGTGTGGACCCCATCTCCCTGAGCTCCTTTTCCAGACGACTGACGTGGGCCTCATCAAACATGGCCACGCAATATTTTATTGACGCATCATTGCCGGTGACGTCATTGTCCAATGTAAGCGAGGCGACTCTATCAAGATACGAGGTTCCCATAGTAACGAGATCACAATCGGCTGCCATTGCCTCTTCCTCTTCCAGTAACTTTCTGCAACAGCAAGGGAAACAACCTAGTTGTTACGATTGTGGATGTGTTGTTCTGTGAGAGCATGCATGTGTTAATCGTAGGAAACGATCCGATATTTATTTGAGCTATCATGGTTACGTATCACGTACCTTTTCAGTGAGATTTTCTATTGTTCGCGCAGATAGCAGAATTGGTTTTGTTATGATACGCTAATTTTAGTCCGGAAGCTTCTAGCAAAGTCGCACGGAGAATAGCCGTAGTAAAGCTGATCTATTTTTAGTCATAGTTGTTTTCTGTGAGCGTGAAATTGGCGGCCGTTCTTTTGCGTGTTATGAAAGGTCGTGAACGGTCTGCCATACTGTTGTGTGACGTCATTATACACTAGGATTTGGGGCTGAAATGAGCAGTCAAATTTTTGTAGACTATTGTAGTTATTCTAGAAAGTTTATTTTTTTATTTTTTATTAACATTTATGAGTTTCAGTTACGTGTTCCGTTCTGATTGGTTGCGTTGTGTAAATTCGGTGGATTTTTCTGGAAAATTGTTTTACTATAAAAGGTGGTGCTAGGAAGCACGTGTGTACATTGTCAGGCATTGTCAGTTGTAGGGACACACTGTTTATCGTAGGTACGTGGCCCGTATAGGGTGTACATTGTGAGAGAAGCAGCGTAACGGTGGTGTACGTTGTGTGAGGAACTTTGTGTCGCCAGTGTTGACATTTGCAGAAGAGAAGACACTGTTGGTGCATTTGGGAATGCATTGTGTGGAGATCGCATCGCTGAATTAAAATATTGTTGGAACCGCTGTTACTCCAGTGTAGCCTACATCCTTAAGCCACGTGTGACGGGTTGCAGATGAATGAAGTTTATTTAAAAGAACCTTACGTGCGTGCGTCATACTACGACTACGACCCCACCACGTAACACTATTTTTGATCTGGTGGTACATATAGGTTTCAGTAAAGATATAGCATGCTTTGTACATTTGTGTGACGGTCTCTAGTTGTCAAGTCCAAAATCACAGACCATCAAATAGAACTGGATAAAAGCACTCACATGTGGTTGCCAAGGTAACCCAGCTGATCAGAGAGTGCATCAATGCGGGACTGGATCTCTTGATGTTCCCTGGACGCAGTTCTGTTAATGTCAGTCATCATCTTGTCAATGCCCGCGTCCAAAGCCTTCAACACACGCTGGCGAACAGCACTCACTCTCTGAATTTCTCGCTCGCACCGGACGTCAGTTCGCGATTTCTGACGCTTGAGGGCCCTAATTGTTTGGTTGTTAGTATCGGCCATTTTCTGTAGCTCTGTCAGTTTTTCTCTCACGGCCTGACGCCTTTGTTTCCCTGCAGACTTCACCTGCAAAATTCATTCTGCATTTAATTATTGAAGGAAAGGTCTAACGCTTCATGACACAAGACATGATACTCTCGCAACTAAGGGGAACTCGTGCTTCTTATGATTTGAGAGAGAGAGAGAGAGAGAGAGAGAGAGAGAGAGAGAGAGAGAGAGAGAGAGAGAGAGAGAGAGAGAGAGAGAGAGAGAGAGAGAGAGAGAGAGAGAGAGATGATGATGAAACGTTTTTATTCAGGATAAAAAGTTTTAGGCATAGCAATGCCTATCTTCCAAACTGTCCTGCTACTCTACACATATAAAAATACATCAGACGATACATCAAAAGATAAAACATATGTAAGTAAAAAGACTAATCCCGCTCCCCCCCCCACCACCACAAAAATATATATGAAAAATAATATATATGAGAGAGAGAGAGAGAGAGAGGTGAGAGGAGAGAGAGAGAGAGAGAGAGAGAGAGAGAGAGAGAGGAGAGAGAGATGAGAGAGAGAGAGAGAGAGAGAGGAGAGAGAGAGAGAGAGAGAGAGAGAGAGAGGAGAGAGAGAGAGAGAGAGAGAGAGAGAGAGAGAGAGAGAGAGAGAGAGAGAGAGAGAGAGAGAGAACCTCAATGATGTCGTCACATTTCCGGTGTGACGTAGTGAAACACGTGACACACATGGCGGCTTGGTGATTGGCGCAGAACACGTCCGCCTGCTTACTGGGGTGTGTTTCACACATGCGGCGTCTGCTGGCCATCAGGTCTTGAGTCGTGAGTGCAGACACAGCGCTGACTGTGTGGTGCCTTGCTACAGCCATGTTGGTATGGAGTTTGCTGCACGAAGGGCAGTACTTCTCCCAGCATTGAAGACAAAAATCAGATGCAGCACTCTTCCCACATCCAGCGCAGCTGTTTTTCTCTTCTAGGGCTTTCGTGCATTTGACAAGAGCGGTCATTATTTCGTCAGTAGGCAGCTGGTCCGCCACGCTCTCAGCAGATGTACCGGCTGTGAAAAAAGAAAACACTTCATTTATTTCAGTGTAAAGACTTCTCCTAAAGCATTAGTTGATACGAACACTGACAGCAGTCAATTTGTTATTTCTTCTTCAATAAAGGATCTGGAGTGCACCACATAAGGCATGCACGACGTTTGTACTGGAAACTGTGCCATCTTAGTCGGGTTGTACTTGATTTGCTCTGCCGACATAAATTTATCACACCCGGGCCAATTATATATCTATGACTTCTGGTCTATAAAGAAGTAAGACTTCCCTCTCTGATTTTACAGTCTGATTTTGACTGGTTACAATTATAAACATAACAAACCCGAACTGTCGTGATGTGTCGTCTGCACAAAGGGCACGTGGGGTGGCCGGTACCCGGGTGTTGCCGCAGCCATGACACCACACACAGTCTACAAAGGCGGTGTGCACAGGGCAGCAGTTTGGGGTCCGTGTAGTGCTCGCTACACACCGGGCACTCGGTCAGGGCAGGCTGGGCAGTCGCCATTACTGGATCCGATTGACGTCACCTGTACTGACCAGCAACAGCCTGCAACAAAGTCCATGAAGTAACAGCAAGCAACAAAGTCCATGAAGCAACAGCAAGCATGAACTAACAGCAACGTCCATTAACCCCATGACTGCCGAGAAAAATTAATCACCACCCTACTGCAAGACTTCAGGTATAGATCCTAATGAGCGCCAGCGGTTGCGGGGGATCATGAGGATCTATACCTCTTGCTGACACTACTTTATATCCACGTTTCTCGGACGGTTTGGGATCTTTGACGTTGAATTAACGATGATTCAATAACACAACCTACGTCCGCGGGCAGTGAAGGGGTTAAGTAACTATCTAGCCCATGACTGAAGAATAACCAAGGAAGTTCATAAACTAACAATAATGTTCACAAGATCTCCATCACACCAGTTAATCTCTGTTAACTGCGTTTATTATTACTGCTATCCTACCTGACGCAATCTGAACCTGAATACGATTTTTGTCTGTACCGCCTGGAGACAAAGGACATCAGTTGAGCTCTATTTATTGACATTGTCTACCGACAGTTGTTCTACTGTCACACTATCAGAACCTGAATATGTATATATTATAAATCTGCAAGCTTTGTCTTGTGTCACACTCACGTACGCACGCATGCCCGCCTGCCTTCACGCACGTACGAACGCACGCACGCACACACACGTACGCACGCAGGCACAGACACACATACACATACAACCACACACAAACACACACACATACACTGTGACACAACCACACTGTGCCTAGGCGGTCTGTGATTCAATAAACCCCGCAATGTGTTTACCTGTTCCTCAGAAATCGCGGTCAGAGGTGTCGAGAACATCTAATTTAGGTAACTTGGCGTTCGTAATGTCTGCGAAAACAGGTACCCCATTAAATGCCTTCGCCAAAATATCGTTTTAGTGCAAACGTCAACACAATGTTGTATAAACATATGCTGCACTGAACGTTTCATAGAGCCGTATAGTCCACCACCGACACACATGTATCTCACGTAAAATAAAGTCTGTGTGTGACAGTCCCTTACCTGTTATTGCGTCTCCGAGACGGCTGTAATTCTTGAAGTGAAAGCTCACACTGACACCGCCCGCGCTGTGCTGTAGTGTCGTGTTCACTACTTGTCTGTTGAGGTTTTTTTTCCCCTTCCGTGTTGTAGTCATTGTTGTTGATAGTAACGGCTGTCGAGATAGCTTAGCTGATAAAGTGTACGTTGACTCGAGACAGCCCCAGATCGTTAGTTGTGACTAGACTGTGTGTGAGTCAAGTTTTTATTTCGCTGTGCCGTGTCTGAAATGGAGTCTGTGAGAAAGTGTCTGATGTCGAGTCCGTGCCCCACCCACCCACCCACCCACCCACCCACGCATCCATCCATCCATCCATCCATCCATCCATCCATCCATCCATCCATCCATCCATCCATCCGTCCATCCGTCCGTCCATCCATCCATCCATCCGTCCGTCCGTCAGTCCGTCAGTCAGTCAGTCAGTCAGTCAGTCAGTCAGTCAGTCAGTCACTCAAGCCATCCATCCATCCATCGGTCGCTCTTTGAGTCAGTCGTCATTCAGTTAGTAGGTCAGTATCTAATCCAGACATATCATTATTTCAGTGGAGATTCAGTAAAAAGTCCGACAGAATTTAGAGAAATTCGGCGATTTTTTTTAAAAACTAGGGTGATTTAGATTATAAATAAGCATGTTGTAACGTATAATCGACGTCCATGTACAACAAGCCGCGCTAATAAGGTATCACTGAAAAATGTTGTGAGTTCTGTCTGATTCCTCTGTATTTGTGGTTTGCTTTTCATCCTTGTACAATGTATTTCTCTACAGACCACGGAACGAGGCCTAGAATCCATTTAGGGGCCGTCTTTTGTGACACCAACACATTACTCCACCACCTCCCCTCCACCTATGGCCAGAACACTCGCGTTCCCACTGTCTTTGTTCACTGCCGGGAAAATGTGAACATCACCCTGCAAGAATCAAACATCTTCATGAGCACCCGCATCTGCGTCATGAAGCTGGTTGCCTCTTGCTGGCCCCACTTATGCCTGGGTGGGTGGACTTTTTGTATACGTTAAATTTGCCATGGTTTTAAAGACATACTTTGTGTCTGATGGCAGTGATGGGGTTAATGCCCCGATTTTGACCACCCCGACATACATGGTGTCCCTCACACTCACACTCATACGCACACGTACATGACAGATTAAAAAACACAACTATTACTTTTTAGATAATAGTTATTTCCACACATAATCATAATAAATATCTGGTTATGTAAATTACATCGCAATCAGAAATTTAATGGGATTGGTCAAACAGGTAAACAAACAGTTAGCTCCCCTTACCCCTTCCTTATGGCACCAAGGGGAATCACTCACCACTTGACAAACACGTAAACACCCCTTACTTAGGGCAACACGTTGAATCCTTCACCACCTGACAAGCATGTCAAGAAACCGTTAGCTGACTTACACCCCGCTGGGAATCGTTCACCACTGGACATTTACGTAACGAACAGCTAGTACCCCTACACCTTCCTTACAATCCCGGTGGGAATCGTTCACCACTGGACATTCACATTACGAACAGTTAGTACCCCTACACCGTCCTCACGGCACCAACGGGAATCGATCACCACTGGACAAACACTCAGGGTTGGAAGATTTAACGATACAACGATTTAACGATTTAACAAATTAAATTTTTGGTTAAAGAAAATTTAACGCGTTAATGTTTTTAAAAAGTTAAAGAAAATTCAACGAAATAAAAAAAATAAAAGTAACGATTATCGATTTCTTTCTTTAAAAATTTCGTTACTTCAGTTCGTTTTTCCGTCATGATCAACGGGTGCCTATGCGCAAAGCCGGTTTGACCCAGTTGCAGCCGGTCTGAGGCGGTTTGGAGGATCTATGCCTCTGGGTGAAAAACTTAACGGATCCCCTTTGCTTGAGAAGATCACGAGTGTAGATTATCCCAGGAAGAGGCATAGTTCCTAACGAGCCCCCTGCAGTTGCGGGGGCTCATGAGGATCTATGCCTCTTTCATTTGGGTGGTTTTCGTTTCAGGAGTGAGAAGGCAGATGGCACTCGTACAGCAAAGATTGGACAAGTGAAAAACTTAACGGATCCACTTTGCTTGAGAAAATCACGAGCGTAGATTATCCCAGCAAGAGGCATAGATCCTCACAAGCCCCCGCATTTGCGGGGGCTCATGAGGATCTATGCCTCTTTCAGTTGGGTGGTTTTCGTTTCAGGAGTAATTGAAAAGCAGATGGCACAGCAACGATTGGACAGGTGAAAAACGTAAGGGATCCACTTTGCTTGAGCGAAACAAGATCGCAGGTTATCCCAGCAAGAGGCATAGGCACTCGTCGCAGATGGCAGTGACTAGCCCTTGCTGAGTATCCGGGGTAGCTCATGAGAGATCCTCATGCCCTTGCGTTCGGGGCAGGTCTTGCTTGGTGGGTTTCGTTTCAGGAGTGAGAAGGCAGATGGTACAGCAACGATTGGACAGCACCTGAACGGGTGCATGTATACATTTTTAATAGTAGTAGGCATAGATCGTCATTAACCCACCAACCGCCCCCCCCCCCCCACCCACCCAAGACTGCTGGGGTTTTTGAGGATCTATGGCTCTTGCAGATGAGTGGATTTGTCAGCAGCGCGAAATTAGATCAAACAAGCCTGAATTGTTCCATTTTTAGCCGCATGACTTTTTCTTGCGCTGTGCAGTTTTCCGAGTTTTTTTTGTTCTTTCTTCCCCCTTCTCATAACTACTGCATGCATCTGGCCAGATAGTGTTTTAGATAGTGGGTAGAAAAGGAAATCTGGTGGCGTGTCCCTTTTCAACTGCATGCCACTTTTTTTTGTCTGAGCTGAGCAATAAATGATCATTCGTGTATTTAAAGCAAATTTATTTCATTAAAAAGAAAAATTAAAGAAAATTTATTTCTTTAATTTAAAAAAAGTAAAGAAAATTTATTTCTTTAACCTTTTACCAGAATTAAAGAAAAATTATTTCATTAAAGAAAAAAAAGTAATGACTATCAACCCTGGTAACAAGTAAGTTAGCTGGATTTAAAGTTGCTTTAATTTTAAATTCATTTTGAAGCCATTCAGCTAAAGTACAAATGTCATAATACCCAGATCGTAAAGTATTACCCCTCCCTAAACCATCAAGAGTTCCAGGTACATAATAACTTGTATCATCTGTTACATTAAACCACTTTACAGTGTAGAACATTTCATGGATAGCTATAGCCTTGTTACCATCATGATTATCAATCCCATTAGTTAGAACCACAGGTTTGCTTGTATCAAGATTTGTTAAGGTTATAAACATTTTTATTATCACATTAAAAAAAAACACAATGGAATTTAAATCACCATCAATTGTTACTACAAATGCATTTCAATTTAACGTGGATGCCAAGTACAATGTCGCACCTACTTATGATCAGAAAATAATTCAACTAAATCAGCTCGATATAGCTTTGTCCGAAGGAGATTTATTTCAAGTGAAAGTGCCGAATCCTTATGATCATTACCTAAATCCCCCAATAACAGATGATGCAACGGCAAGAAAGTGGTCATCAAGTCCACTACAGATGTTTCAAAACCAGGTTAACTTTGCTATATTATGTTCAACTACAGTCTGTGGTGTTTCTTTTACAGACCATTTGAATCACTCAAACAAACTGATTAGGTCTGTGTATCATTTCCAAACGTATTATCAGCTTAAAAGAATACTGTCAGAACTGCATACCCCACTGCCCACTAAATCTAGTTTTAACTGTTTTATCAACCCTATGGATATGAAAGCGTTTGAACGCATCTGTAATGAATTTAACATTAGCACAAAGTATGACTTTGCACAAAAACTTGATGATCACAATGGCATGGGTACATTGTATTATGCTATGAGTCACAGACAATACCTTCAAGATTACTACCCTGATTACACCTCATTTTCATCAAAATCTGAAGTCTGGTTGGGTTCAATTGAACAGAAACAGTCTAATGCCTGGACCACATTTATCTTAGACAGAAGTGACGGGTTTACTCAAGCAGGAGTCGAACGCATTAATGAGTCTATCAGAATGTATGTATGGTGTACACTAGGAGCACAAGCTCAAACACAATCAAACATATTAAATGGGAGTGGCAAATTTGAAGCACAAAAACAATTTTTTGCAAACCTGGAAGACTCAATAAATTCGGTAGTAGATCTCCCATCAAGCATACAACGCTACCAAGACATTCTCAGATATGCCAGATCAAAAGTTGACTTTGTAGTTGGCATCGGGTTATACACGTTGCCATCTGACCTTCAACTCCAAAATTAATGGGGACAATAACAAATTATAATAATGAAATAATTGTTGCAGGGTATGATCAGAAAGTAGGACTTAATCAATCTGTAAACTTGGGCCCCTCTTGGCTTGACTTCGCGAACGAAGATTTTATAGGAGTTGCCCACGACGTCTGCAGGCTTGTTCGTGGCTGCGGAGGCCAATCCGAGACAGGCAGGTTCGACCGCAGTGGCTGCAGGGGAAGGTATGGCCAGGGTTCTGAGCTGCGGCATCTCTGTTTTTTCTCCTGAGCCGCTTGTCCTTAAGGCTAGCTCTGTGAGAGTCCTCAAAGGAGACAGCTGCCTTGTAAATGGTGGAGCGCCAGGTGTCACGGTCCGCAGCAAGCGAAGACCACTGGTGGTGGTCGATTTGGCAGGCACTAAGTGACTTCTTGAGACAGTCTTTGTATCTCTTCTTTGGTGCCCCTCTGTCACGGTGTCCAGTAGCAAGCTCGCCGAACAGGGTGATCTTTGGTAGGCGATGATCCTCCATCCTGGAGACATGCCCCGCCCAGCGGAGCTGTGTCCGCAGCAGCAAAGCCTCGATGCTCACAGCTTCAGCCTGTTCAAGGACCTCGACGTTGGTGACATAGTCACTCCAGTGAATGCCCAGGATGGTACGCAGGCAGCGCTGGTGGAAGCGTTCGAGGAGTCGTAGTTGGCTGCGGTAGAGGGCCCAGGACTCGGAACCATACAGCAGGGTGGTGAGGACCACAGCTCTGTACACGCTGATCTTGGTGCCTGTTTTCAGCTGTTGATTGTGCCACACCCGCTTGAAAAGTCGCCCGAAAGCGCTGTTCGCTTTTGCCAGCCTGCTGTCAAGCTCCTTGTCCAGCTTGGCGTCCGACGTGATAATGCAGCCAAGGTAAGTAAACTGGTGCACTGACTTTAGTTCAGACTCGCCAATGGTGATGTGAGGAGGGCGATACACTGTCTTGGGTGCCGGCTGATGGAGGACCTCTGCCTTTTTCAGACTGACCTCGAGTCCAAAGAGCTGGGCAGCATCTGCGAAGCAAGACGTGATGCGCTGCAGGGCTCTCTCTGTGTGTGCAACGAGGGCAGCATCATCAGCAAAAAGCAGCTCACGAATCAGTTGGTCTAGGGTTTTCGTGTGGGCCTGCAGTCGTCTGAGGTTGAACAGGCTGCCATCGAGACGATACCTGATGTACACTGCATCGTCATCATCGAGGTCCACTGTGGCCTGCTTCAACATCATGCTAAAAAAGATGGTGAAGAGGGTTGGTGCCAGCACGCAGCCCTGCTTTACGCCGTTGAGAATAGGGAATGGTTCTGAGAGGTCATTATTGAGTCTGACCTGGCCTTGCTGGTCCTCGTGTAGCTGGACAATCATGTTGAGGAACTTTGGGGGACAGCCAAGTCGCTCCAGGATCTGCCACATGCCTTGCCTGCTCACAGTGTCGAACGCTTTTGTTAGGTCGACAAATGTTACGTACAGCCCTTTGTTCTGCTCGCGGCACTTCTCCTGTAGCTGTCTCAGCACAAAGACCATATCGGTAATCTGTAATCTGTAAACTTGGGCCCAACAACCAAACATCTACAACAACCACTAAATCCATTAATAGCACCAGTAATGTTAGTAAGGCCAGTCACGCCACCGCCTGTAAGACAATAACAGCCCCGGTGCCGACACCAGCTCAGACACCTACATCTGTACAGGCAGTAACACCAGCCCCTCCAACTCCAGTTAACACACATGTGTCAGAGAGAACTGCATTGGTAATAGGCCTTACTGGATTAGGGATATTACTTCTTTACCCTTTTCATTAAATAACACACTATTAATCCTCCTACTGTCACCAAAAGACCCACCCATGCTCCACCATTAACCCTACTACCTTTGCTGCTGTACTGATCAGCCAACTGACAACACTTCCTATTATGGTGTGCAAAGCATCCATTGCTTTCACAGCCAATTTCTGAAGCAAGTCTGATATATGAGACAACTGTTTTTTTTTACCCATGCCTGTAAATCTTTCGGGTTAGTCGGAGCCGGGGCCGGAGCTGGAGGGGCTGGAGCTGGACCACCCCCGCCACCCATTACAGCCATTACAACAGTACTGATAATAAATCCAAGAACAGTAATTAAACTTGCAATAGTGATACCCTGCTCTCTGAAAAGTGTTTCAATCTCTCAGCCAAAGTTGTCTTCGTGAAGTATTTTTTGAATAGTTTCTCTAATCCTGTTGACCTGTGTTTTCAGTTGTTCTTTCCCAATTTCAATTACTTCTAATCGCACTGATCGTTCTATCTGCAAATCATTTAATCTGTGTTGTATTTTTTGTTTCATTTCTGTGTCAAGATTCCCATAGTTTGCTGTAGCTAGTTTTTCCTTTTCTTTTTCTATATGTTTATCAGTCTCACCCAGTTTGGCTACATTATTCACCAGCTCACCTCTTATTGACTGCAGTGATTTATCCAAGCCCATAATTTCTCGCATGGACAAAGGAGAGTCACCCATTGCATTTATAGACTCATTTATTTGTCCTTCTGTAAATGAGGTTTCTTGTTTCTTGGGGAAACATCAACCCAGCAAAACCATAAACTGTATTACAGTGGCAGAGAAGACAAACACGAACAGGGTGTCGGATTTCTCGTCCACAAAGACATCGTGAACACTGTCATGAGTTGTCGGTCAGTCTCCAGTAGGCTTATCACCATATGCTTGAGGGCAACTCCATTCAATATCACCATTGTACAAGTTTACGCCCCAACAACAGACTATGGTGATGAGAAAATAGAAGACTTCTATGACCAACTGCAAGAAGTTCTGGACCAGACCCCCAAGAAAGACATTCTTGTGGTGCAGGGAGTCTGGAATGCCAAAATAGGAGAGGATGCTGCTAGGAACTGGAAAGGCACATGCGGACACTACTGCAATGCAGAGACCAAAGACAGAGGCTTAAGGCTACTGGAATTTGCCAGCTCAAATGACCTAAAGCTGATGAACACGTTTGGCCCACACAAAGCATCCAGAAGGTGGACATGGCACAGCCCGAACGGACAGCACCATAACCAAATTGACTACATCATGGTGAAGCGACGCTTCCAAACCAGTGTGAACATTTCCAAGACAAGACGTTTTCCAGGAGCAGACATTGGAAGCGACCATGACTTAGTAATGATGACCTTCCGACTCCGCCTAAAGAAGGTTAACAAGCAGGGTCCCACCAGAATCAAGTTTGACCTTGAGAAGCTGAAAGACCCAGAGGTAGCGGAAGCCTTCAAGGCAAAGATAGGAGGTAAATTCGCGCCACTGCTACTTCTATGTGCAGAAGACACAGACGTGGACACACTGATCGACACATTTAACACTGCTGTAACCCAAACAGCCAGTGAGATCCTTGGCAAACACCGACAAGCAAAGAAACCTTGGGTTACAGCTGACATCTTTGTTCTATGTGACAAGCGTCGAGAATTAAAGAAAAAGAAATCAGAGGTAGAAGGAGCTAAACAATACAGGGAAATTAACCAGGATATCAAGAAAATCATGAAAAAGGCAAAGAATAAGTAGACTGAAGATCAATGTAAACATGTAGAAGAAAATCTGAACAAAAATAATAGTAAAAAAGCATACCAGCTGGTGAAAGATCTGACCAGTGTAAAACAAGGACGCTCCTCGATCATTCAAGATAGTGAAAGGAACTGTCTTACGGAAGACCAAGACATTCTGAAGAGATGGACAGAGTACTGCTCAGATTTGTACAACCACCGAGCTACAGGGGACCCAGACATACTTGTCAACCCACCCGTGACCAACAATGGCAACTATCCCATCCTCCGAGAAGAAGTAGAGGCTGCAGTGAAGTTGCTGAAAAAAAAAGGGAAGGCAGCAGGAGCAGAAAACATCCCTGCAGAGCTAGTCAAAGAAGGGGGAGAAGACATGATAAGCGCCTTACTAACAATCTGCAATAAGATCTGGCAGTCAGGGGATTGGCCCACACCATGGACCCAATCACTTATAATAACTCTCCCCAAAAAAGGCAACTTATATCAATGCCAGAATTATCGCACGATCAGTCTTATATGCCACCCAAGCAAAGTCATGTTAAAGATCCTACTGAACAGGCTGAAGCCACAGGCAGAGGAAATCATAGCTGAGGAACAGGCAGGCTTCAGACCAGGGCACAGCTCAACTGAGCAGATCTTCAACCTGAGAGTTCTATGTGAGAGGTACCTCCAGCACCAGCAAGACCTCTATCATGTCTTTACAATACAATACAATACAATACAATACAATACAATACAATACAATACAATACAATACAATACAATACAATACAATACAATACAATACAATACAACTTTATTGTGTGTTCGAGTACAGGCACGACAGAAATTTGCCTTTCGGCTCGTCATGATACAACAATATAAGACATTAACAAACGCTGCAAAAGCATATCATGAAAAATTATCATTGCAGCAGTCTATCACAAGCAATCTGTCACAAGATGGGAGGTAATGTTAAGTAGATCATACTTATCGCGGCGTTATAAACGAGAGTTCAAAATCGAGACAGCAGTTGGAATAAAAGACTTCTTAAAAACATTCCTTTTGGCAAGTGGCATGTTGAAACGTCTGCCTGATGGTAGCATTTGAAACTGATCAGAGAGTGGGTGACTAGGATAATTGACAATGCTAGCAGCTATCCTTCGGACAGCGCTATGGTACAGATCATCTACTGGGTACTGTCCTAGGCCAATGATCTTCTCAGCTGTTCTGACGATACGTGACAGTCTGCCCCTGTTTTTCATACTGAGATTGCCATACCAAGCAGTGATGTTAAACGTCAGTATGCTTTCGATCAGGCTTCTATAAACGGATTCTAAAACCCTGGAACTGACATCAAAACTTTTCAGTTTCCTAAGAAGGTACAGACGCTGGTTTGCTTTTTTCACAATCAGATCAGTGTTTCCAGTGAAGGACAGCCCACTATCCACGACTGTGCCAAGGTACTTAAATTCAGTGACCACCTCTACAGGTTGATTATTAATTGAGACAGGTACAAAAATATCATCAACTTTCCTGTCATCAATGACGAGTTCCTTGGTTTTCTGTACATTCATTTCCAGAAAACTATCTTTGCACCATGACTCTAATACTGCTATCTGTGCAAAGTACTCGGCCAAACTGTCTTCTTTTTGGAGTAGGCGTACAAGGGCCATGTCGTCTGAGAACTTTAAGAGACGAGAAGTGGCAGTGTGACAACGCATATGGTCTGTGTATATAGAAAACAATGTCGGAGAGAGGACACAACCTTGAGGGCAGCCTGAATTTAGCACCACTTGGTCAGACAGACTGCCGTGTACATTTACACGTTGTGGCCTGTCCTTCAAAAAGTCTCGCACCCACAGAATAATGTTTGTGTTCACATTAAAGTCCATCATACGCTGCAAAAGCATTAGTGGTTCAACAGTATTAAAAGCATTAGAAAAGTCAATAAAAAGAATTCTCACATGTGCCTTTGATTTCTCAAGATGTTGAAATACAAGATTGTACAGAGTAAGGCATGCATCCTCCACACCCCTATGGTTTTTGTAAGCAAATTGGAATGGATCCAGTAGTTCGGCAACATCATTTAACAGATGCCTCCTCACCACTTTTTCCATACATTTTGACAAAATAGAAGTCAATGCAACTGGACGGAAATCGTTGAATTCATGAGCGTTGGTTTTTTTAGGAATCGGGACAATGATTGATGATTTCCAAGCCGTAGGGACAGTATGATGATCAAGCAGGAACTGAAAAATAGTAGTGAAGATCTTCCCCAATTGACCTGCACAGGTTTTCAATACTCTGCCACCTAACCCATCTGGTCCAGGTGCTTTGTGTGCATTCAGCTTAGAAAAGATGTTTACTACCTCCTCTTCAGTAATTGACAAAGGTTCCGGCACAATGGACTGGCACAATTCATCACAGTTATCACTAAGGTTTCTGCCATCGAACCGTGAGTAAAAACGATTTAGATCATTGGCCATCTCAACTGGATTCCCAGTGCAGAGCCTGGCTTGTTTCTTTTGCTGCCTACCCATCATGCCGTTCAGACCATTCCATGCATCTCTAGCGTTGCCAGAAGAAAATTTTGTTTCGATCTTGCTTTTATAGTTCAGTCTGGCAGTCCTAGCAGCCCTTCTAAAATCCCTCTCCTTTTCCCGAAATTCATCAGTGTTACCCTGTAAGAAAGCAAGTTTCTTCTGGTTCAAATACACCTTTAGCTCCTTGCTGACCCATGGCTTATTGTTAGCAAACACCTTCACTGTCTTGGTTTTAATTACAGTGTTTTCACAAAATCTTACGTAAGAAGTGACTGTCTCAACAAGTTCATTAGGGTCATCACAGTTATGAGTAAACATATCCCAATCTGTCGCCTCAAAGCACCCACGGAGCTCCTCCATGCTGTCCGGTGTCCACAGCTGTGTGGTTTTCGTTACAGTCTTGGACGTCTTTATTTTTTGTCTATACTTTGGCAACAAGTGTATGACGTTGTGGTCCGAGCGCCCCAGTGGGGGCCTACACAACGGCTTAAACGCATCGTCAATGTTGCCAAAGCAGAGATCAATGGTGCGATTAAGTCTTGTAGGACATGTAATGTACTGTTGTAGAGAGAGGTGTGGTGTTAGATCGCACTGATCTTTGTGGATTTTAAGAAAGCGTTTGACAGGGTGTGGCATGCAGCCCTTTGGTCCACCATGAAGCTATACAACATCAATGCCAACCTGATCAAAGTCATAGCAAACCTTTACAATAAGGCCACTAGTGCAGTCTGCTTCAATTGCAAAATAGGAAACTGGTTTAGGACTACAGTTGGAGTCAGACAAGGCTGCTTGCTCTCACCTACTCTTTTCAACATCTTCCTGGAAAGAATCATGATGGACGCTCTGAAAAATCATGAAGGAACTGTCAGTATTGGAGGCAGAACAATCACGAACTTGCTCTTTTCGGACGACATTGATGGCCTTGCAGGAACAGAGAAGGAGCTAGCTCAGCTGGTGGAAAAGCTAGATAGTGCAGCCATTGCGTATGGGATGGAAATCAGTGCAGAGAAAACCAAACTGGTGACCAATATCGCCAGTGGCATTGGCTCTGAAATCATGGTTGGAGGCCAAAAACTGGAAACAGTTAAGAAATTCAAATACTTAGGAGCCATTGTGACAGATGAGGGATCAAAACCAGAAATACTGTCCAGGATTGCGCAGACAACAGCAGCACTGACAAGATTGAAGACCATATGGAAGGACAGAAACATCACACTCTGCTCCAAGATCAGACTGATGCGCTCCTTAGTCATCTCTGTGTTCTTGTATGCCTGCGAGTCATGGACCCTCACAGCAGACCTTGAAAGGAGGATACAAGCCACTGAAATGAGATGCTTTCGAAGGCTGCTTGGCATTTCATACAGAGATCACATCACAAACGAGGAAGTGGGAAGCAGAATCAGGAAAGCCATCGGGCCCTATGAAGACTTATTAGCCATTGTGAAAAAACACAAACTGAAGTGGTATGGGCATGTCACACGTTCAGCAGGGCTTGCCAAAACAATCCTGCAAGGCACTGTGCATGGAGGACAAAGGAGAGGAAGACAGAGGAAAAGATGGGAGGACAATATCTCAGAGTGGACAGGACTGAAGCTGGGCGATACACTGAGAATGGCAGAGAACAGAGAGGAATGGAGGGAGCTGATTGTCAGTCATCAGTGGTGCCCCAACGGTCGGCAAGACTATGGGATATAGATGGATAGATAGATTACACAGGTGTAATTTTTCCTATTTATTATTTTGTCAGTCAAATAAAAATGACGGACAATGTTCAAAGCCGTCAAGCTTACAAAACGTGTTTCACACAACAAATTTGCCTATATCTAACACTTACAATGTCTATAAATCAATAGAAAACTCTTTTTCTGTAATACCAGATAATCTTCTTGCTGGTAGTGTAAAGATTCAGGTTGTTGCTGAAATAGAATTTATCAGGGTAGACGGTGAAATGATAAAATTGTTTATTTCAACAAAACAACACACAGTTAATGCAAAAAGGGATTTAGAAAACGTGTTTAGAAACAAAATGTTACCTGACTTCCTCGAAGCAATTGACAGAGCAAAAATGAAGGGGTCTGGTTGGCATGAAGGTCATGTACATGAACTACAATTAAAACAGTCAAGTCCTATATTAGGCAAATCGTGGCTGGAACTGCTAAAAGAGGTTGCAGACAAAAAGGCTGTCGTCAATATACAAAACAATGATAATCTCTGTTTCATGTGGTGTGTGCTTGCCAAACTGCATAATATAAAAACAAAACCTGAGCGTGTACCGAACTATACCAAATTTGAAAACGAACTCAACTTCAGTGGCATAGATTTTCCTGTTAAGGTGGAGGACATAGACTTGTTTGACAAATTAAATCCTGGTATATCTGTGAATGTGTATGTATGGGATAATGAGTCTGAGAACAAGTTACAACCAATTAGAGTATCACCACTTGCCCCAACCTACGTCAGTCAGAAGATAAGCATGTTGACATGTTATTAATAAGCTCTGGAGATAACTTTCACTACACAACTAGCAGGAACATGTCCAGACTAATTCATCATACAAAAAAACAACAACAAAAAAACACGATGGCAAACAGGAATTTTGTAAGAAATGTTTACAAAGGTTTTCTTCTATTGAAATAGCACACAAACATGCTAAACATTGTAGGTCACCTGATGACATTGAAACAATACTTCAGTACCCAGATACTGGCAGCAAGGTATATTTTAAGAACTATGATAAACAGCAAAAGCTGCTGTTTGTAGTGTATGCTGCTTTTGAATCACTGGTTGTACCATATGAGGGTCCTGTGCCAGAATCATTACCAAAGACTGTAAACTTGAGTGACCAAGTGGTGTGTTCTTTCGTTTACATTTTTGTTAGGTCAGATGGTGAGCATACAGAACCTGTTATGTACAGAGATGAAAATGCAGCAGCTGAGTTTTTAACAGGAATGAGACAATTGTACAGTAATGTAGTACATTATCTGGAAAACTGTAAGTGCCCTTGGTGATGACAAAAGAAGATAAACTGAATTTTGATACATTGGCGATGTGTTGGATTTGCGGACAACCTCTGGGAGGTAATAAAGTTCATGACCATGACCACATAACTGGGTGTTACAGAGGTGCTGCTCATGGTGCATGTAACTTAAAACTAAAAATACATCCCAAGGCATATAAACTACCAATCTTTTTCCACAATCTCAAGGGGTATGATGAGGGGTATCATGCAGGCTGTGGATGAGTCTTACAAAAAAACTAGTTGTATTGCACAGACAACTGAGAAATACTTGACTTTTAGGCTAGACAAATTAGCATTTTATGACTCCATGCAACATTTGTCTTTAGGGCTTGCTAGTCTGACAGAAGGACTGACTGAGTTTCCAATAAAAAGTAAATATTTTGAGCCAGAGTTGATCAAAAAAGGAGTTTACCCCTATGAGTACATTGACCACTGGGTTGTGTTTGAGGAAAGAAGTCTGCCACCAAAAGAGGCATTTTATTCTAATTTGAATGGAAAAGGTATTTCTGACTCTGAATACCAGCATGCTCTCGATGCATGGGGAAAACTAGATGGAGGCATGCTAATTTACCGATTGAACTTGAAACAATAGGGTTGCTTTAGAGATCGTGTGACAGACTGTCAGTATCAACAGGTAAAAAGTGACTCACAGATTTTGTGAATAGGCAGACAAGAGATCGACTCAAATCACGGGTCATTAGTGAAGCAATGTGATTTGTCAGCAGTGAGAGATTCTATATCTTCTGTCATGTATTGTTTTCCGAGAAAAGCTTTTGATTTGCCAGAAACAACTACAGAGAGAAGGCGCTGTTTTTTTAGAGTCTAAGTCTTTGTTCTCTACAGCACAGATATCTCTTAGAAGAAGTAATTCGTCTTGGTTCATTTTATACTGAAATATATTGAATTTTGAACCTTTATTTATTTTCTCATAATACACTTGTGGTATGACTTGAGATAGGATTTTGTGATTGTTGTGTCACTGTCGCTTTTGGAAAAGTACTAAAAAGCCAGCTGTTGGGTCAACTGTTTTTGCACATATGATAATTGTTTGGCACATTTTTAGCAAACTGTAATTTTTTGCATACGTTTATTGTTGGTGCATAATTACAGCTTTTTCAATTTTTTTTCTAACATAAAAATAATAAAACTAAGGAAAAAATAATAAAAATAAGAAAAATACAAATAAAATAAAATAGAAAAACATTTCAACCCATTTTTCATGCAGTGAATAAATTTATTATTTTAATTTTTGTGGCATAAAAAAATGAGCGACGCAAAGAACATAATGAACCTTATCTATCACTTTGCCATAATAAGTGGACTAGCAGTATTGCACAGACAACTGAGAAATACTTGACTTTTAGGCTAGACAAATTAGCATTTTATGACTCCATGCAACATTTGTCTTTAGGGCTTGCTAGTCTGACAGAAGGACTGACTGAGTTTTCAATAAATATTTTGAGCCAGAGTTGATAAAAAAAAAAAAAGGAGTTTACCCATACAAGTACATTGATCACTGGGTTGTGTTTGAGGAAAGAAGTCTGCCACCAAAAGAGGCATTTTATTCTACCTTGAATGGAAAAGATATTTCTGACTCTGAATACCAGCATGCTCTCGATGCATGGGGAAAACTAGATGGATGCATGCTAATTTACTGACTGAACTTGAAAAAAAAGGGTTGCTTTCGAGATCGTGTGACAGACTGTCAGTATCAACAGGTAAAAAGTGACTCTCAGATTTTGTGTATAGGCAGACAAGAGATCGACTCAAATCACGGGTCATTTGTGAAGCAATGTGATTTTCATATTTAGCATGAAGTTTGATTAGCTTGTCAGCAGTGAGAGATTCTATATCTTCTGTCATGTATTGTTTTCCGATAAAAAGCTTTTGATCTGCCAGAAACAACTACAGAGAGAAGGCGCTGTTTTTTAGAGTCTAAGTCTTTGTTCTCTACAGCACTGATATCGCTTAGAAGAAGTAATTCGTCTTGGTTCATTTCATACTGAAATAATAATATATTGAATTTTGAAGCTTTATTTATTTTCTCATAATACACTTGTGGTATGTCTTGAGATAGGATTTTGTGATTGTTGTGTCACTGTCGCTTTTGGAAAAGAACTAAAAATCCAGGCTTTGGGTCAACTGTTTTTGCGCATATGATAATTGTTTGGCGCATTTTTAGGAAACTGTAATTTTTTGCATACGATAATTGTTGGCGCATTTTTCACAAACTGTAATTTTTTCGCGTACGATAATTGTTGGCGCATTTTTTACAAACTGTAATTTTTTTTACATACGTTTATTGTTGGCGCATAATTACAGCTTTTTCAATTTTTTTTCAAAGATAAAAATAATAAAACTAAGGAAAAAATAAAAAAATAAGAAAATAAAAAAGAAAAAAATTAAAATATAAAAACCATTCAACCCATTTTTCATGCAGTGAATAAATTTATTATTTTAATTTTTGTGGCATAAAAAAATGAGCGACGCAAAAAAACATAATGAACCTTATCTATCACTCTGCCGTAATAAGTGGACTAGCAGTATCTTACACTTTTTCATCTTTACTGGCACATTTTGGCGCATTTTTCGCAAACTGTAATTTTTTTGCATGCGATAATTGTAGCACATTTTTCGAAAACTGTAATTTTTCGCATACAATAATTGTTGGTGCATTTTTCACAAACTGTAATTTTTCACATACGTTTATTGTTGGCACATAATTACAGCTTTTTCAAAAAAAAAAATTCTGACATAAAACTATTAATATTAAGGAAAAAATAATAAAAATAAGAAAAAGAAAAAAGAAAAAAATTAAATAGAAAAAAAAAATAGAAAAAAAATGAGAAAAAAAAAATTGACAAAAAGGCTGCTTGTGGCCTGACACCTGCTTTCACAGGAATCGATGTAACCCGGGTTATTAACGTGCTAATTCACCCCCCTGTCGAGGGGGCTATAGCCCTGGGGGTTGCGCATTCACCTTTTCCTGTGAAAGCCCTCGTGTTGTAGCCTTGTCGGCTAATGCGGAGACTGTGATTCGAACTCGGCACAGAGAGAATAGTTTGCGCTAACTATCTTTCCCCTAACCGGGGATAAGACAGCGTGGCCACTCCCAGTCCCAAAGACGGGTAAGATATTATAATTATTTTAAGCTTCTCAGTTGGCTGAAATCCTGTAAAAGCAGGCTCTTGAGGATCTAACTCTAAAAAAATCTTGAGAATCTAAGCCAGCAAAGACATAGGCTCCTGAGGATCTAGGCCTCTTGCAAAAATAATCCCTGGTTTTTATGCACTCAGAGGAAGTAATTCAGATGCGTGGTATTTCCTATCTAAGACTGAGGCTAACTGCAACATGCTATTTTAAAGACGCCCTTGACATTGGTGAATGTGTTACTTCACTGTCACAAGTTCCGGTTTGAGGAAATAGTTTATGTGTCTGGCGTGGAAAGTGTTTATTCAGGTATGTATTGTTGTTGACAAAGTACAGTTGCCCAGTACACTTGTAGGCTTCTCTATCATGCCTGTGTTTAAGATTACCACAGTATTCAGGTTAGCTGCTATGCGCAGATTCACTGGGGCTTTACAGTTTACTAAAACCCAAGCAGCTCTTGAGAATCTTACGGCCCTGCTTATAAGAATCTGTGATGGCGTGAGCTACTGAAAATTTAAGCTTTTTGTAAGAATAAAACATGTTTTTTTTATGTTCTCAGAGAAAGGAAATCAGATTTAGTGGGGTTCCTCTACTTGTAATTATAATCAGTAGAGTAAAACCTCTCACAGCTTCCCTCAGCTTTTGTACAAGAGCCACTGTGCGTGTAAGTGAAACACGATAAGTACGTAACCCAAATGACTGAACTGACTGGGCGGTGTCAGTTACAGTGTTAGAGTGTGTGTTGAGCTTCGTAGTGTTGTGTTGTACATTGTGTGTGTGTGTGTTCTTTGTGTATGTGTGTCCTCTGTGTATGTGTGTCCTCTCTCTCTCTCTCTCCATCTATCTGTGTTTGTGTGTGTGTATGTGTGTGTGTGTGTGTGTGTGTGTGTGTGTGTGTGTGTGTGTGTGTGTGTGTGTGTGTGTGTGTGTAACACGGTAGGTACCATAATGTGTTTGGTTGCGTTTTATTTTGCATTGAAAAGTGGTGTGCTGATAGAGGCAATAAAGATTAATAACCGAAATACTTTTACTTAATTGCAATGGCATTGTTGGTACAGGTGGGGTTGAAGATCTCCCTTAAGTCACAGGTTGGCAGCTGATAAAACAATTTTGCTTCAACGTTTTTTTTCTGAAATAGGCCTAATGTAGTTAGAAAAACAAAGAGGTAATTGGAATGATGGGAGCTGATTACTCTAATTGGCTAGATAATTAGAGTAACCTTTTGTTTACAAAAGGGGTGGGCTTGAACTGTCCAATCTCCTTTCTCTGCTTGGCGCCTATATATATGTTGCCACGTACAGGAAAATTTGTTTCGCCGCCTCAGGTGCAACTCGCAATCACCCAAACTCAGACAACAGTTTACAAACAACAAATTAACAATGGCTCGGGACGGGTGAAGCCCGTCGCCAAGGCGTCTCATGGCCGGCGCCATCGGCCCCAACCCGACCTGAACCTCCCTAGATGAACACAAAGCAAACTAAGGACAGCCCTAACATAGTATCTCTTAAACACGCAATAACTGTTTTTAAACTTCCTTGCTTGGCTGAGACTACACAAATGAGAAATACACATAAACAAAACAAAAAGACGAATTATACTTTCACAGTTGCTACCTGGGGGCCCGTCGCTATAAGAACAGCGCCGGCTATTAGACAGTCGCTCCGGCATAAACAGTCACCACCTTAATTATAACTTAACTAATATATAACTTCACCTAATCATTTTCAAGCAATATGAAACATATGAAAGCAGATGAAACTGTAGCGACGCAAATCGTACTAAGCCATCAGAAATCGTCTCCAGGCAGTTAAAGGCCAGCAACCAGGACGTACACTTGTCGTTTATGATAAGGTGTTGTTGCCCTTGGATTAGACAGCCGCAGACAGTAATGGGGCCTCGATAGCGAAGTGGATTATTCTGCCGGGTTCCAGAGAATGTCGATCGAAAGAGGGATGATTTTTGTGTGAACTAGAGACGTTTTTAACCCCGGTATGTCTATCTGTTACAGTCTGCCAACAGTGGATATGAGGCAATATGGATGGACACGGACTTTAACAGTAAAGAACAATTACACGAGTTTAGCACGCACTCGTGCCGCTGGCATCCCTGACACCCTCGCCAAGACGTTTGTGCAAGTGAAGCGGGCGGGCGTCAAAAGCATTACGGTCAGCCTGTATTACAAGCTCAACAGTAGTCTGGACGGCACGTGTCTGATCCAGGGAGTACGTGCTGGGACGAGTGGGTACAGACGGAGTTCCACCAGCTGTGTGCCCTCGTCAGGTCACTGCAAAACCTCTCTGACGAAGATGATGTACCACCACCCGCCTTTAGTCACCTGTCCCTCTGTGCCGCCAGCCAGCTGCCCCACCACCCACCCCCTCAACACCCCTTGTCCTCTGACCTGCCCAGCGACGAATGGGATGCTGACCAGGTGACTAGCGGCCAGACCACGCCCATCCGTCCTCGCCTGTCCCTTCTTCCAGCCCGCGAGCCCCGCACATCCCATGCTACTGATCCTGCCTCGGGGTGTGTGGGCAGGGCTCCGGCCACTCCTGTTCTCCGCCAGCCAGCCTCCTCGCCACTCATCCCCCGGACTGACCACTCGACTGAGATTAGCGTTACGTCGTGTGACGAAGTGACCAACGGAACCCCGTGATGTTGCTAGCACATCTTCCGTCCACCTTCCCTCCATACGTGATACGTCTTACCCCTCACTCTCCCCCGTCCACCCTCCATCCACCCGTGATATGACAATCCCCCCACACTCAACCGTCCACCCTTCCCCCATCAGTAACACGCCTAATCTCCCACCCTCTCTCGTCCACCAGCAGGCCACGCCCACCAAGCGCCCTCAGTCAAACGTGACCAAATCTCCTCTGGCTGCGTGTCCGCCCGAGGTCACCAGCAGCAACGCTACTAATCCAGACGATGAACAGGAGCCAGGTATCACACCAGATCCGGAGCCAAGAGTCATCCCAGCGCTCAACACCGTCCTGCTTCTCAACCAGTTGGCGGCCTTGCCAGCACTGCGGTCTTTAGCGCGGCTCCAGTCCGGTGTTTGGAGTGCTCATGACCTCGTCACGCGCCTTCGCCAGGACATCACCACACTGTCCACAGGTCTGTCAGCAGCCATGGCCAGAATCAACCAGCTCGACAGCCTGCTGCGTGATGAAACCGTGAATAGGGCACGCGACCTGAAGGCGTCCGAGCAGTACCTGTGCAGCAAGTTGGGTGGCCTGGAGGAGAGGCTAACCGGCATGGAGACACTACAACATGCCACTGACGACAAAGTGGATAGACTGTCTTCTGCCCGACAAAGCCACGGCCATCTAATCCGCGAGATGCAGAAAAAGATGAACACACAGCTTGCTGTACCACCCACTGATGAATCCACCAGAAAAATCTTCTATTGTGCTCATATTTAGCCACATTTGGATTATGCCTCGACTATCTGGGACGGTAGTAGTGATGCTAACTTTAAAAGACTGAACTCGCTCCACAGAAGGGCCATTAAACTAATTGTTGACAGACCCACAGAAAGAATTAGTACAGATGACAAATTCAAGTTGCTAGCTGTCTTACCTCTTCACAAACTTTTTATCTATAATAAACTGGTATTCATGTGCAAAATCACCCTCTCAGAATCTCCTACTTATCTCACAAATTTATTCCATTTTGCCCATAGGTCCAGCCGAACACCAGCGGGAAACAATATGCTAGTACCAATGCCCCGCTTGAATATTTACAAGTCATCTTTGTCCTATTCTGGGGCCAAATTATGGAATTCTGTTCCGGCAGATATAATAATAATAATAATAAGCGCATTAAATAGGCGCTTTATCCCAATTGAAAATCGGCTCAAAGCGCCGCCGCGAACTGAACCCAACAAGCACACTCACGTGAATCACGCGCATTCACTCACACACTGTACATAAACACAGAACATTCACGTGGTGCTAAGGGCAAGCTCAAGCGAGCTACTGTAGTTTTTGGAAATTCAAAATCGTTTGTATTTGAAATTTGATTAAGTGGGCTGAATCTGATACCAAAGTGGATATTAGAGCAGCGCCATTGGTTAGAACATTTAAAACCCAGCTGCTGAAGTATCTCAGGAATACTTGAAATGCTATAAAGAGACTATGACTATGGCTTTTCGTTTCTCACGAGACTATGGCTTTTTGTTTCTGAAGTTGGTGTAGTAAACCTTCAATACGTAAATAGCGTAGACTTGTTGAAGCTATTCTTGTAAGTGCCCTACAGCTAAATCAGTGCATTCTCTTTTTACCATTTATTACCAATTTCTTGTGAATACCCGATGCACATAATTATGTATACAAGCAAACACTGATTTCTGTTTACATTTGTTTTCTTGTAAATGTATTATTACTTTGTACTTTTTCCCACCCGGGTCTGGCCCTGGAGACTTGGATGGGGTTAACTACTTTTTCTTTTTTCGCCAGGTATTGTGTGTGTGTGTGTGTGTGGGGTGGGGGGGGGGGCGTGTGTCTGTGTGAGTGCGTGCGCGTGTATGTTTGTGTGTGTGTGTGTGAGTGTGTGTGTGTGTGTGTGTGTATGTGTGTGTGTGTGTGTGCAAGGACATGATTGAAAACAGGTCTATGTACTAATCATCTATCCTTGAGAAATAAAATTTCATTTCATTTCAATAATAAAGTTTTATTTCATTTCATTTCATTCTCTCTCTCTCTCTCTCTCTCTCTCTCTCTCTCTCTCTCTCTCTCTCTCTCTCTCTCTCTCTCTCTCTCTCTCTCTCTCTCTCTCTCTTTCCCCCTCTCTTCCCCTCCGCTTTTCGATTTTCGGACCCTGGAAGCAAGGTCTAGCGTCGGGGAGGCCTTTTGTATCAGGTTGAAGGTTCCAAACAAAAAGTTCGACCCTCCCCCTCCCCCCCCCCACGGAAGTAACTGATCCGCCCCTGCATATCTGTGTTCTGTGTGCCAAAAAGTAACAACGTCAAAATACATTGAAGTCTTGTTTCACAATGTCATATAATACAATTAGAAAACCTATTTACCAATCAGGTTACCATTTTACACGAAATGTCAACACTGTAACCACAACTGTATCAATAATACCACTCAACATTTAGTTTGTATTCTGCACGTAACGTGCACAGTCGGCATCAAGCAAACACAACCCAACAGCAACAGACATATTATAGTCTAGCAGCTGCCCTTCATAGACGATCAGCCGTTTACGAGATAGTGATTTTCTAGAGAGTAACAAAGGTTTGGGTATATCAAAATGAAGTCTAGTATGAATAAAAGCAGTGCGCACTCGTTTTAAACCGCCGGAGGATGGAGACATTTTTCTGTAGCACATTTTGTTTCCAGTATGGCAGCAGACGAAACCAGGACCGTCGCAGCCATGTTCACAGGGGATCAGTAGTTTACACGGGTCTCATTGTTCCTGTATTCAGTGGTAGTATGCACTATATGTCACTTAAAAGGATTTTTTTTTTAAAAGTAATATTTTCACACTTAGATATATTAAGAGACGAAACAATTACGAAAAAGCTTGCCTTGAACTCAAATATCGTTACTCAACAATAAGGTATCCCAAATCACGTGATCAAAACATCACGTGATGCCACAACCTCCGCGGACGTGAATTTCGGTGTGCCGACGGGTTCTTTTTGATTTGTTCTACATAAGCTTAGTGTTTCCCCCCAAAAAAAAAGCAAACGTGTAAAGTTGCTGTGTGCATTTTTACGGCTTGATAAAGGTTTGTCACGTTTATTTCCATTCACTTTACCATCGCTTTGCCCGTTTCATTTCGACAACACAGCACCAAAACAAAACGCAACCCACAACACAAACGCTATCTTCAAAACCTATGCCGGGTCCGGAGTGCAACATGCTGCATTCTGTAAAAGAAAAAGAGTGCCACACCACTTGTTTTTAACTGTCATGGCTGAGCAAAGTTTCGGAACTTGATTAATTATTTTATGCAGTAACATTTATTTTAATCAGTTGCACTGACAAGCTATGTTGTGATGTGCGATCACTGCCAGTGCCAATTATGCAGTCTCAGTGATCACTGATGTTACAGTACACTTCACACTGAAAAATAAATACACAGCACAATGTGAACACGCTTGGAAGTTCATGCAATGCTTTGTTTAAAATTAAACCCTATCTTGCTAGCAGAAATACACAGCACAATGTGAACACGCTTGGAAGTTCATGCAATGCTTTGTTTAAAATTGAACCCTATCTTGCTAGCAGTAGCCTACTGCACAAAAGAGGAACTTATTTTGCTGCTGTGTTATTTGCAGTTTGTCTGCATATAGACATTTGCAGTTCGCTGCAAGGAATCTTAGCAGCTGACATTAGCACTGAGACTGACATATATATTGGGATTAAAACGAGAAAGAAAACGGAGAAAGGTGACACAGAGATGATTTAATAAATCAGTCAAGTGATCAAATGAATGAGATATATATGTTTTATGATGAACAGCTAGTTAAGGGGGGGGGGGGGGGGGGGGGGGGGGGTACGGAGGCACTTACTTTATAATGTACACGTACTATTTCTTTCAGTGTTTCCATCACCCACTCATAACACCATTAGACTCGATGAGTTCTCATGTTTTGAGTGGTTTACAAAATGCATGTACTTGTTGCTGTTACATTATCTTCTTACTGGTTTTGACATTTCGCTGTAAGATTTACAGTCCCATACTTTAAGCCTGTTCCGCCTAACGCACATGGAGGTTGACTGAATCATTGATATGTGTGTGTAGGTAGCGGTTTGTTTGAGGTGGCCGTTTTGGCCTCACCTTTAAGTTTGGTGCCGCTGTGCATGTGGCCACCAGTACTATTTACAGAACTGATGACTGCATGTGCAGGCTAGTTCACGGTATCAAAATGTGAACTGGGCAGCCTATTGTTTGAAGTGGTCAGTGGTAGCATCATCCATGATGTATGTGTGCATTTGGCCACTGGTACTGTTTACAAAGGTGCTGTTTACAGAACTAGTGGCTGAGTATGCATATTATTATTAGTACTGTTATTGTTATCAGGTGTGGCCTTATCTCTAAGTTTTGGTGCCCCTGTGCGGCATGAGGCCAACAGTACTTTTCACAGAACTGATGGCTGCATGTGCAGTGTGGTTAACTGTACACATGAAATTTGTAGGTGGGCAGCTAAAATACAGGCAGTCAATACAAGCCACTTTCTTAACCTGAAGTCTCTATATATAGGTTTTACAGTCCACTAATGCCCATCAGTATACAATTGTGGATGTCTTTGGTGGGTGTTCTGTGGTTTTGTATGTGGGGTGGGGTTGAAAGTGGGGCGGTATGGCACCTATTACCGTGTATGTGTATGTACAAAACCTACATTACAAACAAACATAAATTAATAATTTAAATAAATAGTTATTTGGGTTTAACGCCGCGCGGGAGACTACGGCCATCTCACGGCGGTTAAATAAATAAGATAAAGTAAGTCAAAGATACCTGGGGCATATGAATGCTAAGTAAAGTATAGATTATGATCATGCACAGATGTACATTGGTGGGTGTTCTGCCGTTATATATATAGTTCATTGAACTGTGAAAAGCGACGTGTTCAATGAATTACACTAAAAATCTCGCTGTTCACAAACAAATGAAAAACTGTCTCAGATCTGGGCAGAATTAACCCCTTCACTGCCGAGAAAAAGCGAACATGATCCAACTGCAAGAGGCATAGATTCACATGAGCCCCCGCGAGGATCTATGTCTCTTGCTGAGGTCAATGCCGGTGTACCCATGTTCCTTGGACGTTTGTAGCTTTTGGTCGCTAAATGAACAAAGACTTCAGAAACAAAACAGGCGTCCAGTGGCAGGGAAGGGGTTAATCTTATACAGTAAATACGTTGCATTGTGATTGTCTGCAATACAACAGAATCAGTTTACCTTAAGCATGTTCTTAATTAAACGAACTTTAGTTCGCGAACTCTGACGAATTAGAGTTTACGATCTCGAACGAACCAGGTTGGTTCTTAATTGGACGATCAAAAGACCTAGTTCGAAGTAGTTCACGAACCTCGGCAAACCATAGTTCGCTGTCGGAAAAGGTTCGCTAAACGTGTTGAGCAAACCAAGGCGAACCTTTTCTCTGATTGGTCAAAACTTTTACCCTCTTCTGCGTTGGAGATAAGAAGATAGTCACCGATTCAAAACAACTATGGCAGACGGCGATATTTCACTCGTGCGAAGAACAAGACCTATTTTTATTGATTTGTGGGAGGCGGAACGCTGTTTGTAGGATCGCTACTGCAAGGAGTACAAAAACAAAAATCGTCCATATCGCGAAGCGGCATAGCGGCAACCATTTTGAACACCTTCGCAGACAGTAAGTTTGCCGAATCAAGCACTTCAGTTAAGAAAGAGAACCATGGCAAACGTGGTTTGCTGAAGTTCGCCTAGGTTCGTTCAACCTCAATTAAGAAATAAACCAAAAGATCGCCGATCTTCAGTCTCCGATCTAGGTTTGCCGATCAAAAGTTCGTTTAATTAAGAACATGCTTTAATGCGAGGGGACTGCTCCAACTTGTAGTCCGGCTCACGGTCCACAACGTCCTCACTAGGACAGGACGGGTCTGAGTCACGCGTGTCGGCGGCAGTGCTGGTCTGTGTCGTGATCCCAGGCGTAAAGGTGGAGAAGACGGAATATTTCCTGTTGTGGGAACGCTTTGTCTGAAAGTGGTACATGGCATGAGTTAGTTCTCATGGACGGACGGTTAAATAGATGGACGGACGGACGGACGGTTGGGTGGATGGATGGGTGGATGGATGGTTTGGTAAATGAATGAGCTAACGAACAACCGAACAAACATGCGAAACGAACGCGCGGATGGATGAATGGAGAGATGAACGAACGAACGTTTTTGTTGTTGTTTTTTTGTTTGTCCACATTAAAGGCGATTTCAGAGACGGGGCACCGAAAAAGGTCTGAACAAATTATGACCCCAGCTGTGTTCGAACCCGCGACATTCCGGACGAGAGTCGAAATTTCTACCTTCTCAGCTCCCACGCTCCCCACGAACTAAAGAACGAACAAATGAATGAATGAATTCCAGACCGAAAAGGTGACTGCCAAGCGTGTAAAACCCAACGGATAAAGAAACACGCCTAGTTGTCACTTTCCTTCTTTGCTGACAAGATAAGTAGCGAACAAATTCTATACTTGGTTGTTGGTCTATTTTTTAAGCGTGTTTTTTTTTTTCTCCGTTGGGTTCTTCTCTGAATGAATGAATGAATCAATAAATGAATCAATCAATGAATCAATCAATCAATCAATTAGGATGGCGGCTAAACGACTGTATACAAAACAAGGGGAACTACTGAAGGCGGGACCAACATGTAGACAAAGGACTAGATCACTTCCCCCTTCCTTATTGCACCCAATGGCCAGCTCACGACAAGGACAAGGTATACAGTACACGACTAACACATTGACATTGCTTACCCTACAGTTCATCACACGTCAAATGTTGTGTGGACCCCATCTCTCTGAGCTCTTTTTCCAGACAACTGACATGGGCCTCATCAAACATGGCCACGCAATATTTTATTGACGCATCATTGCCGGTGACGTCATTGTCTAATGTAAGCGAGGCGATTCTATCAAGATGCGAGGTTCACATAGTAACGAGATCACAATCGGCCGCCATTGTCTCTTCCTCTTCCAGTAACTTTCTGCAACAGCAAGGGAAACAACCTAGTTTTGATCTGGTGGTACATGTAGGTTTCAGTGAAGATACAGCATGCTTTGTACATTTGTGTGACGGTCTCTAGTTGTCAAGTCCAAAATCACAGACCATCAAATAGAACTGGATAAAAGCACTCACATGTGGTTGCCAAGGTAACCCAGCTGATCGGAGAGTGCATCAATGCGAGACTGGATCTCCTGGTGTTCCCTGGACGCAGCTCTGTTAATGTCAGTCATCATCTTGTCAATCCGCGCGTCCAAAGCCTTCAACACACGCTGGCGAACAGCAGTCACTCTCTGTATTTCTCGCTCGCACCGGACGTCAGTTTGCGATTTCTGGCGCTTCAGGGCCCTAATTGTTTGGTTGTTAGTGTCGGCCATTTTCTGTAGCTCTGTCAGTTTGTCTCTAACGCCCTGACGCATTTGTTTCCCTGCAGACTTCACCTGCAAAATTCATTCTGCATTTAATTATTGAAGGAAAGGCCTAACGCTTCATGACACAAGACATGATACTCTCGCAACTAAGGGGAACTCGTGCATCTTCTATATTTGAGAGAGAGAGAGAGAGAGAGAGAGAGAGAGAGAGAGAGAGAGAGAGAGAGAGAGAGAGAGAGAGAGAGAGAGAGAGAGAGAGAGAGAGAGAGAGAGAGAGAGAGAGAGAGAGAGGGAGAGAGACAATGACAATGACAATGATCCTTTATTTGACAACGGTAAAAGTTTTGGTAGTAACAACCATTTTTCGAACTTGCCGTTGCTAATCTACTGATTACAGAGTTACTATCGCACTAATTGTTTTCTACTACTAAAAAGTGGAAAAAAATTACATGACACAGCACAGGAAAAAAAAATATGTAAGGGGGAAGTGACATAGGAATTACCAACTTTACTGGTCGGGCATAATGACATGTTGTGAGGTTTAATTAAAATAATATAATAAGAAAACACACAACCTAATACGCATACATAACGCATGCACATTTGAGCACGCCACTCTCTATCTCTAATATACACGTACGCACACGCACACTCACGCACAACGCACACTCACACACACACACACACGTGCACACACACGCTTACGCGGGTTATAACGTTAAGCTAGTCAGTCATAATATGAGTAGCTGGCTACACACAAGCTGTACCGAATAAATATGAGTCATCAGTCGAAACCTGTGATACACGCAATTAATGATCTAGTGAGAAATAGTATTTTTCAATATGTGCACAGTCACGGGGATTCTGCTGACAAAAATAAGTACTTGATGAGACTGACTTTAAACGAGCAGAAAGTAGGATGTCGTGACGTTTCTAGGCAAGGCATTCCAAAGACTAGAGCCAGAGAACGACAAACTCGTTTTATAGAGATCAATCCTAGGTCGCGGCACAATAAGGGATTTTCTTGATCTGGAGTATGTTGATGACTGGACGGTAAATAGCGATGTGATATATCGGGGTAGCTTATCGTTTAATGCCTTGAACATAGCCATTCCCTTATTGAAATTAGATGATCTTTCAGGGGCAGAATTTTTAAGGCTGCCAATGTTTGGTCCGTAGTTAAGCTGGGATCAGGGAGTATTAGTTTGGCAGCTCTCCGATGTAGAGAGTTCAATCTTTTCAAATTGACATCGCTCGAACCATCCCACACAGTAGAAGCATAGTCTATGTGCGATCTAATAATTATGGGCATTGAAGAACAGTTGACGTGTCTCCATATCAGTAATGTGTTTAAGTTTGGCTAAGATGTACAGATTTCTGGAGACAATTTTACAAACATTATTGATGTGTGGCTGCCACCTAAGCTGGTTGTCCACCGTGACTCCTAGCAGGCGATGGTTAGTAACTTGGCTGATGGTTTTGCCTTGGAGGGACAGACTGAGTGAGAGAGAGAGCCAAGCTGGTGTTTTTGGCGGGTGCTAATTACCATGCTCTCCGTTTTTACCGGATTTAAAATCATAATATTATGACTGCACCATTCATCAATATCTTGCAGTGTGTTTTGCAGTCGTAAATTGATGTTTGATATATCCTTATCTGGCGTGTGTACTGCAGCATCATCTGAAAACATATCACATGTAACGTTTTCATTTTTTAGAGAGAGAGAGAGAGAGAGAGAGAGAGAGAGAGAGAGAGAGAGAGAGAGAGAGAGAGAGAGAGAGAGAGAGAGAGAGAGAGAGAGAGAGAGAGAGAGAGAGAGAGAGAGAGAGAGAGAGAGAGAGAGAGAGAAGGCAGCTGGTCAGACACGCTCTCAGCAGATGTACCGGCTGTGAAAAAAGAAAACACTTCATTTAGAGGTAAGAGGTATAGATCCTTATGAGCCCCCTCTTGCTGACAATACTTTGTATCCACGTTTCTCGGACGGCTTGACACTACTTTGTATCCTTTGTATCCACGTTTCTTGGACGGCTTGACACTACTTTGTATTCACGTTACTCGGACGGCTTGACACTACTTTGTATTCACGTTACTCGGACGGCTTGACACTACTTTGTATCCTTTGGGGAGGAGGGAGGGCCCGACAGCAATCCCTCTCCCCCCACCCCCGCCCCCACCCCCCCACCCCCCCACCCCCGTTTTCCAAACTGTCATACAAAAAATTCCAGACCAAAACAGTGACTATCAGGCGAGCATAAATTTATAACAAAGAAAGAAACGCGCTTAAAAAGAACAATTACAAATAAGTTGAGTTGAAATTATTCTTTCTTGGTGCTTTTCTTTTTGGGACTTTCTTTAAAATTGTACTATAGTGTTGCAACCGTTCTCTCTAAGCGTGTTTCATACTTTCTTTTTTTTTTGTTTTTTTTTTTTTGTTTTGTTGGGGTTTTCTGACACATATTTAGAATTTGCAGAGGTTACGATTTTGGCACGTTTTAAAAAGTTTAAAAAGGAAGGGCTACATGCACGGCCCCAGTAGCTGGACTCGCAATCAAGGGCGGAGAAAAGACGGGCTTGTTCAATAGCATGTCCGTTGAAAGGTCCTGGTAAATCAAAGTGGCACAGTTGGAGTGCGCCTGAGTTGATCAGTGTTCAGGTCGTACTCTATAGGTAATAGATTTTCCTGTCCCCCATAACCCACCCGTCAGGGCCTTCCATTTTTATCACTTCGGTGCCGTGGACGTTAAACACTAACTAACCATCTACATGCACTTGACCTCCTCCCCGCCTCCACCCCACCTCCCTAACAAAACATTATTAATCTGGCACTTCTGATCTATAATATGGTGTTAATTTTCTTATTGAAAAGAATGTTCTAACTGGAGTTTCTTCAGGAGCAATCACCTTGTGTTTGACAACACTACACTACCAAGTACTCCTCCGTCTGAGGAACAACACTTTCAGTTGTAAAAATTGTGATACTGCTCTATACACCCACAAACCTTCTCCATATGAGGAACACATGAACAGATCACATCACAGAAATAGTCATTATCACTCATGATGTATACCTCTTACACTGACTGACGATTACTTAAGGGTTAGTTCAAGGCTGATCAAAATCAAGACATTTCACACCTCCCCTTTGGTAACGCGCATCAATGACCACATTGCTACTCTGTTGGGCACTTGTGCATGTCCACGGAAGACAAAGCTTTGCAATCTGAGAGGCTGGAGACCCACTGTGCTCAGAGAGTGTTGCGTGACAGGATTAAGGGATTAGCAATTACCAGTGACACCAGGGCCAGTCGGCTGCTCACCCCGGCCGGGGGAGACACTCACAAGAATGATAAAAATGTAATGTACATGATAGTTAAGTCCGATCCCTCTGTGTCTTTTGGCCCCAATGGGCCCCTCGACAATAAACGTTGTTCTGTTCTACTCTGTTCTGTTCTGTTCTGACAGCGCAGTTGGTTTATCGCTTTCTGATCACAGTTGGCGTGTACACAAGCGTAGACTTAAACCTAGATGACTGCCAAGTTTGAGGATGCAATACCATTCGTATGGCACAGACATAGGTAATGCTTTTCATGAGCCCCTGTCACTGAAGGGGGACATGAAACTCTATGCCTGGCTGAGAGACTGAGTTGGGCCCCAGTTCAGCAATGATCGGACACTTTTCCACCGCTGGGGTTGACCAGCAGTCAGCGGCTTATTGCCTCAGTCTGAGGAAGCAATGGGGATTGTATCGCACAGCAAGAGGCACTGATTTACATGAGCCCCTGTGAGTGCGGGGCACTGACACTCTATGTCTGCGTGAAGTAAGTGCCAAGTGAGGATATTTGACTATGGGCCCATGAACGCACCGATCCCTTAAGATAATTGTAAAATACACCGTACAAGAAAAAAAAAAAAAGAACAATCGAATAATAAAACACAAATTCGACATATAACCATCAAAAAATTATTTTGGGGTCAGGGCTGACGGGGGTTGGGGGGGGGGGCAGGGCCCCCTGGGTCCCGTCCCCTGAATCCGCCACTGTTTGTATCCACGTTTCTTGGACGGCTTGACACTACTTTGTATCCTTTATATCCACGTTTCTCGGAGGGCTTGACACTACTTTGTATCCTTTATATCCACGTTTCTCGGAGGGCTTGACACTACTTTGTATCTTTTGTATCCACGTTTCTCGGACGGCTTGACACTTCTTTGTATCCACGTTTCTTGGAGGGCTTGACACTACTTTGTATCCTTTGTATCCACGTTTCTCGTACTGCTTGACACTACTTTGTATTCTTTGTGTCCACGTTTCTCGGACGGCTTGACACTACTTTGTATCCTTTCTATCCACGTTTCTTGGACGCTGGACACTACTTTGTATCCTTTCTATCCACGTTTCTTGGACGGTTTGACAGTACTTTGTATCCTTTCTATCCACGTTTCTTGGACGGCTGGACACTACTTTGTATTCACGTTACTCGGACGGCTTGACACTACTTTGTATCCTTTGTATCCACGTTTCTTGGATGGTTTGACACTACTTTGTATCCTTTGTATTCACTTTTTTAGGACGGCTTGGATTCTTTGACGTTGAATTAACGATGATTTCATAACACAATCCACGTCCGCTGGCAGTGTAAGAGTTCAGTAACAACTAGCCCATGAAGAATAATCAATGAAGTTCATAAACTAACAACAAAGTTCACAAGATCTCCATCACATCAATTAATCTCTGTTAACTGCGTTTATTATTACGGCTATCCTACCTGACTCAATCGGAACCTGAATACGTATTTGTTCTGCACCACCTGGAGACAATGCACGTCAGCTGAGCTCTGCACATTATATTGTTTACTATAAGTTATTGGGAGCAGGGGTTTGCTTCACGGACCCTTGTAGGCCTGAGCGAGGTCAAAGGAACCAGTGTACCCCGAAGGCCGGAGGGGTACAATGGTTCCTTTGACCTCCCGAAAGCCTTCAAGGGTCCATGCAGCAAGCCCCTGCTACCAATAACGTATTTGTTTTATTTCTCCACAATTTTCGTAAGAGAAAGCAAGGAGAAATCTTCCGACTTGGATCACGCCAGACATGACTGACGTCAAAGGAATATGCATTTATACATAATAGACTTATGACGTAATTTAATATATTTCATGACGTTGCCATCTCCAGTGGTGTGCTTGTTGTTTCGAACAACACGAAGCAACTTTTTACTTTAGAACGTTTTGGTGATCTTTTAAAGAACAAAACGCGCATCTAAGATGCGTCACAAAGAGGTCTACAAGAAGTCCGCTATTTGTCGCTACAAGGGTTTTTGTTTTCCTCCCCACGTCACACGACCAGTCACTTTAGCGCAAACCGTTCCATGTGACCATGATATAAAAACCCCTGTAGCGAAAAATGGCGGACGTTTTGTAGCCCTCTTGATGACGCATCTTGGATGCCAGTTTATTTTCTATAAAAGATCGTCAAACGTTCTAAAGTACAAAGTTACTTAGTGCTGTTCGAAACAACAAGCACACTCAGTACTGGAGACGGAAACGTCATGACATATTTTTAATTACGTCATAAGTCTATTATGTATAAATGTATATTCCTTTGACGTCAGTCATGTCTGGCGTGATCCAGGTCGAAAGATGCCTTCTTGATTTGTTTTACGAAAATAGTGGAGGAATGAAAACAAATACGTTATTGGTCGGTGGGGTTCGCTGCACCGACCCTTGTAGGCCTTCGGGAGGTCAAAGGAATCATTGTACCCCTCAGGCCTTCCGCCTTCGCCTTCCTTTGACCTCCCTCAGGTCTACAAAGGTCCGTGTAGCGAACCCCTCCGACCAATAACTTATATTGTAGCTCGGTCATGTGGTACAGTTTGCGCTAAAGAAATTGGTCGTGTGACGTAGGGATGAAAACGACAGTTGTTCTACTGAGACACTATCAGAACCTGAATATGTATATTATTCTAAATCTGCAATCTTTGTCTTGTGTCACACTCGCGTACGCACGCACGCCCGTTTGCCTTCACGCACCGACGAACACACGCACGCATACACACACGTACACACACACACGTACGCACGCACGCACGGACACACACACATACACACACAAACACACGCACGCACGCACGCACGCACGCACGCACGCACGCACGCACACACACACACACACACACACACACACACACACACACACACACACACACACACACACACACAATGCCTAGTCGGTCTGTGATTCAATGAACCCTGCTTATGGTTTACTGTTCCTCAGAAATCGTAGCCTGAGGTTTTGCCCTGTTATAACACGCAGCTAGTGTGTCGCCTGCAGATCGCTTACAAAGTGGTAAAATAGACTTGACAAATAAGGTGCACGAAAGCAATACACATGAAAGGCTGTGCTGACCTAGATCTTCTAGGTACATACTGACACACATGACTCAATAAGATCGATTTAGCTCTGTCACCCTACAACAGGAGACGAACAGGACTGATAGTTCACGGGTGCGCTAACTAACAGGTAATTCTGGAACTACCCGTGAAATATCATGGTCGACCTCTCTCCAAAACCGGCCAAAAGACAGCCAAAGACTAAAGAGATAAGTGTTCGTGTCCTCGTGTCGAGAACATCAAACTTAGGTAACATTCGTAATGTCTGCGAAAACACTTACCTCAATAAGTGCCTTCGCTAAACGACAATTTCAGTGCAAAATTCAACATAATGTTGTATAAGCGAATGCTGCTCTTGAACAAGAACGTTTCATAGAGCCGTATTGTCTACACCCACACACATGTATCTCACGTAAAATAAAGTCTGTGTGTGACAGCCCCTTAACCTGTTATGGCGTCTCCGAGACGGCTGTAATTGTTGAAGTGAATGCTGTGCTGTAGTGTCGTGTTTACTACTTGTCTGTTGCGGGGGTTTTTTTTTTTTCCTTCCGGGTTGTTGTTAGTGTTGTTGGTAGTAACGAGTGTCGAGATAGCTCAGCTGATAAAGTGTACGTGGATTCGAGACAGACCCAGATCGTTAGTTGTGACTAGACTGTGTGTGAGTCATGTTTTTATTTCGCTCTGGCGTGTCTGATATCGAGTCTGTGGTTCTTAACGTGGCAACGTGGCAAAGTCTTAGACTTTGTTTTAGACTAGGGTGATTTAGTTTATAAATATGAGTCTTTCTTTGCTAATGGTGATAAAAACGTAGAAAACCAGCCAAATTCTAAACTTTATGTAAGGGTCATTAAATATATACTTCTGAAGTTGATTTTGTCTGTTATCTGAAGTAAAAACCCAAAACATCAGTAGTTGTGATGGTTTTGGGCGTCAGAGCGATTTCATTTGAGGGGGTGCTAAAGGGTTAACTGCACACACTGTGACGCGACACGATATTTTGTCAAATTTAGAAACTAGTTGTGTGATTTCAATGTTGTATCCAATTAAAACACACCAATTATACGCCATTTATATGACTTTGGAAATGCTGAAGTTCAATACGTAGTGCGTGGGAACGCCATAAACCTGTGACGCCATTTGCAGGTTACCATCAAAACAAAACTTGTTCTGGTGTACTTAATTATCACAACTAAGTTTTAATAATCCTGTCACATATTCTCCGTATAGAATTGAGTCAGATAAAAAAAAAAAAACACACTGATTTGATCCAGTGCATAACTAATTTTAAAGATAATAATAATTTTTAAAAAAACCCACAAAACAATGCAAAACAAAATGGTAACCTGCATGATGTGTGTGCAAACTTGGATACCGTCAGAAACTTAAAAAAAAAAGTGATTTAATCGCACATAAATTAACCAATCGTCCACAAATTTATTTCAAAGATGTTAAATACTCACAAGGCAGGCTTTGTTTATAGAAGAAAGAAAAAATCAATAATTAAAAGAACAATTAGGAGAATAAAGTGAAGGAAAGAGATGTTCAACATTACACACACACAAACACACACACACACACACACACACACACACACACACACACACACACACACACACACACACACACACACACACACACAAACACACAAACAAACAAACAAACAAACAAAACAAACAACAACAACAACAACAAAAACAGTTAATTTTCTGAACTTCACTACAAGAGCACCACACAACTAAAAAAAAAAATTACAAAGCAATTTTCTATGCGGAACAGTCATGCTTCGAAATAGAAATGTCCACGACGATCAAATCGAGGCTCTGGTAGGACCCACTGAATCTCCTCAAAAAACAACTATGGATTCATCTGGGATGACTGGATATGCAAAGAAGTCGCCGTGTTGTTTCCTTGAGCCGTCTTCTTTTCAGTTTTGACGTACTTGATCTGAAAAAAGAAATAGAAATATCTTGACCGTAATCAACAGATATGACAGTTTAATGGAATTGAACATTTGAAAAAAAAAAAAACTCAAACCGATGTCACACATAGTGCAGGTGACCAAAATCAATCAAATCGAAAACTTTTCCAAAAGTGTTTGAACTATTTGAAGGTGAACTTAAACATGTACTAAAGCTAAGCCGTAAAAAAGCGAGAAGGGGAAAGTTTCTCACCATGATCGTCAAAAAAATGAAATTTGCGAAAAATCTGAAAATCAGTAACCTGCAGCCAATGCTACACGAACCGGAAGTAACAAGGAAGCGTGCGTCGCTGTCATCGCGTCTGATTGATGCAAGTTACCAAAAATAACGTTTTGATGAATATTCGTCAAAACAAACAATGAAATGCTGTATCCTCAGTAGTGTGATGCAAAATGTGTTCATCAAAGCCGAATGGATAAAAAAACACAACTTCAGTTTCTCACAATAACGTTGAACACATCATTTGGAAGTAACCTACACAACACGTGACAAGACTGACAACTAGAGCACAGATCACTGAAGTCCCATCAAATCAAGTTATCATTCTAGGGCACAATAAACGAGCTGTTGTCAATTTCTTCCCCTTAATCGCATGAATTAGTCATTTTTTTTAAAGTTCAATAACTAACCTTAGCCCAAGATAATGCAGAAAACAGCCAATTCGAAACGATTATAAAGAGCGAGTCGATAACGTTTGGTCAGAAGTAAACTGCAAATGGCGCATAAACGACTGTGATACGTCACAGTTTTGTGGCCCCAACGGACGCAAAATGTGAAACTTCTGCCGCAAAGCGTCACCAATGTTTTGATGTGTGATACACAAACCACTGGCGTTGTGCTGACGTTTGAAAAATGCCGTCCTTGCAAAAAATCGTCGAAAGAAAACTTGCGGTAACCTGCGTCGCGGATGTGACGCGACACTCTAAAATAAGCTATTGAGAGACATAAAATTGTTTTATTAGCTTCTACTTCTTGAAAGCAACCCTTTTTAAGCTCACAAGTAATAAACAATGCAAACATACTGACTGGCTTGGATGGTTTCTGTCGTCTGCTCAAGATTCAATTTACGAACCTGTCTTTGTGACACCATCAGTATGCAGGTTACCCCTTTTTTCCACAGAAGCGCCATCCAACAACAGAAGGTTGTTTATAAATACACATGTAAGGAACGAACACATGGCACAATGTTTGCTGTTTGAAACACTAACTGACCAAAACAGATCGAAAGCAAAGTGAGGGGCTGCCGTTCCACTTTTGGGCAGCCATTTTGTGTGCTAAAATCGAAAACAATCAAAAATAAAGACCATTATTTTATTGTGTACTAATTGCCTCAATTTGCTTTTGCTGATACAGTGATATTTGAAGCATACAACAAACATCTCATTTTATTATGGCCTTTTCCCGATTTCCTGAAAATGATCCTGACCCTCAGTCACCATTAGCAAAGAATGACTCATATTGTACTTACAGCTATGTCTGTGGTGCATGAGTGACACGGTCAGCCAGGGCAAATGTAGCGGGTGTATTTCACGCATTCTCACGTAACCACGAGAGCGAGGCTGGCCTTGAAGGTCTGTGATGGTGCGAAGGTGTGGACTGACCATGCGCGTGGCTTTGTCCAGGACGGCACTGTTACTTCTGTAGGCCTACACTTCGTAGAACACCCCTATGATCACAGGAACCCTTTAGCTGTCGGTAGCGCTTTTGTTGCGAAGA